>OZ036007.1:4099996-4464996 GCA_964035015.1 Corallium rubrum | reverse complement strand
GTACATGGTCATTTAATAATCCCTTACTAAAACACGCATACCATTATTCAACATGGCGGACGAGCTATATTTTTGGTTTTGGAAGCTTCGTGTGGGTAACGTGCGTCAAAGAACAACAGAAGACATCGGTACACGAGAAAGAATAATAGCTAAAAGAAAGAAACAAACAAAGGAACAAAAAATAGCGAGATGGAAGCTTCTACAGCAGGGCAAAAAAATGCATTTTATTGTATTAATAACACCGTATTAATAGCAAGCGTTTTTCAATCCCGTTGCGTTTACACGGCCAAGTTAAGCGCGATTAACTGATCGTGCTCAGTTTAATCCACCTCCTTGAGGTGGTGCAAACTAATCACGATTAATTTACGCCGATCTGTTTACACGGACATTTTAAGCCCGCTTAAAGTCAGATGTGGCTCAGATCCCGCTTAAATTTTGGCCGTGTTAACAGTGCTTTAGTCTCTGCTAACACCGCTGCCAAACGTTTAGCGCATGTGCGACGTCCGAGCTCGGAAAAAGAGTGGGAAAACATTGAAATATTTGAACTGGTCCGAGAGTCCGACACAAAAGTTAAAATTATAAGCATACTACCAAAAAGATAAGGTAGGTAATTTTTGCATGGCTTCTTTGTCAATATTGTAACATATTCTGAATTTACCCCTTCGTAATTTTCTTTACCCTTTTTTTAAAACGCAAATGAATAGTCGAGTCGTACTTAGTCTTCGCTGTCTGGTTGTTGTCGCCGCGGCCTCTCTCGATGTTTATTCTAGCGAATTCACGTATGCGCAAACGTTTGACAGCGGTATTAGTTAAACGAGCCTTAAACGGGTTACTTCGTCCTAAATCTTGGACGAAGTCAAACACGAATACAGCAGAGTCTTCTTTTCTTCCTCTCTCTCAGCAAAGAAATAAGGAAAAAAAGGCTCTACACGCAGGATATTCATAGATATTCATGTCTTCTTCTTTTTTTCATCCACTCCGTTTCTTTCACTTTCCACTCTCCCTCACTTTCTCAGTTTGTTTCTCCGTTGCTTGTATTAACCTTGGTATCTACGTTCCAGAATTGTTCAGTCTTCTCCGTCGCTCTCAGAAGAGTCGGATAGACGACCAACGTGGTCTGCTTAACAAAAAGGTTGAACTCCCAGACTTCCTCAAGTTGCCAGAAAAGACCAACAGGCGAAACAATTTCCTGCACGTCGGCGTACCTTCGCCGCGCGCTCGACATCATTCGCTAAAGAAGAGCACCTCATCGCCGCCGACGTACACGGCTTGGGCTAGCCAACAGGCGAGATCCCAGCCGTCGACCATTGCCGAGCAACCGAAACCACGTGAGGCGAGTGTCACGCGAAATTGGTCGGGATCGTCACTACACCGGAGCAGGACTCAAGTAGAGACGACCACTCAGGTGGTGACCCAGGTCATCGAAACCCAGACGATAGACCGTAAGCGGTTTTTAAAACCCTCACAAGATACTACTACGGTAAACCGGTTACGAGCTGGATCGTTGCCACAGGACCATCCCGATGACCGTTCTCGAGAGCTTTTAGGCGGCAACGAGCTCAAAGGTCGAAGTAGGTATCATTACGGTAGTGAAGCATCGTTCGGAAGCAGCAGTGAGAAACAAGTAGTTTGGGTATCGAACGCTATGAACAGGAATCGTCGGCGTGGATCAAATCGAACGAACCACTCAACGGATGCTATTAACGAGAGTCAAACAGACGATGAAAGTCACTCAAGATTGGTGGAAGTTATAATTCCGGAAACGAAGACCGACACTGGCCGTTTTGCTATCACGGGTGGAGTAGTACCGTACTGTGACCGACCAAAGCCAATTACGGACAGTACGTATTTCCGAGAATACTTGGAGTCTTCGAATCTTCATATGCCGACTCACGATGACCAATCGAAGGCGCGCGATTTCGAGTCGGCCAATGATCGTGAAGCGATCTTAGATAATTCGTTTCTAAGAGACGAGCTCAAACCTTCACGGTTATTTTCGCAACTTTCACCTGAGATGAGCACACCTCTTGAGTGTTTATCCCCCGTTGAGAGAAGGCGGCAAAAGAACGAGGGGTCCGCGAAATGTCCTCTTTTTATCCCGCCTGACATCACATTGACGCCCGGCGACGAAGTTTTGGCGGGAAGGAATACTTTAAGAACGTACGAGAATCACGCGGGATCCACGAACACTTCGTTTAACTCGTACGACGATCAGGATCTAGAGTCGACTCGTCATGCGTACTGGAACCAGAGCGAAATGACTACCGACGAAGAAGCTGTGCGGGTAACCTTTGTTTGACATATGGCTGTTTGTCTGCATGCCGGGCGTGCAGGTTTGGAGCATTTCGCTGGATTTGTTTTCGAGAGGCTTGGTACCGAACGTGGTGATGGCGTATTTCTTTTGATAAAGACTCGCAAGTGCTGGCACACCTTTTCGCATAACTCGACAGAACTAATTGCGCTGGCCTAAAATATTTGTTTTTTATACATTGAGGATTTGAGGATCTTTCGTGAATTTTGATGAAATATCTACGATTGGCGTTCTTAAAGGTGGCAAATCGACACCATTAAGCAATCGACTAGAATGAGGCTCAGACCTGCACTATACGAGATCTTAAAGTGATTCTCTGATGAAAATATTATTGGTAATGTTTCTGCATAATCCTAAAGATATTATGGTAGTTGGTAATTGTGCAAAATTTCATTTCGAAATTCCCAAAAACAAAGTTGTATTTTACGTGCGAAGTTTGTATTTTGGAGCGCCGCCAATAAATTGGCTGTGTTTGAGAAGAATGAGTTAGGAGAACTTATGACGCCATAGACTCAACAAAAACAAAAGATCATTGTTGTTGTCAACAAAAGGGTCATTGTTGTTACTGAGTCTGTGACGTCATAAGCTTCCTCGACTCATTCTCCTCAAGCTCGGTCACTTCAATGGCGGCGCTCTAAAATACAAAATTCACACGTAAAATATCACCTTTTCTACAACGAATTTTGAAATGAAACTTTGCACGATTACTAACCACCATAACATCTTTGGGATTATGCAAAAACACTGCCAACAATATTTTCATGACAGAACCACTTTAGGAAATATAATTTCTAATGATTTTGGCTATTCAGCCACTGTTTACATCACGCTAGATTTATATATAGTTGAAAGTCTCTGTCGGTATAGCCCTGAATGTGCAAACGCCCAGAAATTTAAATTGTCTACGACGGTTAGGAAACCAGATGCCCAAGTGTGCTGAAGGGTTACCGTTTTGAAGTTAGTTAGTTAGTTAGAGACTTTACTTCAAGAGTGTAACACTTGACATTAATGTACTGTATAATAAACGAGGAGGAGTGTTTTATCAGATATAAAGACACGAGGAGAAGCCGAGTGTTTTTATGTCTGATAAAACACGAACTACGAGTTTATTATACGGCTTCAAAAACGAACCACTTGGTAAGTTGATTGGCGGAGTTAGTTTGAAAAATAACCTTGTCTAAGCCGAGAAAATCAAAGCTAAAGTTTATGTAAATCAGGAGAAATCTTTATCACATATAAAGATACGATACGGTCATGATTTTCTTTTGTGTTTTCCTCATGATTTATTAATGAGTTTTTTAAGATAATGATGAACTTGTGGCCCTAAAGTAAGTTTAAAGAAAGAAGTAACATTGGAGATAGAAGTGTCACTGTGTCTCAGAAAGTCCTCAAATGCAAAATGTTTATAAAAAGCAAACAAGTGATCTTACAGTTAAAAGTTCATTTATGAAGACTGCATGCAGTCTCGTGTTGTGTATAAAATCGTAATATACTGTATGTAACTCCAATCAATTCACTCTTAACTTCTATTTTACGCATGTTTAATGTTTACATTATTTTTAGAGTTTTAAATGCTATACTCCAGTCGTGCTCATATTATACATTATAATAATATACGTATATTAAAATTAAAGGCAACGGCAGTCCAGAAATACTTAAGTTACTTTGAAATAAGCGGTCCTTCAAGTGTGCATATATGTATTAATGAAAATTAAGTTTGACTTATTTGGAGGAACTCTTTTAGTTTTTACATATATCTCACTTCGTTCTTGAGAAAATATGGTTTAATTTTCATTTTATAGACACTTGAGAGTCGGGAGCTGCCCAGAAACAGTTAAGTTCTTCGTTAAAGTGTCTATGAAATGGAAAATTCGTTGGCATTTTTGTTGTTTTATTGTACAGAGGAGCATGGCAGGAGCACTCACTGAAAATTTCAGGAGAATCTGATGCGTAGTTTTCGCACTATTAACTCTCAAAGTTTGCCGTGACTAGTTCGTTCTTGGAGAAAAATTGGACTTTCGGTAACAATGCTTATGACGTACGCAGATCGACAACTGCATAAGAACAATAGATTTCACTATTAATGATCCATCTGCGTACGTCATAAGGCATTGTTACCAAGAAGCCCAAATCTCCCCCAAAACAAACTATCCACGGCAAATTTTGAGAGTTGATAGCGCGAAACTACGCATCAGATTCTCTTGAAATTTTCAGTGAGTGCTCCTGTCATGCTCCTCTACAATAAAACAACAAAAAGGCCAACGTATTTTTCACTTCATAGACACTTTAAGGTCTTCGTTAAGGTTTGCAGGGTCATTTCGGTAAAGCGCTCTCGATTCGTCAGAATTTATGCCACAAAAATAAAATAGATATCGTTAGAAAGCTATTAATTTGTAGAATACAATGTTGTCTTTGATTTTGCGATAAACAGAGTGAAGCCCTCTGCTTTTAATTAAAAAATTCACAACTATTATTGGCTTGTGTTTATCGCAAAATCAAATACAACAGTGTATTCTACAAATTAATAGCTTTCTAACGATATCTATTTTATTTTTGTGGCATAAATTCTGACGAATTGAGAGCGCTTCAACGAAATGAGTCTGCAAACCTTAACAAAGACCTTGAGGAGGTTTTTATTTAAAAGAAACTTACAGTAAATCTCGACTTTATGCAGTAGCCATTTGCAGTTCTTAAGTTAAATATATATTTTAATAACTAACGCAAAACCTCTATTTTGTTCAAATATATAGTGTAGTAGGTGTAAGGTTAACTACTTTATATTTTATTGTAAATACAATATCTGGATTATTTTGTAAATAGGAAAATTAGATATATGTCAAAGAATTGATTTAATTAAACTAAAGTATATCGCAAGACAAATATGTTGACTTTCTTTCCAGAATTTTTCTTCTAAAATCTCTAAGGCCCGTTTCAGACGGCGTATTTATCATGAGCCGTGTCTAATACAAATTGGTTCGACCATATTTCGACCAAAAAACGACGTTTGATTCAGACGCCGTATTTATTGAGTCGAATATAATTAAATGCATATTCGTATTCAAACTGGGGTAATATCATGCATTAAACATTACTATATAATTTATGCATTAGATACGGCTCATGAAAAATACGTCGTTTGAATCAAAGTCGTGCCAGTCGTATAATACGACCGTCGCGGTCGTATTTAATAATTAGGTCGACCTTAATACAAACTGCCGTATTTAATTGATTCAGACGGCGTATTTTTCATGAACTTAATTCTAGTATTAGATACGGCTCATGAAAAATACGCCGTCTGAAACGGGCCTAAGTCACTGGTAGAAAACTGTCCGAGATAGGTTTTAACCAGAATAAAATACTAAACACTTGTCTTCAGGCTTCAAAGTGTTAAGTAGATCGCATCTTAGCCCTGATCGGTATAAACAGTCGATATTACTTCAAAACTCGGGTTGTTGAGTGGGGTGTTGGTTGCAGAATGGTTAGCATATACATGCATACCTTTCATTCCTGCAACCCGCGTTCGATTCCTGCTGGATGCAGTAATACATGCGATTAAAATTTCACCTTGGCCACACCATAGTCAATCGAGATATGGTCTGGAAACTCGGCAAACTTCAAAGCGCCTATAATGAGCTGGGATTTTATGTTGAACCGTACCTTACACCGTGCACATCCTTTGTTTTAGGTTTATTAATATTTATAGCACGGTTGAGTGATTGAACTGAAACGTTGCTATTGGACAATTCGTTCATTATACTAAAATACAATGTGTTCAATGACCGTGCACCGTGCACAAAAATGCATAAAGGCGAACAAAAAGATAGACCGAAGACTTTAGCTGAGTTTCCAGACCATATCTCGATTGACTATGGCCACACATGAGAAAAGTGCTTCCCGTTTGACTCTACCAAACACCACAAGGTTTCCTCCGGGTACTCCGTGGCTTTCCTCTGTCTAGTATAGTAACACTGGACCTCTAGCGAGAACAGTTTGGATATGACTGATAGAGTTATCCAGTATAAAGAAAGTTTAGTTTACTCCAGTTTCCTTCTGTAGTAAAACTGCACCAATGAGCTAGGGATGGTCTTTACTAGACCGTTCGAGAAAATAATTTAGATATGACTGATAGGGTTATCTAGTATAAATAAAGTTAGTTTAGTTTAACTGAGAACCCTAAAATGGTAACCATGCATGATGATTTATTGGCAGGCATAGACAACTTCCTGTTGTGGGTTGTCTTCATAAAAGACTTGTGTTGGTTTTATATTTTTCTTCCTTTCGGCTACGTAAATGTTAAATTAAGACTTGGACGAATGGAAGAAAAGGTCCGTTTTTATATCATTCGACTTCAGCAGTCAGATATTGACAAGATATCGGTTTTAAACGTTTAATATTCTCATATAACCTATACGAGTTGATGAGATATGGTCAATGTCATGTCATGTCACTATATATATACAGCTACGTCGGTAACTTATTTCGGCAGAACTGCTAAAAAAATAATCTGTTTCATATGAGGGGCCATGTCCGCCAAAATTGTTGTGTTTATGATGGTGGATTGAATGAATGAAAGATAGCTTGTTGGTTTATACGTCTAAAGATTCTTTTTTCTCAAAACCAAGTTCTTTCAAATTAGCCTCCTACAAGCACAGAGTCGAAAGTTTCACATGAATAGCATTCCTAGCTGTCTTGTGACTTTAATTAAACCGCAGTTTCGTAAGTGAAGAGAGGAATTTGCGAAAGAGACACTCCTCCACATCGATCAATGTCGCTTCCTGGAAACACGTCTTTCAAGTGGCACATCTTCAATTAGGTCTATGTTGGTGTTCCGGTATTCTTCATATATGGCCACCTTGATTATGTTGCCACATTTTGGGCTTTCAAACTTTTTTCTGTCCACTGACCTTATAAGGTCTGACCTTAGCTGACGCCGATTTTTGGGTGTGAGTTTTACCGTTTTGGCGACCATTTACGAATCGGGCACGTGTGTTTTTAAATAATCAGTGGTGCGATGCTTTGTATCGTTTCCTTCAAGATTCAACGTAAATCAAACCTCTAGTATCAAGAAAAAAGGTCTTTGTTTCGAGTACTACTAGTTCATTATTGATTTATACCATAACATATTCAAACAATTTGTTTCAGAAATTGCAGCTTGATGTTAGTAATAATTGTCAGATGTTTGCTGTACAAGATGTGTTAGTTAGTAATACTCAGAAAAACTCTGAGCTCTAAGCGGGACTCGAACCCACAACCTTCTGAATGCTAGCCAAACGCTCTAACCATTGGGCCACTAGAACTCAGATAGCGGAGCAAGGTTAATTAAGGTACTTATACCTTAGACTGTGCCCAGTCCTCTAGGAACGAGTCTTAACCGCTCGGCACAGTCTAAGGTAAAAATACCTTAATTAACCTTGCTCGACTATCTGAGTTCTAGTGGCTCAATGGTTAGAGCGTCTGGCTAGCATTCAGAAGGTTGTGGAGTCCCGTTTAGAGCTCAGAGTTTTTCTGAGTATTACTAACTAACACAGCTTGTACAGCAAACATCTGACAATTATTATATTCAAACAACTTATCCAAAATTTATTACGACTGTTTGACAACAATTGAATCAATCGTATGTCTTTTTGTATCTCTGTGTAGAGCCTGAAGTACAGGATATATATCTGTTTAGGCATTGACAGATGCATAAACGTAGAGTTTGGCTGCGTTTCCAGACACTTCAATTCGAGTGAGTACTGACTGCCAGGCCCGCCAAGAGGGGGGGGACTTGAGAAGGGCCCCCGTAAGAAAACAGGCCCAGAAAATGTAAAGATCAGTAACACTAACTTCATTTTTAGTCAACCCAGGGGACTAATTGAGAACACGTAGACACGACCCCATGATGTGTGACGTCATCAGGGCCCCAAATCGACCCATGTGACGTCATCGGGGCCCCCAAATCGACCCATGTGATGTCATCAGGGGCCCCAAATCGATAACTTGCCCCAGGCCCCACAATTTCTCTCGACGGCCCTGAGTGCTGCTACTGATGTATGTAGTGCTAAGTGTTTATCACAGGGCTTTTTAGCTGTGGTCCTGAGTTTCTTAAATACGTCAGTGGACACATGCACACATTGTGTGCCTATTTTTAAAATACATTTTTGTCCTCGGAGCAAACTGCAGCCTTTATCAGAGTTAATGTCCCAATGAAGCAAAACTGAGGGATCAGCCAGTTGAAGTTGAAGCACCCTGCATGATATATTCATAGAATTGTCAATATTTCAATGAAATATTCATATACTGATAAACATTTAAGAAACTTGTAAAATACTAAATTAAGATATTTTGTGACAGCATGCATATGTGGAAATAAACTCCAATATAAGATCTATCTTAAAGACAGTATCTTTATTATGTAGATGCAAGTGTTTTACTGTAAAATAGACAGTGAGATATTTTCGATATCCTCACTAGTGAAGATATCGATGACGTCATTTCCCTTCCTTTGCATATTTCTATATAATAAAAAGAAAATTACACGTTGGCTTGAAGATATGAATTTTATCTTCTCGTGGTGAAAACAATATTTTACTCATTCGCTTCGCTCATTCGTAAAATTTTGTTTTCACCACTCGAAGATAAAATTCATATCTTCTCGCCACCGTGTAATATACGTCACCTTTGGCGAGGTAATATCCTCTATAATTTTAGTTTTAGAAAGTTTATGAAAATATTATTTAAAACATATCAATAATTCACAAGATAACTTCAAAAGAAATATTGTTTTCAAGTGTTTTGAGTCGCCTGATGAAACATGCACGATAAACGAGTGTTTGATGTTGCTTCTCAAACGAATATTCGCATCGCGATTTGCGGTGTTTTCTTCATTGATTTCAATATGCAGATTAAGAAATATGATCCAGTTCACCAGGACGTTTCCTACAGGTTTTCATTGGGTATTAAAACTAATGCATGCGATGTGGTATACGTTCATGGATTGGCTACGATAATCATGAATTATTAATGAGTTTGAGAAATACTGTTAAAACATTGATTAATAAAACATCAATGTTTTATCAAAATTATAAGACTATAGGCTCAAATCCAGCTTTTTCTTGAGTTAAAATGGTCTTATCTATTATCTAACTTTTCTTAATACGACTCGTAAACAAAGTATTCATCATGTACCCTTAGAGTTTACTTTAAAAACTTTTAATAGTTTATTCGGTTTTGTTCAATTTAATTTTTTTGTCTTCCTGTTTTCTTTTTCAAGTTCTTTCACCCCTCATCCCATGGCTGTTGCAATTTTACCGGATCGGATTTCTGTTCCTGTTCTTGCTGTTTAGAGGACAGGACAAAAGAGAGTGATCGAAAAAAAGTAGATCGCGTGATAGCAATATATAGCGATTGCCAACTGATCCTATAAAGACCGTTTCGAATCGGGTATCATGCATAAGAGGTCAATTCGATTCGACCCACACCTACAACAAGTCTTAATTAGACCACGACACAAGGAGAGACAAAGGTTGTTCAAAGTATTGCCAATATCGAGTCACTCGAAAAAGGCATCCACCCACCGAGGTATACAATAGTATACATACATGTTGATGCCAAACTGGCGGCGAACATTGAACTTGAATTAAATTTGCCATCAGCACAAAATATATATTACTAGTCTCCTTGCTGAACGCTGGTGAAGATTTTCTCGACAAAAAAGACGATTGTGAGATGTCGTAACTTCCTTTCTTATATTTATTTCACCCTGGCAACATGCGAACACAATAATCAAGTGCGAAGTCTCTAGTTTTCACTGAAGCCTTCAATATAATTGCCTCCAAGACGCGATTTTTGCCGACAATACAATATATTTTGGATACAAGGTTCTTCAATATTCCTGGCAATGCGGCTGTAACCATGTGGATTATATACACACGTATATATACACTTTATATTATGTAAATTTTGTATCATGAATCTACAGAGAATATGTGATATGAGGACATACAGTTAATGCACTTGACGTAATGTCAATGAATGAATGGCACAAATAAACCAGCCAGTGAACCAACCAACGCTTAATGGCGTATTTGCTGCATGCTTCCACGTCAGACTGGTTGAAATGATGTCAACTTCATCTATTGGTTTCGGTCTTCGTGTCACTAATCTTTGAATAACTTCCAAAGGGGCAATTGGCAGCTCCACAGAACTCAGGTACCCATAGACATCTGGGATTTTTTTCTTTTTTTTTACTGTGGCATTAACAAACTGAATAACGTTCAACAATATACAATGTTGAAGTTCATGGATGTTGTTGCTAGGTTGGCGTGATGTCTAATTCAAATTAATGTATCCACTTCTTTGTTTCACTTGAAGCCGAAACACAGGAAATGTTGTCAAGTGTAAAGTTGCAGGAAATGGATATAGTGTGGGCACACGTTAATTTGACGTATATAAGCTAGCGACATCCTTCTCACCACATTTGTACATTGGTATAATACAAAGTTACGACTTGGCAATTTAAGTCACAAGAGTGAAAAGCTGTGATAGTCTGAACTAAAGAAATTAAGCTATGAAAATACACAAAGAATTTTCTAAGCGAAGGTATGTTCTATAATGTATTTCTGTACTCTAGAATGTTAATCGTTATACGTTCTATGCTAGTATATATGTATATATAAGTCATGTTAGGTATATATGTGATTTTATCAAGGTGAACATGTTGCTTTCTATTGGCAATAGTATTGACTATACAATTCCACATGCATGATGTATATTATAAAATGAAATTAAAAGTCGAAGATTAATTACATTGCGTATAGTTTAGTATATACAACACTCAACAATGTTTATTTAAGAAAAAAATGATGCATTGTTAACTTATTTAGTCAGATGGTTTTATATACATATATACCTTAAACCGTTACCGAAACTGATGCTTAAAGACTAAAGTATATAAGCAGGAGAGCAAGAGATTTATTGCTTATCTCAGACCATGGCTTTCTCCAGAGATAAATAAAAATCCTCTAATGTTATATACACACAATGAAATACTTAGACTAATAAGTGGTAAGTAGCTATAATGTGGACAGGAAAGAGTTAGACATAGTTATAAGACGAAATTTGGCCTTGTTGAGTTTGTTATAAAGCTACTGGCATGCCTTGAGATTTTCACCAGAGTCTTCCATATCTCAAAGAAAACCAACCTCGTCGAGAAAACGTGGGCACGTTTATAAACGTGGATTGGAGACGTCTCGACTTTTGTACCGTCGGCGAGATTTTGCGCCAACGGTAACGTTTCTGTGCCGTGCAGTGGAATCAAGTACAGTGAGGTGCATTGACGCAGTCTTTATATTTCCAATGTATATAAACTGGTTATCTGGTATACAAAGTAGCGTGCTGCGTAGGCAGTGTTGAAACAACAATCGAAATATAGTAAGGTTAGATATGCCGAAACAGGGAACGTTTCTCTTTGTTCGAAACGTTAGACTCCTACGTTCTCTGTTTCAGAGGTTTTTGAACAAACTTCGAGGTGTTTGGATATCCTGATGAGACACTCCTCCGAGTGAGTGATATAGCATCTCAAACAAATCAGTATTTTAAGAGAAAATCAAGGTAAAAGTTTGCTTAATTTATGTAATTTTTTCCAAACCACCGACACGGTACTGATTTCCTTTGTGTTTTCCTCATGAATTGTTGATGAGTTTGAGATAAGTATATCAAACTTTACTATATTTTGATATCTGTTATATATATATAGAAGTGCCGTTAGTCGAAGTTCCACTATAAAAGGACTGTCACACGACATGTTTGGCAACCTTGGCTTACGCAATAAAAATAGATTGCATGCAATTAAATATCATTTCACGCCAACGTAGGAAACGTTGGTGGGTGAAATAAAGGGAACTTTTTTCCTGGCTTCTTTGTCCTACGACCGAAATTTATAAATAGGAAACTTTTCCCCGTTTCAATTCAACTTTTTGAAACCGGAACATGATCATGAAGTCTTGAAGAAAAGATTGTTTGCTATTCTTGATTTTCATCTGACCTCACGGCGGCCATATTGGTGCACAGAAACAATGAAATGGCGGCCATATTGGTGCGCAATTTTTATCTTATGGGAATTTAACTAATCTTATTCAAACATATTCAAACGTATTGTTTTACCACCCCAAACGGGGTCACCGATCACGTGAGTGAAAACGATCCATAGACAAGGTATTGAAGTTTTGATATAGAGAACCTGAGGAAACAAAAATGATGGCGTAGTTGCCTAACTGTATAGACATTTACAATATGTATCCTTATTCACAATACCGGATTAAACATCTATTTTGAATTTTTTTTTCGTGAATTGTTACTGAATTGGATTTTTCAACACTAAATAGCAAGGCTAATAAACTTATAATCTTCATCAAATTAAATATTATACAATGTTCATTTACAATATTTACAGTCAAAATGGAAGTACCTTCCCACTTCGACTTCTGTAGTTTGTTGTGTATTACTGTATTTCTGTAGTCGCTACTGAAGCGTGAGGAAAATTTTTGTCGAAAAATGTGAATAAAAAGTACAATTTAGCTTTCATGGAATTTAATCATAATATAACGAATGTTTCTCCCAAATCGATACCAGCAAACAAATATAAATCAAGAATAAGCGACTTTTATCGCTAGATTTTTCTCGCGTTTCTGTAGCCGCTGCAGAAATGCGGTAATACACAACAAACTACAGTTTAAGCAGAGGTGATACACGAGATTTTGACTGTAAAATGTAAATTAAATGTCATCTAAATTATAACCGAACTTCGTAACACCTTATGTGCTTATATCCAAATGATAATTATAGTTGTACAATTGTATGTAATGTATTAGACCCCGTTTACACGATGCCGGTACAATTTGAAAACGGAACCAAATCATGCCGTCTAGGCCTTGCGTTTACACGATACCGGCACAAAAATGACATGAAAACGGCACAAAATGAAGACGGGTTCCTTGACGGCATGACGGAACACTAACCGGTATCGTGTAAACGCCCGTGCCGTAACAGTCACGATATATACGACCACAGTATTCGAGTCAGCAGTATTCACAAAGTCTTCTCAATTCTCATTGGAAGAGAATATTCACATGCTAATCCGTTATTATTTATACCGGCACCGTGTAAACGCAAGACTTTTTGGCCTGTATTTACACACCGGCATGATTTTGTTCCGTTTTCAAATTGTACCGGCATCGTGTAAACGGGGTCTTAGATTCACAGCGCTATCAAAAACAACAATTCTTTTAATTTAAACCTTTTTTATTGTTATACAATATTGATAGGCTTACCGTAAAAAAGTTAAATAATAATAATCATCTTATTTTACAGGCGAAGTAACGCCACGGATCTGAAGGAGACTGACGAAAAACTCTTTCGTACTGTTGACCATCATTATCAAACAGAGATGCACACTTTGACGAGCCATTTTGAAAAAGTGGCGTTTTATATCAACGATGTGTTTTGTGCTCTCGCCAATCATGACGTCAGATTTGAATTTGATCCGCTCTCATTGGACGATTGCAGATGTGAGATTGTCTCTGCCAGTGAGATAAACTTGATTTGTGAGCTGAAACATCTTCCAGATTGCAGCTACGAGGTGCACGGGAATGGCTCGAATGGGGCTGTGAGAATACGTTTGGCAGACGGTTATTGTGGAAGGTGAATATATAACAGAGCATAGTCCAATATAACTCATTTGTCGTTGGTTATTTAGTTTGATGCACTACACGTCACGCAACGCACACCGCATCACACCACACTGTACTGCACAACAGCAACTTCAGTACAACTGTACTATACACTACACTACACTACACTACACTACACTACACTACACTGCACTGCACTGCACTGCACTGCACTGCACTGCACTGCACTGCACTGCACTGCACTGCACTGCACTGCACTGCACTGCACTGCACTGCACTACACTGCACTACACTACGGTACACTATACACGACACCACTCCACTACACACTACACCACACACTACACTACACTACACTGCACACTACACACTACACTGCACACCACACACTACACTACACTACACACTATACACTATACACTATACACTATACACTATACACTATACACTATACACTATACACTATACACTATACACTATACACTATACACTGCACCGCACCGCGCCACACTACGCTACAACACGTCACAAACCAACTACTGTACATCCAAAGACACCCCATTGCATTACTCCACACTACACATTACATTACACCACATAACATTACACTACACTACACCATACCACACCGCCACGCCTGCACCACACCCTCTAGTGTGTGAAAAAGTCTAGTCACACCACACCATATAGTGTAGTGTAGTGTAGTGTAATGCTGGGTGTTACAGTTACATTGCATCAGCACACCACATCACACAACTGCTTAAAGGCTCGTCAGTATTTCGTTACTAAAAATCTCGGCACGACACCACTAGTTTCTCGCGCGGATCTATTTCGTTGACCTCATCGTTCCCGTTTATTTTTTTAATATTTTTAGCTACGAGCACGCATCTTGGGACGACGTTTGCTCTCGACATTCCAACAGGGATGGTGGTAATTTTTTAAACACTCGAGCACTCCTCGACGTCTTTACCACCTCCCTGGGCCGAGCTGTGAGTGACGTCTGGAACGAACACCGGAATGTTGGCCTAGTCTACCGGGTCTCTGGGAATCTCGCCAGTATCTACGTTGATATTCCCGACGAGGGATTTTTCACCGTCACCTTGATCCCCGCCTTGAAATTGAAGAAATGTCGTGTGAGTGGACTGGGCGCGAGATCTGACGAATACTTTCAAACCTTAGGAGTCCCGGATGATTTTTTCACTTCAGTTTATGCAGTAGTGAAGCCAAGTCATAGCGCTGTCGACGAGTTTTGGCGTTTAACATTTAATAATCTAGAAAACCGAGTACTTCACTCGGAGAGGTTCACCTGTGGCCGACATTGCCTTCACGCATTACGTCATCTTCTTAACTCGCCCAAGTCCCCGCGGTGTAACATCGCCCCGCTTTCGTCATACCAGCTGCAACTTGTGACCATAAAGGAGTACGCCAAACACCCGAACGGGAAGGACTGGGCGCCAGCGAAATTCCACAAGCGTCTCATCGGAATGATGACGTCACTGAAGTCGTGTCTAAAAGAAGGCCTCTGCGAGAATCCGTTTACGGGGACTAACGTTTTTTCTGACTTTGATGAAAAGTCGTTAAAAGTTCTTGCTAAGGATGTGGAACATGTTACAAAATCAAGCGAAAGGTTGCTGTGCAACTTATAAATCGTCTTATACGAGAGAAGAAGGATGTACAGTGTGTATCAAAAAAACCTGAACCCTTAGAAAACAACCTATTGTAGTACTTAGTTTCAGAAATTGCAGCTTGATGTTAGTAATAATTGTCAGTTGTTTGCTGTACAAGCTGTGTTAGTTAGTAATACTCAGAAAAACTCTGAGCTCTAAGCGGGACTCGAACCCACATTACTAACTAACACAGCTTGTACAGCAAACAACTGACAATTATTACTATTGTAGTAGTTTGAAAGCCCTAAGCACTTCGCTGAACCCACAGATGCGTAAAACACACGGTCTTATAACCTGGGAAATTACGATAACTTGAAGTGTATGCATGCATGGTGAAAGTATTTACTTGCTGTTTAACTTAAGGGCTTTCAAACTACTACAATAGGTTGTTTTCTAAGGGTTCAGGTTTTTTTTATACACACTGTATATTTATATAGAATCTGTAATTGAAGTTTTAATTCGAAAACAATCTTGAACTTATCAGGTCGAGCGGGCTCGACAAAATGTTCAACTAGAAATTCATATCTACAGAAAAATCTCACTTAGCCATTAGGGTGCTAAAGAAAGTGGGGTTAATTGATGTATACTCGATATTTGAGTGAGCGGGAACGGAGGTTAAAGAAAGCTTTCTTTCGTTTTTGAAAGTAAAACATTTCCTCGGGATTTTAATCTTAAATAAATATATTAGGCACTAAAACCTTTTGTCGTTGGGATCTCTTTTGAGTTCTTTTGCTATTTAATATTTAATATATTCCATATAGTTAAGAATTATACTTTGGGGATCGTACTCTTCGCCGGATTCTTTATCTGGTTTCTTTCATTTCTGTTTGAGATATTTTTCGGAGGTATCATTTTAGTTTCTTTTCGGAAGTCATTCTCTTTGGTTTTCAATTTAACTTCAGGGAGACATCACACAAAGTAGTGACCTCATATTTCCATATTAAACAATTATTGAATGAGGTTGAGCATGATATCGAGAATTGTCAAGGACGAGGTTTGTGTTATCCTCAGCCTTCGGCTTCGGTGCATGGATAACACAAACCTCTTCCTTGATAATTCTCGATATCATGCGAAAACCGAATCCAATAATTGTTTTATTATATATTCAAAAACTATACTCTTCGTGCTTTTACTATCTTTCTCTGAGAGCAACGTCGAAATTTCTTCTTCGTTTAACGATGGAAACCGGTTAAAAGCCATTTTGTTTACTCTTCAAAAATATTTAGTTTTGGCGGGATTTTTAGCAAGCTGCCGACCGCGCTGGGGGCTTGGGTTCGACAGCGTGCAATAATACCTTGTTTTGGATCGATGTTCGATCCAAAACAAGGTATTATTGCACGCTGATCGCGTCAGCAGCTGAAATAACGCGTCAGCTTCCAGATACGGAGAATTAGTGGGGGCGTTTTGGCCAATCGTGAACGAGAATAAAGTTTGAATATATAATAATTACACTTATTTAATCTCAGGGATCGGAGACATCCACTGATCATCCACATTAAATTGTAGATCCCGTGTAGTTCCGAAAGTTTACTTTTGACAATTCGTGACTAGTTGAAGAAATCGTAATTAGTGCTAAACGGAAATGCGTGACTTGGATATTGGGTTGTTTACATACAATATATGACTAATTGTTATTCATGTTATCCGACGTTTTATGTCACGCTATTTCATTCAAAGAGTGAATAAACCAGTTGTTTTAATAGAAACTAACTTCTGTCTTAGATCTTCTGAATTATTTCCAAAAATGAGGCGTAACCATCGTTTCTGAGTAAAAACCGATACGACGGCAACTTCGAGGACGACGTCCTTCAAACAAAAGCATTCTTGCAAAACAAAGATATAATGGATAATTTCTAGTTCCAAGAGTAATCTGAACACCGTCCTCGCTCTGTGTACAACGCCACTCAGAGCGTTTTCACGTCTTCAGGACGACGTTGACTCGTGGGGTGATGAGAACTGTTGCCTGAGATTGCCTTAACACAGACACTGGCACACTGCAACCGTTTTAACACTTTGAAAATTATAAAACAAGCTTCAAGTATTGCATCGTAAGGTCCCTATTTTACTCTTAACAAGTCGTCATTTTTAACTGCATGACCGCGCGGGTATACCAGTATTTTGCTGTCTCTCGACCCCTCTTGACCAGTAATGAACAAGGAAAGAGCTAATCTGATTGCAGTATATTTGCAATAGTAGTTCAGCCATTCTTACACCACACTATCGCTTTACCATCGCACAAAACTTCATGCACATGCAATAACGAACGATATTAAAACACAAAAGCTGAAACAGAACACCGTATAATCGTTCATTAATAATTCCAAATTGTTGTCAATAATATTTATCTAAGGCTATGCGGCGCAAAATTGTCAACTAAACTTTTCAAAGTGATTCGCGTGACTAAAAATTTATGATCGGAAATCACAGGCATCTGTTTTTCCTTGTTTCACAAAACTCTTGATATGTGTGCCAATATACAAGATTATATCACAACATTGTGTCTTTGAGAACAAAGAGCATATGTACAAAACAAGATAATAATTAAGCGAGATTGACTCTGTCTTTCTTCAGTTTCTTTGCTTATCTCTTTCTCTGTTTTCCTACATTTAAATGCATCGCGCTTTCATGATATAGAATAGATCATGAGGTGATTGACCCGGCCGGTTATTTAACCCTAGTTATCAATAACCTTTTGAGTCATCGCCTGTTAGCTACACTGAGCTGAAGCTTCCGATTGGCCGGCATTCAGTCAAGACTTTATATTTTATTACATAACCGAGACTTCATATTTATAAACATTGTTAACTCTTGGCGTTTTTGCGTTTTGGCGTCAACAGCAATTTTACTGTTTACATGCAGTGCTTGAGAAATCCTAAGAATGATTTGTACGCTATCTTTGTTGACTTATTAGACCCCGTTTACACGATGCCGGTACAATTTGAAAACGGAACAAAATCATGCTGGTATGCAAATACAGCATATAACATTTCATGTTATTTTTGTGCCGGTATCGTGTAAACGCAAGGCCTAAACGCCATTATTTTGTTCCGTTTTCAAATTGTACCGGCATCGTGTAAACGGGGTCTTAATTCAACCAAGCGGGATTATATGGATAAACCCCACCTACCCGAGGGTCGCTTCTCCACTGGAAAGGGTGGTTCTATTTTTACTCAAAAATCTGGCAAAAACAACTCACTATACCAATCATATTTTGAAAGATCCTTCCTGGAACACTCTTCAGTCTTGGATTAATTTAATGGATATAAAAGACTTTTGTATACCATATTTATGAGTCAGAGCTTTTTTAATAAGCAGCAAGTATATTGGTGATGAATTGAGCGCCTGGGTGCACGAACTGTTAAACATAATTTGGAATAGTGTAAACTCATATATATAATCCATAAAGGAAATGGGTTGTGTTTCTTGAGTATACAAAGACTACAAATTTTATATTAATTGCCTAAATGGTGCAATATTCCATGGTTACACGCAATCACTGTTCAATACGAAAATAAGAAAGATTCCTTTGTTACCACGCGTGTTAGCTAAAAGTTATAAAAGCTTACAGGAATTTGTTATCTGTTGTTCTTTCGTTCAAAGAACATAAATATAGCATTGTGTTCGTTAAATTGAAAGCTTTCTAATCGTTGAAAGACATCTTAACTTTGCTTGCCTTGCGTTTTTAGTCTCTTTCGAAATATGAAAGTTAGTCTACCTCGTAAACAGGAACACGACAGGAAATTATATGTAAACTTAAAGAACATGTGTGTATAGCTAAAATCTTTCGTAATCTTTTTCACATATATATATACTTTAGCAACGTTTCCTGCAGTATAGTGCACAGTTGCTTCTGTAAACGACACCGGCGTGAGCTCTGAATACTGACAATACTGGTGTACGGTGTGTTCACTGTTGAATCGAATTCGAATCTTAAATTGGTATTGTTTTTTATTCATTCGAAAAGTGAAACGCTAAAGGAAGATAAAAGATTCAACTTGACAGTTAGAAGCGGACTAAACTACTATTATCAGTAGCGTTGGTATAGGCAAGTTATTAAGACTATATATAACTATCCAGGTTTGTATTTCATATTATATATATTTTTAGTGTACAGTGGAGTTAAACCCGTTATTAAATCAAGTGTACGTATAAATATATATATATATAAATATGTAAAAAATTTAGGATACGATAAGTGTAGCTCTCTATTAATTTTTTCTTGTTTTGTGCGAGCCATATTTTATAACAGTAATGAAAAAATCATTTTCTTAATTTTTATCGAAGTATATAGAAACCGTTTGAGAGAATTTGAAATATTATTCTACACATTACAATGTTGTGTTTTATTTGAATTTGTTATTTTATGTTAAAATGTTTTTATGTTAATTATTGAAAGAACGTGGTTCCTATAGCTGACAAAAGACTTTGAATATATATTTTAAAAATTAATAAGACCATTCGCTTAATTCTTTTCTTTCTTTGCTTCTAAAGACACTGTTCAAATATGGCAAACGTATCGTCGAACTCCAAGGAGAATTTTTCCCGCAAAATCGATCAACTCATGCGTGAAGACCAAAGACGAGATCACTTGGGTTTTGATAAAGCCGCCGGGTTTGTTAATGGCCTCTTTTGTGATTTGGCAAGTATTGATGTGAGGTTTGAATTTGATCCGCTCTCACTTGACGACTGTCGCTGTGAAAAGGTAACAGTAAACGAATACAACGTGATGTGTACATTGAAACAACTGCCTTACGAGCAAATGGATTTGGAAGGAGATGGTTCGTCAGGTGCAGTTAAAGTTCGATTGAATGACGACTATCAGGACAGGTAAAAATACCCATAGCTTGAATTCAGTACTATAGCTATTAATGCAGTACACAGTTTTATTTATAAATCTCAAATACGCTGTATTTATCGTTCACTCTTTTCGTTCCTATTGTTTTGTATATCTCCATCTGTTTCTCCGCATGTTCCTCTTTTTCTCTTTCCCTCTTTTTTCTCCTTCTCTCTATATGATGTCTATTGCATGAGACTTAAAGTACTGAAATATCCCTAGCTTACTTAGCGTACTATATATTACTGGAGTTTACTTGTTTATATATCTTTATACGTACGTTATATCGTTCGTCCGTTGCGACTGTTTTGTATATCAACTTGCGTCTTTCCGCCTGTTTCCTCTTCCTTCCTTTTCTTCCGTCTTCTATATGTTGTATATGGAGACCTAAGGTGTATCGTTGACTTACTTAGCGTACTATATATTAATGCAGTATACTTGTTTATATATTTAATACGTACGTCATATTTATCGTTCAGTCTCTTCGTGCGTCCGTTGCGACTGTTTTGTATAATCAACTTGCGTCTTTCCGCCTGTTTCCTCTTCCTTCCTTTTCTTCCTCCTTCTATATGTTGTATATAGGTGTATCCTTGACTTACTTGGCCCACCGGGATACCAGGAACTTTCCCGGTGCTCCTCCTTGTTTTCCGTTTCAGGCGCCCCCCACAAAGACAATTAACAAAATACAGCTCATAACGTAAATATTATGAAATACAGTTGTTACTAGTCGCATTGCTAGGTTACTAGTTGCATTACTAGGCTATTATTATTATTATTCTTTATTTAAGGAGGATAAGTTTTTCAGCAGAGCTGGTGGGGTCCTCCATTTACAGCTAAGACTTATAGGTGTTGATTTTACGGAGGGAGGAAAACCGGAGAACCCGGCGAAAACCCCTCGAAGCACAGGAGAGACCAACTGAACTCTAATTCCCAGACGGTCACCCATCCAAGTACTAACCCCGTCTAACCGGGCTTAACTATTGGTGAGAGGCAGCGCCCTATAATAGCACACTAGTCGTAATCTCCAAACACAAATGATATACAATTTGTATTTTCTAAACTACTGACTCTGCATGTAATTGTGTTATCATTTCTTCGTTATTCACTCTTCATAAGATGTAACCTCATGTAATTTTTCTGGTATATAATAAATTTTGTAACTGTAAGACTAATTGTATATTTAGTTGAATCGTGGAACAAGTTTGTCGAGTTTCCAGATCATATCTCGATTGACTATGCTTAACCTCGCTTCTTCCTAATGTGACGACTATCGTAATCTCTAAGGTCAAAATATTCCTACCTTATGTAGCGTATACTAGATATTAATGCAGTGTTTAGTCTTATTTATATATCTTAATACTTAATTCTTTGAAAGTTTTCATGGCGATAAAGTAATATAAATACGTTTTGTGGAAACACCACGTAAAATATTTCTTTGCTTAAATATTTTACGTGGTGTTTCCACAAAACTTATTTATAATTTTATATTATCTTAAATACTGTTCGTTCATATGTAGAGCTACCTATATCTTTCTACAAACCTAGATTCACTTTATTTCTATATATATACCACTACACCTATATGTACTTATCTAACGACTTATCTGTCTAACTGATATATATCTACTATACGTTGCACATATTGTATTTCGCCCAATTAACTGTATGTAACTTCTCCCTTCTTTGACATAGCTACGACAGAGCATGCTGGGAAGACGTGTGTACTACTTCGTCAGGCAGGCGTTACCTGGATACCAAAAAGATTATGACCGCGTTACTACAAGCGATACGAACCGTCATTGCTTGCGAGAAGCCAGAGGCTTCTATTGTGTGCCAGGACGGAGCAGGTTATCTCACTCTGGTGCTAAACCTTCACCTGACTGGGGTATACAAGTTCAACATACTTCCAGCCATGTGGGTAAGCAGGAAGTACGAGTCACTGAAACACTTCGATGAAAAAATCAGCAATGTATTTGATATCCTGGATGATGTCGACCCCGTTGAGTGTGTTCAAATTGTGGCCAAACCAACATCGTCGATTTCTGATTCACTTTGGAGAATAACTTTCACCGACTTGGAGAAACGCTTGGTGAGTCTGGATAAATACCAGTGCGTTCGCCATTGTCTTTTTGCCGTTAATCTACTACAGAGACGTTATCTCGTGGCGAATGGTCTACCCTTTTTGTCTTGGTATAATCTCAGGATGATGATTCTTCGTGAACTTATCAAAATTCCAAGAACAAAGGATTGGAACATGGAGAAATTGCCGCGAAGATTAGATAGTCTGTTGAAGTCGATCAAGGCAAGCTTGAATCAGAAAGCTAACCCCAGTATATTCACCAACGTGAATGTCCTCGGAAATTGTCGTAATAATGACATGAAGCTTTTGTGTCGGGAATTTGGATACATCCGAAAATGCACACAGAAATGTTATTAAATTGAGCTTGGGCTTGACGTCATTAAAATTTTCAAATCTGACCGTTAGCACAATTCCACCATGGATACCAGAGGATCTTGTATAAACATTAAAAGAATATAAACATAGAAACAATGTGGAAAAGAAGAGTCTCTTGGTCGAATTGGTTGAGAATCTCAATTCCATATTGATTAGATTCAAAATTTAACTTCCCCTATGTGTTTGAGGTGTGGTCATCGGAAATCAAGTTCGATAGACCCGATCTATTTCTACTGAGTTCCTTTTTAATTATCGTTTTAATGGTCGGTGGAAACGGCCGTCGGTGTAAATAATTGCCTGATCTTTATACAAGATATATATTATTTTGTAGTCCACTTTCAGAAAATCTGTGACGTTAGTGAATTAGCTTATAGACACGAAATATTGTTAGAATAAACATTTCGATAATAAGCATTACGATAAGCATTACGATATTTAACATATATGTGCATATTTATTAACATATATACCATACTTTCAGGCACATAGCAATATATATATTGGTGGGTTGCAATCAATCCCCTGAGATTTAATATAGATATCGTTAATAAATGTATATAAATTTAATGTATATAAATTTAATATAATACCTTATTTATCGTAGACTTTTGTAACTCAAAGTGTAGTGACAAACTGTTTGAAATTAATTTTATCTTTAATATTCTATTGGTATCTTGAACATTTTGTTATAATATACTGCATAATTGATCTGAAATTGATTAAAACGATGTGTATTGTTTCAATCGTTTTTTTGAACCATGCGCTTTCTTGAAAATAATTTTCATTGTATATATAGTGAAAGAGAAAGATTGTTTCTTAACCGCCGCTGGGGCCGTCGAAACGTCAGTCACTAACATCATACAACATGTCTTTCTCAAGACTACACTAACCTAGACGATCAATTTTCTCGTAAACATGTACATGTACTAACCCTAATATGTTCAAACCATTTACTTTATTTTATTTATATATATATATATATATATATATATATATATATATATATATATATATATATATATATATATATACACACACACAAACGAGCACGTGTGATTTTGTTCATGGAATGTCGGAAAGTGCTCAATACCATTGTCTGAAGATCGCCCCACCTGAAACTGAAACTGACAGTTGCAACACTCAACATTTTGAGGTAAGCCTACTTATACTATATATATATATATATATATATAATAACTCCATGGTTAAATAAGCTTTTCTATCTCATCATATAGTGACCACATTTTATAATCCACCTGTAACGAAAAAAAGATTTACAATATCTTAAGAGTTGAGTAGACATTTACAGGCTAAAAATTTATTAACCGCATAAATTATAGCACGGTTAGTGCATGACTAGCATGCAGGCTAACCGGAATGACTCGAATCACGAAATTTTTTCCTCGGCCGCAAAAAGAGATTTTAATTAACATTTAGATTTGTCGACACCTAAACTAAATCAAGTCTTCGTAAATTTAGTTTATGCGTTGTTTATGCGTGTTTTAAAACCACAGTGAAACGTATTCAATCGCGTGAGCCAAGCTAACCGGGCGGCTATATAGCCGGCCCATTGCGCACCATATGCATGCACCTTAATTATAAACAATATGAAAATGTAACAAAATTGGCTTTCGAACAACGTATAATATATTATTCATGCCATACTTAATTATATGATCGACTTTTCTTTACCCCAGTATGCTCAACTTACCATTTATTTGAAATTAATGGCGAAACTGACACACAAAATTATGAGTCGTGTCGGCTACATACAGTAAACATAATTTAGAAAGCTTCGCCGGGATTCTTTGTTTCACGCATGCAAATCGTTTCTTAACTTCACAGCTTGACCTCTCATTTGGTCTTAATGAAAGGATATATAGCTAGCATGCAGTTAGTTGTTTCAAAAGCGCTGTGCCATATTATTTTATTGCCAACAACAGACTGGAAAATTCGTCTGCATGGTTATACAACTGTCGTTTTCGCCTTTGGATAAAGATTCAAAGTTCCAAGCAATGGTGACTCCATATAATTAGATTATTACAGCGATGTCAAAGATTCGTACAAAAAAACTGCATTGGCTTGGGCTTATGTCACAGTAAAATACAGCAAACTGCATATATGTGTTATTATATATATAATATAATAACAATATAATAGCAAACGTTGAAATCGAGAGAGAAATGTTAAGACGACTGAGTAAACGGCAAAGGTAACTATCATAATTATCAGTAATTGTTTATAGTTTGAACTAGCTTCAACTATAACTTTAACTATATCTAATATAAAGCTTTACATGATGTTTCATGTAAATTCAAATTCATTGCATGTCTATAGCCAACAATGGCATGCAAAAGCTAGCTGACTTAAAGAAACGTTTAAGTCTTTAATGTACAACTTTTCTCAGAAGACAGTCAGTTTGGTTCACGAATCTCAGAATAACTTAGAATTTAAATTTAGCTCTATACCGACATTGCAGCCCGATTGTGTGTTTCACCCAACTGAACAGGCCTCTATATGAAACTTGTCTATATTTCGGCGAATGACGTTTTATTTTGTACTACTAGTAAAACCTCTCGCTGAAAATGAAAGCCATAGTGACACATATTAATAATAGTTTGTACTACATAAATTATTGCAACTTGCTGAACGATATCAGTAATAACTATCGAAATATATACTAAGATTTGAATATTTAATTCTTTGAACGTTTTCATGGCGATAAAATAATAAAGCAAAGAAATATTTTACGTGGTGTTTCCACAAAACTTATTTATATTAAGATTTGAATATACTGCCGAAATCATTGAACGTTAAGGTTTCGACGACGTTTCTCTTTGATGCCTTCGCTCGAAACGTTAGAACTAACTACATTTCGATTTGTATTTCAACACTGTCTACGCAGCACGCTACTTTTATTACAATATATATACTGTAACTATATATGTTGCCAGTTAATAGAGCTACACTGTTATTAGAATCGTTTCAACTATATATAGCTTTTGTTACTACTAGCGATTAATATTCAATAAAATACATAATTAAAATAAGATTTAAAAAAAAAGAGCTTCCGAACTGAGCGTCCCTTTTTAGCTTGGCTATATATATATATATATATATATATATATATATATATATATATATATATATATATATATATATATAGACAATATAGTCTATAATGGTTTGAACGATGTTGTTTTCAGCTGGTATGAAAAATTCACACTTATAATTTTGAAACCGAAAACTGATTTCTGAATCTTAATCATGTTCAGCTGCTTGAGACTAATTATTTATATATGTTTACCTTGTTTTGGAAATATTAACATGGTTGTAAAAGATGTTTTAATTTATATATATATATATATATATATATATATATATATATATATATATATATATATTAATAATATACGTGAAAAAGTTTCTCAATTCTGATTGGCTGAGAGCAGTGCAATTTTAGTGTAATTCAGTGCAGAAAAATGAAATACAGTGCAAATTTTGTAATTTTTTTAATTTGCACAAAAATCATTTTTTTACTAGAAAAAAAGCTCTTCCTGTTAATTTTTTTCCATGTATGTTATTTAAACAAAGCATTTTGATTAGAAAGACTCTCTTTATGATAATTTTTTTCATGTATATTACTAATAAGTAATAGCATGATTTCTCGTGCAATTTGGAAAAAACACGCACTCGTGAGTTTTCAAAGACCTCAAAATAGACCTCAATTTTGATAGTCTTTGAAAAACTCACTCGTGCATGTTTTTTCCAAATTGCACTCGAAACCAAGCTATTACCTATACATATATTATATATGTCTATACATATATTATATAAGTATATGATCATCTAGGTACTGAACTGAAATATGTGTTTCAAGTTGAAATTTAAATAACGATGGAGCACGCCAACCCATGAACAAAACAAACGCGGCTTTAAACCAATTACCGCGTGCGTTTTCAAAATATTATTTTATAATATACACTTAATGTCTGCTCCCGAGGGAAACAGTTAGTTTTATTTTCCCGAGAGTCTTGATATTTCCCGAGATGAAGTCGAGGGAAACATCGAGACTCGAGAGAAAACAAAACTAACTGTTTCCCGAGGGATCAGACATTAAGTGTTTTGTTGTATAGCTTGAGTTTCGCTGAATAATTTCGACGTTTATCAAGGGAAAGTACACAAAAGACAAACGCTAAGACTTACCAAAACATTTCGCCTGGCTCCGTAATTTCACTTCAACCAAACAAATATGAGTCTCAGAATCTTCACACATGCTTTGAAGACCTACAAATATTCTTTTTTTCGTAGCAAACAAGCTTAAATTTGTTTATAGGATGCCGTGAAGAGTTCAAAGTTCTAGTGGGCAACAATTGAAAACTTATTGACCGAGCAGGCAATAAGTTCTCAATTATTGCCCGCTCGGTAGACATTGAAATTTAGCTAAGGTCATGTGACCACAAACCGACCAATGACAGTCATCGTTGCATCCAGTGAAACTCAAGCTATATAACAAATAATTCTATTGTATATATGCATTACTGCAATTGAAATGACTTTATAACTATAAATTAATTTCAACTCTTGTATAGTTACGCCGTTACTCCAAAAGAGATCAAGTCTGCAGATACGAACAGAAATATTTTTCAATCTATCGATCGACTTATGTGTGAAGACGAAGCGCGAATGCGTTCAACGTTTGATACAATAGCTCCTTTTGTAAATGAGATCTTCCATGCGCTCGCTAACTACGATGTTCGGTTTGAGTTTGACGAAATATCTTTTGATAGCTGGCAGTGTGAGAAGGTGTCGGAAAATGAGTACAACTTGTTTTGTTCTTTGAAAGAACTTCCTAACGAGGACCTGAGAGTGGAGGGAAAGGAATCCGATGGTGCACTGACGTTGCGATTGAGCGAGGAATATAAAGAAAGGTAAGTAGAAAGTATAGATGAAGGTTTTTGTTTATGAATCATTTTTTAACAAGCATAGGCGTAGTGTTTTGTTTTTATCCAGGGGGACTGAAGTGCTGAACAGAGCCTTTCTAAGAATTTTCCCGTTGGGGCGTTTACAAAAAGGGACTCTTCTAGCGAGGTCCGGGGGCATTTCCCCCCCCCCCCCGAGATTTTTGAAATTTAGAGTCTTGGAAATGCCATTTCCTGCATTCTGAGGGGTGATTTTTAACTGAGAAGGTCATGAAATGTCATAAAAACTAGTTAAAATACAACACATTTCACAATTTTTCGATGTTGTGTTTACTGGGTTGACTTATCACTATATATGGGAGCTTGTGGCTGACAGGAATGAGGCTGTAACAATTACTTTAGCCTAACGAGTAACCTATAATTTGTCAATGGTGATTGATGAGTCAGTTGCTGCAAAAATTCTGGGGGGCTAAGCCCCCCCATTGAGATTTCCCCGGGGGTTAAAGCCCCCCCCCCCATACTCTGCGCCTATGTTAACAAGACGCCTACACACGTAAAAATCTCACAGCTTGTCAACAGGATGTGTTCGCAACAGGCTTGTAGCAAGGCTGGGAATAAGTTGTAACAATGCTGTTCATTCAAGAAGCTGCCACAACCTTGTTGGCATCAATCTGTTAACAACTTGTTGAGTGCAGGGTGGTAGCAGGTTGTTGGAACAACTTGTTATCAGTCTGTTGGAGTCATCAGCCTTGTTACAAGTTGGCAACAACCTGTTACAGACATGTTAACAGACTGGGACAGCCAGTGCGAACACATGACGGTGACATGCAGCCTGTTGAACAGCCTTGTAACAACTTGCTTGCAGGTCTGTAACAGCTTGTGCGTTTTTACGTGTGTAGGTCATGTAGGCGTTCACTTGGGCTACAGGTTGTTGCTGGCAAGTCACGTTCACCTGTGTGAAGTGTGCACTTGTCGCAAGTACGCACAGGTGAACATATTTACGATCAAGAGACTTGTCAGCCACATCCGGCACAGTCAGTTATTGGCAATAAAAATTAAGTTTATCTCACTTTGAAAGAACTCGTCAAATGGTATAAGAACCCCTTTTACAATTTTTCCGTATCTGTTTTGGTTTTGGAAATATTTTGACTAAAGACAACGTGCTGTCCGCCATCTTGGAATTATTTTTATCTTGCCAACCTTATGAGATTATGAGCGAGAAACTCGATTTTTTGTTGCGCTATTTCCATTTTAAATTGACCCAGACCCAATATTACAACAAGATGGCGGACAGCACGCTGTCTTTGGTCGAAATATTTCCAAAACCAAAACAAATACGGAAAAATTGTAAAATATCTTCTTATACCATTTGACGAGTTCTTTGAAATGAGACAAACTTATTTTTTATTGCCAATACCCTTTAAACCAAAATTTTCTTCAAAAAGTAGTAAACAGAAAAATAGGTACGCAATGCGTACATGTGAGTCAGTCTTTCACATTTCCCGTTCTAGTTTTGAAAAAGCGTGTTGGGAAGACATTTGCCTGCCTGCTAATGCCCTTGGATACCGCTTTTTCAGCACCAAGAAATTATTCAAAGTACTCATAGACAGCGTCAAGCACGCCATCGAAGACGTCACGGACACTGGTAGCAGCAGTAAGTCAGCAAAATGTAAAATTTCCGAATGTAACATTGTGCTCGAAGTGAAGGTGTATGAAAAATGTCTAAGCTTTAATCTTTTACCATGTATTCAATTGGATGGAAAAACAATGAAAATGATCGCCGTACTGGATGAGAAAATCAAGAAAATTTCAAAACATCTGAAGATGACAAGTACAGAATATGCCTATCTTGTGGCGAAACCTGTTTTGGACTTCGAAGAACTTTGGCGGATTGCTGTGAACAACATTGAAATCAAACTTCTAAACAAGATGACAGCAGTCACTCAGTGTGGCGCGCATTGTTTGTTCGCGGTTAATTTTCTAAACGAGAAGTATTTTGCAGCCGGCAAAGTTACCTCATTGTTACCCTTCTCTTACGTTCGCTTGGCTATACTTACTGAATTTCTAAAATTTCCAAACGGCAATTACTGGAAAACGACGCGTTTCGTGGAACGCGTTGAAAGCGTGCTTCAATCTCTCGAAACCCAGCTCAGTAAAGGCGAATTGAAGAATATTTATACTGGTGTAAATATTCTTGGACGACGGGAAGGTGAACTCGCGGGACTTTCGCGAGATGTTGGTCTGCTGAGAAGTCAATTCCGAAAATTCCTGCTAAACTTTACATAATGAGGCATATGCATGTGCTTTCAAACCGTTCCCTTGTTTCTATTAGCTCGAGTATAAGTGAAAGCAAGTATAAGTGGAGGCAAAAATCAGAAGGCTCAGATTCTGAGATTTCAATACCTAATAACATTTCAATCAATTTTCCTCATTCTTAATTGGCTAATCACATGAATATTAAATTCAACTGTACAAGCTGTAGACTTTCTCAAAATCCTTTTCAAACATTTTTGACTCTTTCGGCTCCTTGTTGAAAAGGACGTTTCCCACCTGCAGCGCTGACGTAATTCGGGAAGTAACTATATTCAGGCTAAATTGCTATGCAAGTGCTACCTTTGGAAGTTGGAGTTAAACAGACTCTTGAAAACGTTTTAGTAGGGGTAGAACCACTTTCCATTGCATACGATAACCCGAAACCTCTTTTTACCCACTTCAAGTCTAACTTTGGGAACCTTAATATCTCTGGTGTTCGTTCTGGTTGAGTAGTTATGATTCATAAGTTTGAAGTAGTGTTGACAAAATTCTGACGCAAGCCCACCAAGCAGCATTTGACCTGTTCAATCGCGTGGTATTTTCTTCGAGTTTCCAATTCTGGCCGGCAGTTGATATCAATGTTAAGGGTGTTGTAATGTTCATAGTTACAACTCTCTTACAGCGTTTTTGCAGCCTATTAATCATAATGAGCTTGGTTTTACTTGCATTACCGTAATCTAAGAAAGCTATAAAAGAGGGGGGCATGGGGGGGGGGGGGGGGGAGATCACTTGTCACGATTTCACAGATACAGTTTTGGCATTTCACGAATCACAAAAAGTAAAATAGCATCTTCACGACTTCTTCAACAGTTCAATCACGATTCACGGAACAATATTGCTCTAAATCACGATTCACAAAGCTCAAAAATAGCCAACCACGGGTTCACGAAAATACCCCCCCCCCCCCCCCCCCCGTGAAAGGCATGCTCGCAATTTGAAAACGAGCCAATTACTCAATTGAGATAATTACTTCATATTTAAATATGCATTTAATATTATTGTGATTTACACACTCCAAAATACTCGGACCAAGACTGGCTCCTTTAATATTAATCTCACTCTGCCTATCGCAAGTCTATTTTACTCGTCAAACCGACACTCAGGAAGGCGAATGGTTAAAACTTAAGATTGCTGAGTAACACCTTAAATACGGAAACTCAATTAGCGGAAGTTAATTGAGGGACTGTTTACATGAGCCGCGCTACTGTGTTTTTAAAACTTTCATAGACTAAATGTACAAAGAAGAATTGGTTTATTTTAGATGTAAACGAATCTTAACATTAATTCAAATCTCCTTTTGGGGCTGAAAAAAGAATTTCGTGACATGACTCAACGGAGCCCTGTATAATTGTCTCATACTATTCTCTTGGCTTTGACCTGCAGGTACAAAACTGCAAGGGTGTTGATTCTTTAGTGATTAACCTTAAACTTGTATCATGGCAACCGTTGAGGTAAGAATGCTTCGTATAAAGGATCTTTGTGGAATGAATCACAACAAATCTTTGTATAAGAGTTTAATTATACTCCAATACGCTGTGAGGTAGACATATCACATATGGCATTCACCATTGGCTATCATAACAGATGAGGGCCTTTTATATACAGCCACAGGGCAAAAGAAGTCGTAGATTTCAATCACCGCTATTAGCCTTTGGATCAAACATGCAGCCATTACGTCTGCCCTCATCTAGCTCATTAACATCTTTAAGTATTCATTGTATACAATCGAAATATAGTAAGGTTAGATATACTGCCGAAACAGAGAACGTAGGAGTCTAGCGTTTCGAGCGAAGGTCCTTCGTCAGAAAGAAATGTGACGAAGGGCCTTCGCTCGAAACGTTAGACTCCTACGTTCTCTGTTTCGGCAGTATATCTAACCTTACTATAATTCGATTGTTGTTTCTACACTGCCTACGCAGCAAGCTACTTTTATTACTTCATATACAGTTGTTTTCGTAAGCACCAGAAAGAACATAAGCAATTCACGTCTTTTATTGATTTTAAATTTACGTAGTGTTTATACTTCATGTAGTTACAGTTACATCCTTTTACTTTTTATTATTTTTTTGAGGGCCACAGGTTCGGTAGTCTTTGTAGACTTTGTACTATTAAGTGTCACCATCTTTAAATAAAGTTTCTATCTATCTATCTATCTCAAACTCAATAATAATTCACGAGGAAAACACAAAGGAAATCAGTACCGTGTTTGTGGTTTGGATATCGGAGGAAGAAATCACATAAATTAAGCAAACTTTCATCTCGATTTTCTCTTAAAATACTGATTTGTTTGAGATGCTATATCCCTTGGTTTTCAACAAACGTCTCGGTGTTTGGATATCCTGATGCAACACTCCTCCTCGTGTATGATATATTACGTCTATAGCTTAAATAAGTCGTATAAAACACATTTAAAATATTGCTGCTCAATTTCTTTAAAACAGATAACTGATCGTGACCTGTACAACAATTAAGCTGCGTAATAGAAGTAGAGTGCTGCGTATGCAGTGTAGAAAGAACAATCGGAATATAGTAAGGTTATAGATATACTGCCGAAACAGAGAACGTAGGAGTCTAACGTTTCGAGCGAAGGCCCTTCGTTCCTCTCTGACGAAGGGCCTTCGCTCGAAACGTTAGACTCCTACGTTCTCTGTTTCGGCAGTATATCTAACCTTACTATAATTCAATTAAGCTGCGGCCTATTTTGCCCCGTATAAAAAGCCCCAATATTTTATCGAAATTATATGCCTTCCAATGAAGTTGGATTATTTTTCTACGAATATACCAGGAAACCAGCGGCAATTCTATGACACCCACTCTATCCGTCTTTGTTTTGCCCACTGTCCGTCTTTGTTTTGGCCTCTGTCCGTCTTTGTTTTGGCCTCTGTCCCGCTCCATAACATGCATGCGTGTTATATATATATTACGTGATTGGCAATACGTAATTACCGCAATTATATATTCTAGCTATCAACATCCGCACTTATAGAGAATCTCTCATTAACGAAACGTCGCTCTACTGACCAGAAACCATGAATGCTGTCGATTTATTAAAAGCACCTTTCGGAAAACTCAAGAAACTTGACACAAAGTAAGTTTGAATGGAAAGGGTATGTTTTGTATAGTCATTCAGTGTTTCGGTACATGTATTGCTGATTTTTGAATGTTTTTTTTCAATACTGTTGCAATGGATATACCAAACGGGAAACGTAATTCGCGTTGTAAGCAACGAAACGTTAGCAATTAAAATTTTCATATAATCTTTGAAGTTGTTATGTCTTCAGTGTCTTAAAGTCATTTGCTGGGCACTTTTTTTTGTATTTCTGTTTATACGGAATTAAGCAAGTTACCTGGCAAGTTGTAATATTTGAGATGATTAGCAGCATCAATGCAAAAGTGTCATAAACAAGGAAGTATAAGAACATTCATCTCGCTTTGCCAAGTTACCCGGAGAATGGTGTTTATATGGAGAAATGTTTATCCCGCTTTACCAAGATCCCGGCTGCCGCATGTCTCGTATAAACACTGCGGGGTGAAAAACAGTGCTTGCACCGACCAGGAACTCAACTCGCTTCCATCAGTATAAACAGGCCTTAATTTATATACATTATATAATTAACATCTTTCTATTGCAAATGACAACTTTTAAAAGCCTTACTCCATTACTCCAATATCGTCGTATAGAAATAAGACATCTTTTTTTAGTCAACTGTAGCCGTTTATATTTTACTCTGATGATCGAATGGCTTTCTTCGAAACGTCAGTATTTGGGCCAAAAAACTTGACATGCATGCAGTTTACCATATTAGTTGTGCTGCGTAGCCATAGGCAGTGTGGAAACAACAATCGAAATAGAGTATAAGGTTTGTTATATTGTCGAAACAGAGAACGTTAGGAGTCTAAAACACTAGAGAGGCTAAAGTATATTTGGCGTTTTTGAGACAAGGACGGTGACCGCCACGGACGGCGATTGAATTCAATAGCATTTTTCATTCAAAACAATGATAATGAGCAATTTAAAATCCAAGAGCAAAGTTAACGCCGTCGTCGTTCTACACAAGACGTCATTGAGAGCATTTTCACGTTCTTGAGACGACGGGAACTTCTCAGAACCTTGAGGCCTGTCATCCGTTGTTTCACTACAATAGACATGCTTTCAAAGTAGAAAACTTGTCTTTTAAGAGGGGTAATTTCATTATTGTATTACAATATAAAATAAAGGAACTGTATTTTTATATAAAGATGAAATTTAAGCTTATGAGCTAACAGTTTAGATATGTGATTATTCATTGCCTTTGTTTTGGGTAAAAAAGTATTTTCAAAGGATACGCGGTTCAGTAGTTATGTATTGTATTCCTCTAAAACTCCTGTATGCTTAAGCTCTCTACTGAAGATGACCGCCGCGGAGGGCAAAACGTCAGTCACTAACATCAACAAGTTTTTCTCAAGACTACATCAACCAAGACGAACAATTTTCACAAACATGAAAGTCTCTTTCTTAGTACCGAAGCTATATATATTAAGTGTTTTCGAAATGTGAGTGTTTACAACAGAGGCTAATTGTTCGAACCAAAGTGTTTTTACAAGTGCAACTTGACTCGAAGATTATACTGCATTAGTTGCCATGGAAAACAGTTTCCTGTCGCGAATTACAATGATTTTGTGCAATTAGTTAAAAAATAGCTTACGTCAGAAAGTATATACTATATCTTATTAACCAACATCGATTCTCTCTAACTTTCTTCCTGCCGAATTAGGCTATATACTTACAGAAAAGTTATTTTTTGTTGTCTCTCTCAATCCAGGTGTCAAGAAGTAAATGTCGAAGAGACAATCTACCATCGCCTCGACACAGAAAAAGCTCGATTGCATAACGTTTCTGAACAACTGTCTGCGCATGTCACTGACGTATTCCGTGCGCTAGGCAACCATGACGTCAGATTTGATTTTGATCCGTTTTCACTCGACGATTGTCGGTGCAATTTCGTATCCAGTCGGGAAATAAACGTGTTATGTTCATTAAAACACGTTCCACTTGAGGCATTGGTGGTTGAAGAGGATGATATGCCGGGAAGAGTAAAACTTAGACTGAGGGAAAGTTTTGCAGATAGGTAGGTGTTTATCAGGTTTATGGATTTGAAAAGCCCAAATTTTGGCATTATCTTGTTTAATAAGGTATCTAACGTTTCGAGCGAAGGCCCTTCGTCAGAGAGAAGGTTTATAAGTATGCTACAAACATGTTGAATTCGATATATTTACAGTAATAAATGCAAAATTCAAATCGTACTACTCAAATCTCTATATTTTAGCATTATTACATTGTAGCTCAGCTAATATAGTTAATAATGTACTTTTTAAAGTACACGTGAAGGTTCAGAAACATCATATTAAGGTTGGTGGTAATACGGGCAGCATTTCAGGGGCGTAGGAAGCAGGAGGCCGGGGGGGGCGCGCCCCTCCCCCCCAATATTTTATAAATGGGGGCCGGAATAGCTTTCGGCTCCCAAAAATAATTGAATTTAAAAAAATTGCATTATAAGTGCGACTTCGATTGCGCTGCAGGGGTGGCGCCAGGAATTCCCCGACGCAGGGACTAAGGTCCCCGACAAGGGGGCTAATGTTGAAGGTCTTCAGCTACACCCCCCTGGAATATGGCCTAAAGTGCCAAGAGGTATTGAGAGGGGAATAATTGCAACACTTGACACAGGTAGCATAGCATTTATTTTTAGGTTGATATGGAGATAAATCTATTTTTTAGCCAATTCAACAACAAGTATAGTTATTATACTTAATAATGAATTAAAGTTTTGTATAGCGATTTATAATTTGGGCAGATAATTATTAGAGACACCACGAACAGCTTTCGCCATGAGAAGTGAGTCATTGAGAATGAAATATTAGCCTACTCAATTGAATAACACATTGTAGTTGACAGTGTAATTCGAATATCCGATTACAAACTTATTAATATTTAACTGTTTCTTAGCTTTTTAGTAAGTTTTGCGCAAAATGACTACGACATTGGTTTCTAGATTTCCTATATTCTCACTTTCAAATTAGATATGTTGTTATACGATGCGTTTATTATTGCGCATTAAGAAAAACAAGATCTTTTACCAGTTTAATTTTTAAATTTAAGCCATTTTTTCCTTCGATTTTGTTCCCCGACAAATGTAATAATTTCCCCCGACGGAGGGGCTAAGGTTCCCCGACAGAGGGGCTGTAGCCCCCCCTGCCCCCCTCTAGCGCCACCCCTGTTGCGCTGATCGGCCAATTAAAAATAATAATCCATCCTGACTCACGGATAGCATAGACTCACAAATTGTAATGAAAGAATTAATGAAAGGGCCTAACGAAAGAGGTAGAGGAGACTCTGAAAATGCCATTTCCGACGATCTAGAGACTCCAAAAGTTTACCGCTCGGCGCCAACCATGCTGGCGCCTCGTGGGAGTCGGCCCCCCTAAGTTTATCAAGCTTCCTACGCCCCTGCAGCATTTTTCTTCAACTTTCAACGCAACGATGGCGCGTTATGTTGCATGTATTACTACCCACCTTAAACATGCAATGATTTTGTTACAAGTTGAAAAAATTTGTTGACAAAAGTAGACGCCAGTTCTACTTGCTGCAACATGCTGATTCACTCTTGCAACAAAATGATTGTTGCGCGACAATGTTGGACTGAGGTGTGTGGTAATACGTGCAACAACGCCATTCAACTTGCAACGCAACAAACTTGCAGCAATTTGTTGCTCGTTACTTCGCCTTAAAGTGCCACTAACCCCAAAAAAATGTTCTCGCAAATCTAAGAGCCCTTATTGAGTGGATTAGGCCAGTTAATAAATTATTGGTATTGGACGTTCCGTTGATCTTCTGTAGACGACCAAAGTTGCATGTGCATGTCCCATGGCTGAGTAGGAAAGGGAATGGGTATATTCCTGGTGTTACGTCAGACAAGTCAAACCAGGAACTCCTTTGAGCTCTGTTTAGTGAATACATAGAATTTTTTGGGTTGAAAATTCATTTTCCCAACTGACTCAATGTAAAAATTCTATGCATTCAGCAGACAGAGCTCAAATGAGTTCCTTGTTTGGCTTGTCTGACGTCACACCAGGAATATACCCATTCCCTTTCCTTCTCCACCATGGGACATGCATATGCCAATTTTTGTAACTTTGATTGTCTACAGAAGACCAAAGAAATGTCCAATGCCAATAATTTATTCACTGAACTAATCCACTCAATAAGGGCTTTTAGATTTGCGAAAAATATTTTTTGGGGTTAGTGGCACTTTAAGTAGAAGTCAGTTTTGAGCGAATATACATGCATGTGCACTAACATATCTCTCCGTTCTAGATTTGATGGGCCGTCTTGGGAAAACATTTGCACAGAATCGCCAAGTGGTGACCGCTATCTGAATACGGCCGAAGTGCTCGAGTGTTTCTCAACAATAATTGTTCACGCAGTTCAGGACGTCAATCGTGACAACGAAACAGTTTCTGTGGGCGTGATCGATTGCACTAGCGCAAGCAGTTTGTGCGTGCAGCTTTCAGATGGTGAAATCTACAGAGTCAACCTGTTCCCTTCAATCAGAATCAACGAATTGTGCGAAAACTTCCAGTGCCTGGAAAAACTCATTTCCCAAACTCCAAAGTCAATCGTAGAAGGATGCTGTATGCATGGAGAAGGAATTCATGTGGTAGCCAGACCAGTTGACGGAAACGAAGGAGAATTTTGGCGCATCACATTTAACGATATAGAGAGAGGAATCATACTCTCGGACACGTTTGAATGTGGTCAAGATTGTTATCTGTTAATACTGGGTTTGCTCAATGATTTGAATATCAATGAAGCCAACGTTAGCTGTGTCTCGTCATATCATTTGCAAACGATTGTTCTGGGCAAGATTTTTAACCTGCCGAACGCAAAAAAGTGGCAAAGAAAACGCTTAGATAAACGAATGCTGGGTGTGTTGGAAGCTCTTGAAGTTTGCCTAAAAAGTGGAAAATGTCTACACGTATTTACTCGAGTGAATTTATTTTCACAAATAGCTCCAGAGGCGCTGAAGGAAATGTGGGAGACCGTAAGTGAACTGAGGAAGATTTGGCGCAAAAAACAAGCTTTTCACAGTTTAGTTGGCTAGGTATTTTGAATCAGTAACTTGGGAATTACATATAATAAGAAAAATACGATTATAGAAAATAGAATATAAATTTCTCGATCTCGAAGTAAAAATAATTATAGAAAATAGTATTAATATAGCTCTGTGGATCAGTATGTAGATTTTGACTATATATGTATATAATATAATAACGGCATGCATTTGCGATTGAATCGTTTTAAAATGCGTATAATATATAGATATTGAGTAGACTGATCCTTCTTAAATAAATAGTATCAGTGTAGCCAGGGTTTTTTTAAAGAAAAATTTAGAACAGTGCACATTTTGTCATACTGACACAACATGTCATAGCATGAAATTCAACTCGCCCAAATGGCACAATTTTTTTCTTATTAATAAACTTTCATTAACTCATTCCGTTCGTCCGTACAAATATGAACGATGACTTTAGTATTACAGTTTGTCTAGTAATGCCAGGTGCTTTAAATAGAAAGCTGTTACGACAATAAGACATAATTCGCAGATATTCATATTAAACACCGCTTGTGCGAAAAGGCAAGGAAATCTGAAATGTCAACAAAAACTATATTTGTTAAGTTTGCTATGAGAAAATAAATATTCTGGTACTGCTTTTGTTATTGAAGCTATATGTATTCCATTTATACCTTCAATTACTTTAGTTTTCTACAATAAATATCCATATCCTGAAAGTTCGTATTTTTTTCAACTGCACAAAATTTTTTTAGAGTTGCACAAATTGATTTAGAACTGCACATTTTGTGGAGGACTGCACGTTAAAAAACCCCTGAGTGTAGCGTCGAGCGCTATGGGGACGTTTACATAGTTTGTAGTCGTATGTACTGTATGATTGTATAGTTAACGTGTGATTGTGTAAATAGCGTGAGTACTGTCGTGATACAACAAAATACAGAACAATCAGAAGTCCGACTCGAGTAAAATTCTCATAAGTTCCACCGGCACTTTTGACGGTCAAATTATCCGGTGGAATTTACGAGCAAGGACACTTAAATCAACACTAGTTGGTGGGTGATCGTCTGGGAATAGCCCCGTTCTCGGGGTGGGGACTCATGTGAGTAGAGTTTAGTTGGTCTCTCTGTGCTTCGAGGGTTGTTCGCCGGGTTCTCTGGTTTTACTCCCTCCCGCGTAAAATCAACACTTTAAAATCAACAACACTGTAAATGGAGGACCCCACCAGCTCTGCTGAAAAACTTATCCTCCTTAAATAAAGAATAGTAATAATAATAATAATAATAATTAAGACACGTTTAACTGTGATTTAGACTGGGTTCAAGATTGTAACCAAGTAACTCACTCTCAGCGAAAAGCGAAGGCTTTGCTCGCAGGATATCATTCTTTGGGAACTTCAGACCTATCAGTCGAGGGGAAAATACTTTTAAACAACACAAGGCAGTTCGATAACATTTATATGCTGTTGTATACTTGTATTCAGTCTATTGTCAGGAGAAAACGCACAATGAAGCGATATCAGTTTACTCAACTTTCATTGTACTGAATAAAACAAAACAAAAAATTATATCTAAAATACCATGAGGCAAGTTTATAACAGCCTCAAGGCCCAACTAGATAAACTGCCGAAAATAATAATTTAAAATATATTTACATAGGTATAGTTTTGCATTTGGTCAAAAACATATATAAACAGATGATTTGACAGGTGAGAGACATGTTTGTGACATTTTGAGCAAATCGATTTCCAAGTATAAACATTCTCTACATCAAAGTAAGTATTAAAGGTCTGAATAAGATAATTATTAGGGCTTGACTTAAAAATGTTAAATGAAGAAAAAAAAGTTTAATCAAGGAAGGTAGTGAGTTCCAAAGATTCACGATTCTGGTTGAGGTAACTGTTTTAAAATTGAAGATTCCTGTAAAACGGGGTTGGAGGGACAGGTTGGTAGAGATTCGAGTTTCTATATAACATGTATTGCTATTGTCCCGCGGTTGTATTGCAATCCATATCTTTGGATTATCACCATGGAAATTAATGAAGAAAGTAGGACAGACCGGGTACAAAGAGCAACGTTTTTGTTTTTTTTGTGCGTTGGAAGTTCCCGTTTCCATCTGAAGGCAGTACATTTAGAAGAACAATTATATGTTTTGCTTGTTGATGAGAATTGTTTTCTTGCGACCGGGAATTGGGTATTTGAGCAGATTTAGGTTGCGCGCCGCGGCAAATGGAAGGCTTGCAACATTTGCGTTCGACATCGTTGTTATCGTAGTTGTGCGCGCTATTGGACGTGGTTTCTATTAGATAGTAAATTACAACTTTAGCTCTTCCGAAATATCGTCTTTTACTATCACAAATGCGAACAACTTGGCCACAAAACTAAAATCAAAATGGCAGACGTTGCAGTCCAACTCTGGGCCACAGTGTCCTACTTTTCAAATTAAGTCGGTATCACTACATGGCAATATGGAGTTAAATTACCGTTTTGTCATGGTGCATATCTCCCGTTGCGTTTGACCCAAAGGTATAGATTTAATCCATAACTTCGGCGTTTAACGTCATGGGGGGTATGATGTGCTCGCTAATTGGAAAAGTCGGACAAACAAGAGCGCTTGACATATTATATTTATATCAAACAAAGATGGTCGCAACCAAAAGGTGTGCTTGGGGAACGTGTGCTAACGACTCGCGGTTGCCTATATTACAAAACTTCCTATATATAATTGTTTTTAACATGGTTGACTACGTGCAAACATCTTCGTTGCTATGCTACTATAAGTGTTGTTTTAAGTATTACTAATTATTATATAATAGTGAATAGATAAAATCTCTAAGCAGCCGATGTTTATCGGGCATACAGACGCCAGCCGAGGGTTGGGTATATCACACAAAGATCCGATGCGAATGTTTTATAATACTTAAAAAACTGATGCATCGTCATTTTTATCGATTACTTAAGAAATACAAACTGTTTTAGCCGAGAAAATCAAACCAATAGTTTATATAAATCGATTCCGAGTACCGATTTATGCGGACATCATTTTTTTTTCCTTTGAATTTTTCATCTATTATTGATGAATTTTTTAATCGGGTTTGCACGATATACATATGTATAGTTTGAAAGTAGCATTTCCGAACATTAAGTACAAAAGATATATATTAACAATATCAAGGCTTTCATAAAAAGGTAAATTACTTTAATAGATCGAAGATATTCGATATTCAATCATTTCCTGAGAGCTTTATCTATACTCTCTATAATATCTTTATCTATTTGAATCTTTTGTCGTATAGTTACACAGTTATTTCAGTCAATTAATCCGGCTAGCTGCTTCGATATTTTATTCGACAACCACTATTAAACGAAGACTCCTTTTTCTTGGTCTATTTCTAAAAGGTAGGGTAATTTTTGTCAGTTTTTACGTTATTTGATACATATCTTCATACGTACAGTTATAATAATTACCCCAGGTTTAGCGGTAACGATTTATCCTCAGAATCATGGTATATATATATATATATATATATATATATATATATATATATATATATATATATATATATATATATATATATAATGGGGGATATAAAATGTTTATACCGATATAAATTAGCTAGCTTTAAAATTATTCTATATTACATTTATACAATACCACCATATTTAAACATTAATTTATTGTGTTTTTGCAAATACATGCAGTATGCGTATTAGTGCAAATTATAAATATTGTCTTGTGTTATGTATATATTTTTATGTATACAAGAGTAATTTTTACTTACTTCTCCTTACACTAATTTATTTCTACAATATTCGCATTTCTACAATATTCGCTAGCGAGCCCGATTGTACTATATTATATTTATATTTTGAAATCACGTCGAGAATCTGATGAAAATCGTTTGTGGACCTTTTGTGGTTCGTGGCCCCGTCGAGTTTATGAATTGTGACCGTGAGTTTGTAACGTAAGATTACAACAATTAATTAACCCGTTTGTTGTAATTTATCTTCAATCTGCGGCTCGCACAGCTTGCGATCAGGGAGCTTATATAGGAGCTTATATACGCGCCTATATAAAGCGCCCTGGCTTGCTATATACGCGCAGTTTGTAAGTTTTGGCGGGAGGAACATGTCGCAACATGCACAAGGAACGCCGGTTTTGCGAAAGCGTGCTACGTCCACGTATGCGTTTTTATATAGCAGAAAACAATGGTCTCATTACCTGAAACAATATGAAAACGCTAGGAAAACGTATAGGTGTGGACGTGGCCTCAGTTTACTTTAAAGTGCCACTAACCCCAAAAACTTTTTCTCGCAAATCTAAGAGCCCTTATTGAGTGGTTAGGCCAGTTAATAAATTATTGGTATTGGACGTTTCGTTGATCTTCTGTAGACGACCGAAGTTGCATCTGCATGTCCCATGGCGGAGTAGGAAAGGGAGTGGGTATATTCCTGGTGTTACGTCAGACAAGTCAAACAAGGAACTCCTTTGAGCTCGGTCTGGTGAATACATAGAATTTTTGGGTTGAAAATTCATTTTCCCAGCTAACTCAATGTAAAAATTCTATGCATTCAGCAGACTGAGCTCAAATGAGCTCCTTGTTTGGCTTGTCTGGCGTCACACCAGGAATATACCCATTCCCTTTCATTCTCCGCCATGGGACATGCATATGCCAATTTTTGCAACTTTGGTGGTCTACAGAAGACCAAAGAAATGTCCAATACCAATAATTTATTCACTGGACTAATCCACTCAATAAGGGCTTTTAGATTTGCGAAAAAATTTTTGGGGGGTTAGTGGCACTTTAAGGCCTGGCCAAACGCTTTCAACATTTTAAACATTGTTGAATTCAACCGTGATTCAACATGTTGAAAGCGTTTAATGATGTCGAACGTTGTTGGATGGTGTTGGATGACATTGAACGAAATTTGAACGTGTTCAAATTTTCGTTCAACACGCGTTCAACAATGTTTAACGATATTGAATGAAATGTTGAAAGCCAGACCTTAATTAGGCTCACTTTTCTGTTCACACCAGAATTCACGGACCAGGCTAGAACGATCTAAAGAGTAACGAATAATTAAAAAATCCTAGTTGGTCAAACACCGAGATTTTAAGCCTAGTTTACACGGGCAATTTTTCTTTGGAAATTTTCAACTTGACAAGTTTTATTTGCCCGTGTGTATGAGGAAACATGGCAAGTTTTTCCTGACATGTCTCCCTTTTGAAAACCTGGCATTCCAGCTTTTCAAAAGGGAGACTTGTCAAGGAAAAACTTGTCAAGGAAAAACTTGTCAAGGAAAAATTGCTCGTGAACGAAGACAATATATACTGATGTTTTTCACCCAAAATTTCACTACTTTTGGCACCTCTTGACAGTTTACCAAATCTAATATTTTCCACTCCGCTATGCTTTGTAAAACACTTCCTATTGGTGGTTTGCAATCAATCCTTTGAGATTTAGAAGACAAAGAAACAGCGGGCAATGTTGGAGGAAAACATACTCCAAATAGAATAGCTGCTAATGGGTTCTTTTGTCAAAGTTCCTCCAACATGGTTGCTATGACGTCAAATGCAAACCAAGAATACGTTGTTTCCTATTGCAGTAGCACTGTCCAAACAATGAAGCACTTTACTTATATATTATACTTTCGGGTCAGATCAATCTGAAATCAATTCCAGACTGGCAAATTTTACTCAGAGTTGAAGTTGTTTAGGTCGAGCAGAGTTTGCATTAGGCCAGTTTCAAACGTCGAATTTTTCATGCGTCGAATGCAATTCGTTAATTAAGTACATGATAAGTTCGACGTTTGAATCAATTAAATTCGACCGTTTTGATTAAATGCGACATGCGAATTAAATTCGACTGCTTAGGTCGAATAAAACGACCTAGATACGACTTCGATTCAAACGTCGAACTTTTCATGTGTCGAATCTAATGCATAAATTATTTTAATGTATAATAATTTCCAATACACGTAAATGACATGCGCAAGCGTTGATTTCGCGAGGAGAATCGGGCTTCTGAATAAGTGTTCCACACTATGTCCCACCATCAAGGATTTCGAATTATTTGACGACAAGAGCGATGGATGCTTGTGGTTGCATTTCTGCCTGCTATAATTAATAAAAACAGATCTTATTACCATGTATTGTAAAGTACTTGTCATCATTTTTCGCCGTCGTTTTGACTGTTGAATATAATAACATTGTAAATATTAATTTGCTTTTGGTCAACTTTCGAGTTGGACTCCTTTGCTTTCGTCATGTTGTTATAGAAATGATCATTTTAAATTATATTCGACCACATTAAATTTGACGTATGAATCAAATGTCGAATACAATAATTTGGGTCGACCTTAATTGGTATTATATTCGACACATGAAAAATTCGACGTTTGAACCAGGCCTAATTAGAGTGTTCACATATATTCTTTATATCCCTGGGCGTTCAGAATTAGGGTCTTTAGGGCGAGGTCTTTTCGGACGTGACCGATTATCTAGTTTAGATCTAGAGTCTACGCCAAACCTATCTCTGACGTATATTCACGAAAGAGATAATACAAACTGGTTCGGTCCTAACCGATCATTTATGACGTGAGCATGCAGGACGTCAGACATTTGCGGACACAAAGGTTCTCAACCTACAATCAGTGACAAAATACCTTGGGACATCTCGCATTGTTAGTACTTATACCTAATATTTTTAAAATCATTTTCGTACTAAAGTTTATCCCTCCCCCCTCCCTATTCAATGTTGAATTTAAATCAAGGAGCTCAGTAAACGTTGAAACGAACGCCTAAAGAATCACCAACATTGAACAGGGAGGCCGTTTTCGGTTTCGTAAGTTTCCTATCCACGTTTATTTCACTACATACGATCTTTAGCGCTCCGTGCTGCGTGACTCAGAGCTTAAAAAAGTTTTCAACTTTTATCCAGTCGAATTTCAAGTTTTTACAATCTTTATCAATGAGCCCGCGTCTGAAACGGAGTCTTATTTTCTCTACGCGAATTCTTGCTTTAGCGACATTTTTTGCCTTGGCTTTCCAGTCTTGCTTTAGTAAGCGGTTTTGCCTTATACGTTCCCTGTATGACTATCTAATGAATTACGTACCGTCTGACACGCCTTCTTCATATGTAAGATATCTTTAAAACACTTATTTTTAATTTAGAATGCCTAGTTTCTCTGGAAGTAAAAAACTGGTCACTTTTCAAGCTGTCAATGATAGTCTACTGGAAGACGACCAGCGTATGCGTCGTCAGTTCAACAAAGCAGCGGCATACGTTAATGACCTGTTCACGACTATGGGTAACTATGACGTCAGGTTTCACTTTGATCCGATGTCGATAGATGATTGCCGTTGTGAAGTGGTGTCGAATAATGAGATCAATTTATTGTGCACTCTTAAAGACGTGCCAACTTATAGTTTTATCTTGCAAGGCGACGTAACTAGTGGCGCAGTGGTAATAGAGTTGACTGATAATTACACCACAAGGTAATAAAAAAATATTGGCGTTATTGTTTTTTGTTTTTTTATATTGCTATTTGTTATTATCTCAATGATTATATTATATTATCACCAACACTATTACCGTCACCATTATCATTGCTATTGCCACCACAATTACCATTACCATCACTATCACCATCACCATCACCATTACCATCACTATTACTATCACCATCACCATTAACTTTACCGTTACCGTTACCTTTACCATCCTATTACCACCACCTTTACCATTAGCATTACCATTACTATCACCATCACTTTACCATCACCATAATAATTACCATCACCATCACCTTTACCATTACTATCACCATCATTTTACCATCACCATCATAATTACCATCACCATCACCTTTACCATTACTATCACCATCACCTTTACCATTACTATCACCATCACCATCACCTTTACCTTTACCATTACTATCACCATCACCGTTAGCATTACCATCACCATCACCTTTACCATTATTATCACCATCACCTTTACCATTACCATCACCATCACCTTTACCATCATAATTACCATCACCATCACCTTTACCATCACTATCATAATTACCATTACAATCACTTTTACAATTACTATTATAACTACTATCACTATCACTTTTACCATTACTATCATAATTACTATCACCATCACCTTTACCATCACTATCATAATTACCATTGCAATCACTTTTACCATTACTATTATATTACTATCACCATCACTTTTACCATTACTATCATAATTACCATTGCAATCACTTTTACCGTTACTATTATAATTACTATCACCATCACTTTTACCATTACTATTATAATTACTATCACCATCACTTTTACCATTACTATTATAACTACTATCACCATCACTTTTACAATTACTATTATAACTACTATCACCATCACTTTTACCATCACTATTATAAAACTATCACTATCACCATCACTTTTACCATCACTATCATAATTACCATTACAATCACTTTTACAATTACTATTATAACTACTATCACTATCACTTTTACCATTACTATCATAATTACTATCACCATCACCTTTACCATCACTATCATAATTACCATTGCAATCACTTTTACCATTACTATTATATTACTATCACCATCACTTTTACCATTACTATCATAATTACCATTGCAATCACTTTTACCATTACTATTATAATTACTATCACCATCACTTTTACCATTACTGTTATAACTACTATAACCATCACTTTTACAATTACTATTATAACTACTATCACCATCACTTTTACCATCACTATCATAATTACCATCACCATCACTTTTACCATCACTATCATAATTACCATCACCATCACTTTTACCATTCACTATCACCATCACCTTTATCATCATCTAAGTGTTATTGTCACTATTCCTATATCAATTATGATTATAAATGATTATTGTGCATGTATTTACAATACTGAGTATTATAACGCCATTTCTAGGCTGGATATGGCGAGTTGGGAAGATGTAATAATTTCTGAAGTGTCTGGACGTCGTTGCCTCAGCACAACCAAGCTCTTACAAGCCTTACTAAACGTAATCCAAAAATCAATCGACGAGATTAGCCAAGAAAACCATCAACCTGAGGTCACTTGTCGTTTCTTTGCAGATCAAATCAGTATCGATGTCAGATTAGGTCTTTCTGAAAGATTTCGAGTCAATCTTCTTCCCTCAATTCAAGTTAGTCGTTACATTGGTCCTCTTATGAAATTCGAGCGCAGGTTTCGAGAAGTTTTCAAGTCTTTGCATTTAAGCGATACTAAGGTGGATTTCATCTGCCTCGTAGCGAAACCGACATGTGCAGATCAGGACCTCTTATGGCGAATTACTTTTAATGATATCGAAAACAGAATCCTTAACTCAAGCCGTTTTACGTGCGCCCGACATTGTATGTACATCTTGGACAAACTATGCGCGAAACTTTCTTTATTTTGGGGGACTGGTGGCCACTTGTTACGCTACCATTTACAGACTGTACTTCTGGCGGAATTCAGAGCGCACCCTCAGTCAAAGAACTGGGAACCAGAGAAGTTTTACGGTAGATTGAAAGGCGCTTTTGTGTCGCTGTGCACCAGTTTGCGCGACCATCGATGCCTCAATGTCTTCACTGACGTCAACGTATTTTCGCACTTCGATACCGAAACATTGAAGATTTTGGCCCAGAAATTGTCGAAGTTCAAATTAGATGGAAACCAAGTGACAAACTTGCTTTAAATGTTGTTTTTTAAATAGTCGATTTGTAAACATGGATCGTACTATACTTTTTTTGTATAAGCATTCGAGTTCTATGGTTTTTTAAGCCGTTTTTCAGGACCAGAGCTAGAATGTGAATGTGCTTCGTGCAACTACATGCAAGCTTGTCAAAAAGATGTGTTCGCAACAGACTCGTAGTCGTAACGGGTCTGCAAACAAGTTGTAACTTAAATGTAAGAGTCTACATCAGACAAATTGCAACAGAAATGGTTTTAGCTAGCTTTTTAGTTTTCAGAAATAACATACCAAAAATCCTGGAAAATCCACCTACACACGTAAAAATCTCACAGCTTGTCGACAGGATGTGTTCGCAACAGACTTGTAGCAAGGCTGGGAACAAGTTGTGACAATGCTGTTCATTCAAGAAGCTGCTACAACCTTGTTAGCATCAATCTGTTAACAACTTGTTGAGTACAGAGCGGTAACAGGTTGTTGGAACAACTTGTCATCAGTCTGTTGGAGTCATCAGCCTTGTTACAAGTTGTCAACAACCTGTTACAGACATGTTAACAGACTGGGACAGCCAGTGCGAACACATGACGGTGACAGCCTGTTGAACAGCCTTGTAACAAATTGCTTGCAGGTCTGTAACAGCTTGTGCGTTTTTAGGTATGTAGTAGAAAGTTAACAAAAATCAAGTTTTTCTAAAATTTACTACATACAAATACACTATTCTCTAAAAAGAGAGAAATTTTAAGTTCCGTTTTAGCAAATATCACTTATGTCGTTAGAAAGTTATCAGAAAACTATATGAAGGATATTTAAGCAGGTAGTACGGTTTTCCAGGTCCATTTAAAGTTATAGAAGGTTAAACCTGCTAAAAACACCATTTTGCAGCATTTTCCACATTTTTGAACATTAATAACTCAAAATGGGCCTGGAGAATCATATTGCTCACTTAAATGTCCTTCATATAATTTTTTAAGAACTTACAAACGACATAGGTGATATTTTCTAAAACAGAACTTAAAATTTCTCTCTTTTTAAAGAATGGTGTATTTGTATGCAAATTTTAAGAAAAACTTGATTTTTGTTAACTTCCCACCAAGGTGGATTTTCCGGGACATTTGGTATGTTATTTCTGACTGCATCATGGTACTGGTACATTTCTGTTGCAATTTGTTTGATGTTAAACCACAGATTTACTGGACTATACTGGCCACAGTTGTTTTTTATCTACTTATTAATTTTATACTCTAGCTAAAGCTAGACGATTTTACCTCATCGCGTCGATTTCCTGTATATTTGTAATGAAATATTATTTGGAACAGTAGTTCGCACATTTTGGAGTATAACAAGTTTCATAAAACGCAGAATCTTGAACTCTACATCAAATGAAAGCTCATTCAACATATAACAACATACGTACACAATATATTTCAACGATGCGTAGTTCTGAAATTACTAGTCATCTTGTTCCCGAATGACAAGATAATTATATGTCGTATTTATATACCCGCCGTGCCACTTCGGCTACGACAAGTTTGCTACAATGCTACTCACCGCTTTCTCTCTTGGAACCATTCAAAAGCCGTCGATTACTTGCTGTTTAAAAGGCTGTTTAGTTATTGACATTCAGTTTATCTGCTGGTAAATAAGCGATTTCCCATCACAAGTCGCCATCTTTTTCGGTACGGTCAATTGGTCTTCGACTATATTACCAAAACCGATGATGCGCGGCATGGCCCAAAAAAACTTGTCATGATTTCCACCAAAACATTAACGAATCCAACTGCATTCCTTAGACTTTGAAATCGACACTGTGAGATCACTGCAATATAATTGGTCTATTTGCCACTTTTGAATTCTCTAGCCAAAATGGTTTAGGAATGCAGACGGATTCGTTAATGTTTTGGATAGAAATCATGACATGTTTTTGGGGGGCCATGCCACGCATCATCGGTTTTGGTAATAGAACAAGGTGAACTTGAGTATAATAAAACACAACTTTTTACAATTTGAAATCGAGGCTTTGCTATGTATGTATGAATTAAGTTTTACTCAGTTCGACTCAGAGCTCGTTGTCAGATTTATTCGCAATCAGTATCGGTCCAACTCATGTATATACAAAGCACATTTTCAGTTTGTTTGTTATTAATTTAGACTTAAAATCCTGCGTATTTTCCTTTTTGTTGACTCGCACGTTCTATTTCTTGAGGAGCCTTTAGCCTGCGAACTTTCTTTGTCTTGTTTGTCTAATTCTAAAAAATAAATTCAAATTGTGAATTTCTGTTCTTTTCAGACTACTGAACTCTTCCCGGTCTAACGTACCGCTCAAATCGAAGCTTCAACATCACCCCTCGGGCATATCCCTGGAATTTGAACTTTTGAGAATTTGGCTGTTCAAATCCTCACCTCCTTGGGCAGTTGGGAGAAAAATGTCTTCAAATGCCCTACTGTAATGACAAATTAAAAGGGCAAATGCCCGACCCCAGGTCAAATTATGACAATAGAAACTGGTAATATATTCTCTATACTTAACTAAATTATATGCATAATAATTGTCAGTTGTTTGCTGTACAAGCTATGTTAGTTAGTAATACTCAGAAAAACTCTGAGTTCTAAGCGGGACTCGAACCCACAACCTTCTGAATGCTAGCCATGCGGACGCTCTAACCATTGAGCCACTAGAACTCAGATAGCGGACAAACTAACAGAGCTATAACTAACACAGCTTGTTACTAACTAACACAGCTTGTACAGCAAACAACTGACAATTATTACTAACATCAAGCTGCAATTTCTGAAACTAAATTATATGCATAGTTAAGTTTTTCTCTGAGTAATTTGATTGTTATGTTTTCCGTCGCTATTGCATGCAAAGAAAATGGCCGTTCTAGTTCTGCTAGTCTGCTGCAGGCGTTCCACCCAAAAAGCGCGCAAATTAAGAAAGAGACTTCTGGTTCAAATCCCTTATCTACCAAATTCCCCACCCCCCCAAAAGGCGTCAAACGTCAAATTACCTACTCCCCAGAGACTACTTCTCGTCAAATTCTCTGGTATGCCCGGGGGGAATGTTGAAGTTTCGAATATGCATATAAGCAGGGGACAACTTGGAAGTGATAGTACTTTACTTGTTCTTCACTTACTTCCTTCTCTTCGATCGTCTAACGTTTCTTTGAAACAATTTTTCTTTGCAAATTTGCCAAATATACCTAAAGGTAAATATCGATCATCAAACACAAGTAAAATATTTTATTTCTTTGTTTTGTTTTGTTTTGTTTTGTTTTAATTTAATTTAATATATTGCACTGTACTACACTGTGTTGTGTTGTGTTGTGTTGTGCTGTGCTGTGCTGTGCTGTGCTGTGCTGTGCTGTGCTGTGCTGTGCTGTGCTGTGCTGTGCTGTGCTGTGCTGTGCTGTGCTGTGCTGTGCTGTGCTGTGCTGTGCTGTGCTGTGCTGTGCTGTGCTGTGCTGTGCTGTGCTGTGCTGTGCTGTGCTGTGCTGTGCTGTGCTGTGCTGTGCTGTGCTGTGCTGTGCTGTGCTGTGCTGTGCTGTGCTGTGCTGTGCTGTGCTGTGCTGTGCTGTGCTGTGCTGTGCTGTGCTGTGCTGTGCTGTGCTGTGCTGTGCTGTGCTGTGCTGTGCTGTGCTGTGCTGTGCTGTGCTGTGCTGTGCTGTGCTGTGCTGTGCTGTGCTGTGCTGTGCTGTGCTGTGCTGTGCTGTGCTGTGCTGTGCTGTGCTGTGCTGTGCTGTGCTGTGCTGTGCTGTGTTGTGTTGTGTTGTGTTGTGTTGTGTTGTGTTGTGTTGTGTTGTGTTGTGTTGTGTTGTGTTGTGTGTTACGCTGGTTGTTCTGTTCTGTTCTGTGCTGTGTTGTGCTATACTCTCGTGCTCTACTATATTCTAAATATAATGAATAAAATTACATACTCGAAGATTGTCTAAAATCTGATATACTTTTACTGGTTGCTTGTGTTTTGGATATGGTTGGTATTTCTGGAAACAAGGTTGATGTCGTTGCAGTTGTGCTTGATTGAGAACGAGAGACGCGTTTTTTAGGCATTGTACATCTGCGGAGAGAAAACATTTTATTTACATGGAAAAAAAGTAGAGTCCTAAGTGCAAGGATGTACAAGTACATAGTAATACCACGTATACTTTACGCAAAAGTGCAAAACTTTGCTATTCCATGCAGAACGAACTTTATACAGACTCGTGGCCCAAAATGAGTCATTTAGTTATGGCCACTCATAATATTGAATCGTAATCAAAAGCAATGGACTTCTTTAGCTTACCTTTGTGAATCAAATATGTTATCGTTCTTCATTCTATAACTATAAGTTAAGCAGCTTGAATTGCTGTTATTAGGGTACTTTTCTTTGCGTGAAGTTGGCGTTAATGACAAAGTTGGTTGAATTAAGGATTGTGAAGCCGCCGAAGAGATAAGCAATTCATCAATCGCGTCCTTTGGTTTCCAACCATACGGATGTAACGTCCTTGTAGGGGAAACACTTTCTGTAGTTTTTATAAAGAATGGTGAAGCGTTAAGTGAGGTTCTTTCGGTGAGACTCAAAATATTTTGGTGGTGGTGATGCTCCGATTTCGAGCCAATTGGGCTGAGCGTTCTTGCGAGCGGACGTTTCTTGAGAAGAATTTTTGAAAAGTCTTCGGATTGTTTTGTTTCCTGTTGATTGAATGATTATATCGAACTTTAACGAGCAACACAACACAACACAACACAACACAACACAACACAACACAACACAACACAACACAACACAACACAACACAACGCAACGCAACGCAACGCAACGCAACGCAACGCAACGCAACGCAACGCAACGCAACGCAACGCAACGCAACGCAACGCAACGCAACGCAACGCAACGCAACGCAACGCAACGCAACGCAACGCAACGCAACGCAACGCAACGCAACGCAACGCAACGCAACGCAACGCAACGCAACGCAACGCAACGCAACGCAACGCAACGCAACGCAACGCAACGCAACGCAACGCAACGCAACGCAACGCAACGCAACGCAACGCAACACAACAAAGCACAACGCAACACAACGCAACGCAACGCAACGCAACGCAACGCAACGCAACGCAACGCAACGCAACGCAACGCAACGCAGCGCAGCACAACACAACACAACACAACACAACACAACACAACACAACACAACACAACACAACACAACACAACACAACACAACACAACAAAGCACAACGCAACGCAACACAACATTTTTTATACCTTGTGTTTTTCTGGAATTCTTCTATGTGGCTTTTCTTCACTTTTCTTTTCTTTTAGGGGCTTCTTTCGGAATGTTAATTGTCCAGGAGGGGGACTTAGGGACATTTGAGGTGGATAACGATAATCCTCGTCACTCCAGTATTCTGCGGAATTATCATCGTAATAGAATCCTTGCTGATGTATGTTTTTGGTTACACCGAATATGCTTTTTCGTGCTAAAATAGAAAAAAACTGTTTGTTAAGACGCAGTTACGCGAGGAAATTATGTTGCAACGTTGCCTATAACGCAACGGTGTTTTAAACGGTTATGTCACAAGAAAAGTGCCTTGTGTGGCTACGGCCTTGTGATGACACTCAAACTCGTTGTTGATATATTATATCCTAAACACGATAGCGTCAGGGGGCGATTACATGGACCGGGCTGGCCCAGTTAACCGGGCTAGCCGCTTTCTATATAAAACGCATGTTGTTTTAACATTTCGATTTGCCGGGATACCGGTTGTCGCAACCGGCTAGCCCGGTTAACCGGGATGAAAATATCCATGTAATCATTTTCATCCCGGCATACCGGGCTGAAAAACTGTTGAACTCGCTTCGACACGCGTTCGTTTGCTTGACTGTGTGAATAAATAGTGCTGAACGGAACTGAAATAGAACATCAACGTTGTTTGTGTGTTTCGTGATCAAAGCGAAGATTTAATAAATTAATTAGTCTTCGTGAAGACGCTTTCCTGGTTTAGCTAAGACTTTAACAATCTTTTTATTAACGATGGGCTTACAAAATAAATAATAGACTAATTGGTGTAAAACTGAAGTAGAACTAACGTGACTTATTTACTTGATAATTGCGAATTTCGGACTGAAATCATCCCGGCTTACCGGGCTAGCCCGCTCCATGTAATCGTTTCGTGAACTCATCCCGGTTAACTGGGCTAGCCCGGTCCATGTAATCGCCCCCCATATCAGATATGGTTGAAATAGTACGGTTGTAATTGTAAAGTCAAAACATACAGTTAAATTTATTCTAACTTTAGTGACAAGTCTTGCAGGTGTAATAATATTAGTGTTCTCTTTAAAATGATTTCTAAGCCATGCAGTTTACCATGCCGTGTTTGATCAGCTATTTTAATCACCCCACGTAAGTGCGTTTGCTCACTGATAAGACTGTGAAAAGGTTTCTCATAATTTGCACAACTGCCGATATTTAATGCAAGACGTTACATATGCGAGCTTAGTGTTCTAATATAGCTGCCAAACGTTTGGTATATATACGTCCCTCAAGCTCAAACATTCAGAAAGTGATTCAAACAAAGTTGAGTGAAAATTTCTCCACCTTAGTATAGACCTTCCGAAATTGTATAGACCTTCCAAAATAGTAGTATAGACCTTCCAAAATAGTAGTATAGACCTTCCAAAATAGTAGTATAGACCTTCCGAAATTGTAGTATAGACCTTCCGAAATAGTAGTATAGACCTTCCAAAATAGTAGTATAGACCTTCCAAAATAGTAGTATAGACCTTCCAAAATAGTAGTATAGACCTTCCAAAATAGTAGTATAGACCTTCCAAAATTGTAGTATAGGCCTTCCGAAATAGTAGTATAGACCTTCTGAAATAGTAGTATAGACCATCCAAAATAGTAGTATAGACCTTCCAAAATAGTAGTATAAACCTTCCGAAATAGTAGTATAAACCTTCCGAAATAGTAGTATAGACCTTCCAAAATAGTAGTATAGACCTTCCGAAATAGTGGTATAGACCTTCCGAAATAGTAGTATAGACCTTCCGAAATAGTAGTATAGACCTTCCAAAATAGTAGTATAGACCTTCCAAAATAGTAGTATAGACCTTCCGAAATAGTAGTATAGACCTTCCGAAATAGTAGTATAGACCTTCCGAAATAGTAGTATAGACTTTCTGAAATAGTAGTATAGACCTTCTGAAATAGTAGTATAGACCTTCCAAAAATAGACCTTCCAAAATAGTAGTATAGACCTTCCGAAATACTAGTATAGACCTTCCAAAATAGTAGTATAGACCTTCCGAAATAGTGGTATAGACCTTCCGAAATAGTAGTATAGCCCTTTCGAAATAGTAGTATAGACCTTCCAAAATAGTAGTATAGACCTTCCGAAATTGTAGTATAGACCTTCCGAAATAGTAGTATAGACCTTCCGAAATGGTAGTATAGACCTTCCAAAACAGTAGTATAGCCCTTCCGAAATAGTAGTATAGACCTTCCGAAATAGTAGTATAGCCCTTCCAAAATAGTAGTATAGACCTTCCGAAATAGTAGCATAGACCTTCCGAAATGGTAGTACAGTGAAACCTGAGTTTTGCGACCCCCATGGTTTGCGACCACCTGTCATGTACGACCACTTTTTCTGGCACGGACGATTTGTAGTTGAAATATACCTGCAATGAGCGATCACCTGCCTTACGCGACCAGCGACCGGTTTTTTGTGTCCCAAACAACATATTTACCTGTTATTAGCGACCAATTCAACGTAAAACTGCCGAAATACGTTAAAGAAATACCCATTTTTTCGTAGTAAACAAACGCGAATGCGACCACGTGTGGAAACAAGAAACCGGAAGTGTTGCCCAATTGCCGTGTTACCGCATTTTAGTCTTGTTTTGCTTCTCTTTTGAGCATTATTTGATGAAAATCTGTGTGAATTTCTCCTGCCAAAGCCAAATACTTTTTAGTTGAAGTTTGAGAGTTAATACAATGACTGAACAATCCAAAACCATGAGTAATATTTGTTAACTTTAGACAAGTTGATCTTGACGATCGTTTACCGCGACAAGTTTGTATATTTCACAAAGGCTTTTTAACTTGGAAAGGAAAGTGACAAAATTGAGTGTTCACATCTAATAATTAATAAATGACTACTGGAAGATCGTAAATAAAGCCAAGAGCTTTTAACAAGACCAAACCAGCGCAAAAATTGAATCTGAAACGTAACAAAAACACAGCGCAAAAACTGAAGTGAACGACAGTACGAGACCATTTTGATGTGGAGAACATCGCTCTAATAAGGCCATGATATTAAACACACAAATGTCAGATTTCTTTTATTTTAATATCCAAATAACATAGTAACATTAATAAATCAAGACTGCACTTCTTTGAAGTGTTCCTGCTTTTTCCATTTCTCTTATAAATCACCATTTTCCTAACCTTGAAACAATGTTGATATAAAGAACCGCTGCGGGTCGCGGCGCTGCCAAAATGGCTGCTATGACGTCACATCACTACCTGTCTGAACGACCACCTGTCCTTAACGACCACTTTTTCGTGGCACCAGGGGTGGTCGCAAAACTCAGGTTTCTCTGTATAGACCTTCCGAAATAGTAGTATAGACCTTCCAAAATAGTAGTATAGACCTTCCGAAATAGTAGTATAGACCTTCCGAAATAGTAGTATAGACCTTCCGAAATAGTAGTATAGACCTTCCGAAATAGTAGTATAGACCTTCCGAAATAGTAGTATAGACCTTCCGAAATAGTAGTATAGACCTTCCGAAATAGTAGTATAGATCTTCCGAAATAGTAATATAGACCTTCCGAAATAGTAGTATAGACCTTCCAAAATAGTAGTATAGACCTTCCAAAATAGTAGTATAGACCTTCCGAAATAGTAGTATAGACCTTCCGAAATAGTAGTATAGACCTTCCGAAATAGTAGTATAGACCTTCCGAAATAGTAGTGTAGACCTTCCGAAATAGTAGTATAGACCTTCCGAAATAGTAGTGTAAACCTTCCGAAATAGTAGTATAGACCTTCCGAAATTGTAGTATAGACCTTCCGAAATTGTAGTATAGACCTTCCAAAATAGTAGTATAGACCTTCCGAAATAGTAGTATAGACCTTCGAAATAGTAGTATAGACCTTCCGAAATGGTAGTATAGACCTTCCGAAATAGTAGTATAGACCTTCCGAAATTGTAGTATAGACCTTGCGAAATTGTAGTATAGACCTTCCGAAATAGTAGTATAGACCTTCCGAAATTGTAGTATAGACCTTGCGAAATTGTAGTATAGACCTACCGAAATTGTTGCAAGTTGCAGGAAGGATATGTTACACGTTCAGCAACTTGCGAACTTTGTTGCAAGTTGCAGCAAAAAGTAGAACCCATCCAACTTCTCTTGCAACTTGCAACACGGCAAAAATAACAAAATCGCAAGTTGCTACGCGGTGTTACTCAGTGCGATTTTTGTTTGCAACATGCAACATTCAGGCTATTTGTTGCAAGTTGCAAGAAAAATCGCACAGCTTTAGCATTTCATTTTAAGGTGGCAAAGTTTGATCCTATACCATGCAGCCAGTCAGGTATCCATAATCCATGTACTTACGTGAAAAACTTTTGTTCATACTGACGAAGCCACTATCACATTCATTTGAATATGAAGAGATATCACTAATAACATCTGCATCTGTTGTAGGGTACTTGTTCTTCCCTGAATTCGCGTTCATTTCCTGTTTATTGTGCACAGTGTCCGCAAAAGATTGACGTGTTGGCTTGATTTTTGAATCAGTATCGTCCTCCGCCGTTAGCGACCGCAATGCCGTTGTATCCACGCCGACCGCCGACAACGTGTCGTTTTTCTCGAATTCTGCTGTTTTTGTAGCCATTTTGTTTTCCAATTGCGGCAACAAGGCTTGTAAATAGATCGTGGAGTCAAACAAGGCACTCTGCTCTTCTGGTTCATGTACAAACTCGTCTTTCCTCTCTCGTACCTTTTGCTCCTCGTCATTCACTCGCGTTAATTCGTGAATCAAACTCGAGGACTTCTTGGCCGTTACACATTTATCAGAATAAATTACTAGCGAAAATAAACGAAAAATGGATATTAAAGCCTATATACTTATTACGCCGTTCAATAATTCATTTCCAAAGTAAACTGTCAACTGAGCATCAAGTCGGCAAAGACATATGAATTTCGAATATTCAATACGGCGACCAATGCTAAGTACAATCTGATGTAATTATTTCAGAATACGAATTTCACTGCCCAGTTCAAACGAGATATTTGTTCACTTCGTTTATTAAATTGCACTAAGCAAAATCCTTTTCTTATTTGACTTATTACGTTAAGCAGACTGCAAGGCGTTTAGTTTGTAATTATTTCGTAAGAATAATTACGTATAGCAACGCTATAGCTTTGCTAAAGCCAAACAAAAACGAAGAGAAGTGGAAGACATGAAATATATAAGCCTTTAAACCTAGTTCTCATATGTCGCAGACGGTCGCCGATTTGTGATTTAGATGCATGTTAAAATGGTAAAAAAGAAAAGTCATAAAGAACAATACAAGCAGTGAGTGCTTTTCTGCATTGTTCTTTATTACTTAACATGCATCTGAATCATGGATCGGCGACGGTTGGCGACATATGAGAACCAGGCTTGAGTTGACGAAAATATATTATATCTAAACTATACTGTATATCCGCCCCAGTAGACCCAACTTTAACCTTAACAATACACTCATTTCTATCCATCTACAACCCACTTTGTTTTTTAATATGGAAACGGCAATTATCCTACGGCTGATAATTGTTTTTCGATCTCCCACATGCATGAAGTAGATAATGAGCCACTATATGTTAGTACCAGTTTATACTGAAGGAAACTTGATTTCAGGAATAAAAACTGTTGCTTGAATTTTAACTATACAGAGGCCTAAACTATAAGTCGTGATGTTCAAGATAAAAGCCACAGTCATTTCTAAAACTTCCTTCATTGAATTCAGCCATATCTATATTTGTGCACCTGCCTGGTGAAATGTCGTTTAAATGTCTCATCCGATCAGACATGTCTTCCACTGGCCTCTGTTTGATGATCTCCTCAGCAAAGAACGGGAGAAATATCGTTGTTTTTGACAGCCTCTCCGCTTGATCATTTGAAGACTTTACTGACTGCTTTTTTGCCTACACTTGACTTGATTTCATATTGCAGTTGATAATATGCAAATACCTTGTCAATATCCAATTGAACTATACGTCTCATTGATAAGGCATCGCATTAAATAACATTGGATATTTGCACGGTTTCGCTACTAGCTCCATAATAATGCAGTTTGCCTTACTACCGACATCGATGAAGTGAAAAACAGTTAAAAGATTTATTATACGAACTCCAGTTCAAATATATATGTCGTCCACGGTTTGTATAGAATTAATAAGAATAAAATTCGATAACTGCTCATGGAAATTGCTCTCACATGCAATCAAATCAAATCAAGACTGACTAGACGAGAAACGCGCGAGACTGTATAAGAAATCATAAATAATAATGAAAAAAATATCATGTTTTTTTTAAAAAAAAAACTTTTTATGCCAAAGGCAAAACTATTAAATAGCTCACGGGCATCGCTGCTGTGAGGACAACTTTATTTTTTTACTGTGTCTGAAGCCCCGCACAGACGAGCAAGTTTTCAAGGAAAAACTTATCAAGGAAAACTTGGTCGTCTGCATGTGCGGCGCTTAACACCAGATGGCAAGTTTACTTCTCAAGGGGATTTGAATTTCTAAATTTATGAAGTACTGCTGTTACCTAGATACTAAGTGTGTGAGTGATGGATATCAAACCAAGAATTTGCCGTTTAAAAGACACTTTTGAAAACACCTGCGGTACGGCGGGTATACCCTTTTTTCTGGTAGTTGACTAATGTCTTAAAAAACGCCATACTTTTGCCATCTTTGTTCCCTCACTCGGCCCCTATGAGCTAAAACTCACTGCCGGCTTGATTGACTCTAAGCTAAGCGTTATAATTAGTGTTTTCTTTGTCTAATAAAGTTCACCAGATTTTTATACTCCATAGCACACTGTCTATACGTTGGCTTGATTTCTAGCCGTCTCGCGAAACCAGAATTCAGTTTCACCATACTAACACGAATCTGCTTGTGAATGCAAGACTACACTATTTGGGAAATATTAAAGAATATGTCTTGTAGCTATTGTCGAAATTAAATAGACATATAGAGTTTGCCAAGATTAGCGATAATTTTGGTTGATATATTTATAGACTATGGTTGATATGTTTATATTTGAAGAACCAGAATGCCGGATCATTAGCGATAACGACCATCGTTCGGTTTCAGTTTGGCGGTGATTGATTTTCATTCTTCTCGTTGGTCGATTTTTAAAAAGCCCCTGCGGTAATATGACTTGTGACACTAAATTCACAAGTCACAACCATTAGCAAAGTCCACAAATTTTGTAGTGGGAGTTTTCATCAATCAACCATTTCACAGGAAAAAGTTCATTGCCCTACTCCGGAGGTACCGCCACACCTTTCCACGGACGTATATAATGGGGGGCTGGAAATCGAGCCTATTATGGCAACGCAACACTCAACAATTATTATTCTGGCCAATAAAATTCTTCCCCAGGAAGTCGTGACGCTCGTGCCACGTTCGTAACTATTGATTTGAACTAGCCTAGTTTCTAAGCCTTTCGTTTCCGCCATGAGCTTGGCCAGCGTTGTCGGAAGACTTGAACTTTTCACCTTTTCGCTTCTCACTTTGCGTGGTCAAGGTCTATACACTAGATTCCATCTACCAAACTGACGAACGTCATTTATTTTTTTAAAATAGATGATTCTCAGTTTTGACACTTGATGTTACTTGTTTATTTAATTAAAACTATGAATTACGAAAATTATAAAGCTGGTTGCTTTCTATAAATTGTATTGTTATTAACGATACTTCTTAGAAAATTTCAAGTCGATACAATATTTAGATCTTATTAGATGTTTTGGTGTGTAGTATCGCTGTATATTTTTACGAGTTGTGCCGTATTTTGACGAGCCCGCAGGGCGAGTCAAAATACAAACAACGAGTAAAAATATACAGCGATACTACACACCAAAACATCTTATAAGAGATTTATTATACAACAGCTCTGATCAACAAATTTTTATGGAAAAAGAAAACTCTAAAAAAGCCAGAGAAGTAGAGCGTGACTTGCACCAGGACAAAACCAGGACAAAATAATAAGCATACATGAAGTAGTTCCCGACTGATAAATTTGATTGGCTAACAAAATCTGTCAAACCGGTTTTCTACAAGTTTTCTACTATCCAAATAACTAACTATCCAAATATCGCTGTATATTTGTACTCATTTTTAGCGTTATTTGGACAGTTTTTAATGCAGTTGTATAATAATCCTTCTTCTTGACTTACAGAATTTTGAATTATTCCTTTAAAAGTTGCTTTGGACACTTACAAAGCTCAGTTAAATTTTTTGAAGGAATATCTAATTTTAGTATAAATACACAGGTGATTACAGAAAATCACGCGCGCTGATTGGTCGAGCTACTTCGGATTAATTCTCGATAATCACCTACAGCGTTTATTCAAAATGGCCGCCAGCTGAGTTGCCAATGCGACAGACGAGGAAATTAACAATTTTAAAGAAAATGTTGTTCCAAAAAGTACGAAAATGTGTATTTATACTAAAACAATTATTCGCCTCAGGCTCAGTGAATATCGGTGAATAATAACCTCGACTTCGTCTCGGTTATTAATATACACCGATATTCACCTCGTCTTCGGCGAATAATTGTTAAATATCTGATGAATCTGATGTGCAATCTGAAGATTATTGTTGGCCGATAAAATGGCGTCGCGTCATTTTGACTGATGGAAACAAGTACCGGATGCGATGAGTTGGTTGTTGTCATTCACAGACGGTTTGGGATTTGTTGGTTCATGGTAACCCCAAGAGCAAGTCTTGATTTTGGTGTGAACCTTGCGAAATACGGTAACCACAGAGTTTAAAGTTTAAACCATGAGTCAACGGAATGTTAAAAAAGCTGTTGTAGTCGAGTTCGAGAAGAGACGTAAGCCAAGCAAACATTATGTAAGTGATAGAGGAGAATTTTTAATTGAAACTATTTTAAATTGAAACTTTATAAATGTGTAGTTGTATTAGCCAAAGCTAGGCTGCTTTTGCTTTAGGGGACTTCTGCTAACGCATAGAAATTAGAAATGTTTCTTCCCCATGCTTGTCTGAGTGCCAGACGGCTACTTCCTATAAAGTCGGTTGTTGGTTTCTCAATTGCTTTGCCCTATTTCGTTCTCAAGCGTTTTAATCTTAAACAAGATTTAGATTAATATTTCCTGTGTTAGATATACGGTCTAAAAAGTCGTGGAAATGCTGGCTAAATAAGTAAATGACCATGAAACATTTATTTGTAAGTCATGTGATGCCTTGACGTACCTTTACAACATTTTCGGTAATTCATTAATTGTGTAATATTATGTCTCGACAAACATTGGTAAAATATGATAAAATATTCGTGTACATGACTAAAATGAGCATGTAAACCCTTTCAAAACCGCTAAAACCTGAAGTATAAATGTGGATTATTAGGTAATTGTTGTTCCTTAGTATTGGGGGGAAGAAAATCAAGAAATAGAGCACATAGGGAAAGGATTCTTTGTTGAAAATTTCAGATAATCAAATTTGTATTAGGATGTAATTAAATAGCGGAAGTACCGTTTAGAATGTTGACAGCTATTCTGTGTACTACAACTCATCAGTGTCTTATAATATATACTCTACCCAAGCAATTGCCTGTGACAACTGCTTGTGGGATTGTGTAAATATTGTGCACATCTAGAGAGCATGAGGACTTGAGGAATGATGAGGTCATTGAGGTGATATAGGGCCAGAGTGCTTGAACTGCCACAAGGGTAGTGAGCATTGCATTAGCACTAACAGACACCCAGTGCTGTAATAGTTACATAATTTTTGTAATTAGTTACAGTTACAGTTTATACATCATCAGAAAAGTAACTAGTTACCGATACAAGTTACAATGAAAAAAAAGTAACTACAGTAGTTACAGTTACAAAGTTACTTTAAAAATTTTGGAACTAGTTACAATTACAATTACAAAGTTACACCTATTCTTTCATTCAGCCATTAAAATCGAGAAAGCATGTGAATTAGACAAAACTATTGTTCAATTTGACCAGAAGAGAATTTTCAAAATTACAATCAGTCATTCAGCAACGATGTGGTCTGAAAATTAATCCTGCGCAGCTGAACAGCCTTTCACGTGATGCACTTGCAGGCACTGGTGTGTTCAGTTCAATGAAAAGCTGGAAACGACGTTGAAAGATGACTCAGCGAGGTTGGGAGTATTATGGATATCGCAAAAAGTAACGGCGCTCTCGACGGCAGATGTAACTAGTTATCATTACTTTTTATTCCTCCTTTTTGTAACTAGTTACAGTTACAGTTACTTTCTGAAGAAAGTAACTAGTTACCGGTAAAATTACTCAAAAAAGTAATGATAACATGTAACTAGTTACTTGTAACGAAGTTACTCACAGCACTGCAGACACCTACACCAACCTCACAGAGTGCCAACAACACAGATACTGAAGGAGTGTGTTCAATCTACAGACACATGTTTCGCTGTACAACAGCTCAATCAGTGTAGCTTGGAACAATGTAGATGTGAGAACACTACCGTATTTTCTGGCGATAACCCATGGGTTATCTCTTAATTTTGCTAGGAAACATAAATTCCTAGGTAATAGAAAAAGGTAATAGGGTGGTGCAGGTAATCTGTTGAATTCTTATAAGACAATGCCATCACGAAGACCGGAGAACCAAGGATTCTACTTTTATCTTTCAACTACTGGTACTGTACTTTTTTAAAATTTTGTGGTCCCAAACCAAGCAGCACGCCAGACGGACATGTATTTCTTCTTCTTTGTTCGGCGTTCCTTCATTTATATTCAGCCATTTTGAATAATGCAGTATATTCATTAGTGTATCGCAGACGCGGGCTACGGCCTTTTTATTTCATTTTCGTAACATGCTTGGGTTTCCTTCAGCCCGTAGACCGTGCCTGCGATATGCTAATGATAATACTGCATTATTCAAAATGGCTGGATATAAATGAAGGAACGCCGAATAAAGAAGAAATACAAGTCAGTCTGGCATGCTCCCTTGCCCAAACCTATTATTAGCAGCTGCGGGTTATCCGATGGTGTGGGTAATACGCTGATTTATATTTCCAAAAGTGACATTTTTGTTGCTGTGCGGGTTATACGCCATGTGGGTTATCACCCAGAAAATATGCTACTTATATATACCCAAGCAATTGCCTGTGACAACTGCTTGTGGGATTGTATAAGTAGTATGCACATCTAATTAAGTCAGGTCAGGTATAGGGCCAGACTGTGCTCAAACTGCACAAGGGTACTGAGCATTGCATACAATATATATAGCCACCTGTGTTTATGTGATTGTAATGTACAGTAAGACTACACACTGAGTATAATATTTTATTTACTGTTTATTTCAGGTATATGTTATTAATGTAACGTGGTCAGACAATAGTGTTGTTGTCATTTTCAGACGATATAGCAAGTTCTTTGAATTACAGGTTTGCCTCAACAATTTCATCATTTTCTGATCCCTTAATTAATTGTCTGATCCATTCGCTGATATTTCCTAACCATTGAGATGGTTTTTGAAAGAATTTTAAACCTTTTTAAAATCTGATCTGAAATCTTATTGGATATAATTTTATTTCAGACAAAGTTGTTTGAAGAATTTCCTGAAGAAGGAGGTGTAAAAGATCCCTCTAAAAGATCTCTCCCATTCTTACCAGGTATAGTAAAATAGTGTGCTTGCGAAGGCAGCATACCTACCAAGTCTCACACCTTGGGTGTGTGACACACACCTCAGCATTAATTCTCATGCTCACACCCGGGACATAAGTGATCTCACACCTCAGCTTTGTTTGTAGAGCTCCATGCTTGTATTTAATACTTAACACTTGAAATCCTGCTAAAAGCAAATTAAATCTTATTTGTAATCTTCAAATGTATGCAATCTCTTGGGAAAATTAAAATTTAAATGTGACTGCAGGTTTTCCGAGTCAGTGACTCACGCGTATGCCTCAGGCTTGCCGCAGTCTGGGCACAAGACTTTCATGTACGCGGTGGCCATAAAGAATGGGGGTTCAGCTCTGAGAATGAGATTTCCACAAAAAATATGGCTGACATGGACTCGGAGGAATGCGCTATTAAAATCATGTTTTTTTAAATTCTTCACAAATGTGCTGTCAGAATGTGGGAAGTGCTGTTTCAGAGATCCAAATTTCATGCAGTATAGGACAAAATGCACTATTAAAATCATGTTTTAAAACTTTTAAAATGCTTCACAAATGTGCTGTCAGAATGCGGGAAATACTGTTTCAGAGATCCAAATTTCAAAAATTTTCCAGGAGACCATGATGCCCCCCCCCCCTAGGTATGTGGTCACATGCCTGGGTATTACTCAAACTTGGCAGCTATGAGGCAGTGTTGAAACAACAATCAAAATATAGTACAGTACTGTACTCCTACATTCTCTGTTTCAGTGGTATATCAAACCTTACTATCCAGGTATACATGTATATATTGTAGATTGTATGTGCCTTGATGCAATACACTTGATATGGAAAGCACTTGTCCCTAATGTGTTTATGCATGTATAGGCCAGTTGCATGATGTTGCGCATGCATCATTTTGTCGGGCCACATGCATAAAGGCCCGCCAAAATGATATATGCACAGGATTGTGCAACTCACATAATTATAATAGCATTCTGGTCTGATGGATAACTTAACATGAATGGCTTGGGAGGAATTAATTAATGTAATATGTAACTGAAAGATGTAATTATGTATTTTATAAATTTATTGCTATCATTGGTGATTGACATTTTTCATATGTTTGCAGATTTGAGCATGGCAACAATTAATAATAAACAATTATTGAATGAGGTTGAGCATGATATCGAGAATTATCAAGGACGAGGTTTGTGTTATCCACCGAAGCCGAAGGCTGAGATGGATAACACAAACCGAGGCCTTGATAATTCTCGATATCATGCGAAAACCGAATCCAATAATTGTTTTATTATATATTCAAAAACTATACTCTTCATGCTTTTACTATCTTTCTCTGAGAGCAACGTCGAAATTTCTTCTTCGTTTAACGATGGAAACTGGTTAAAAGCCATTTTGTTTACTCTTCAAAAATATTTAGTTTTGGCGGGATTTTTAGCAAGCTGCCGACCGCGCTGGGGGCTTGGGTTCAACAGCGTGCAATAATACCTTGTTTTGGATTGAAGTTCGATCCAAAACAAAGTATTATTGCACGCTGATCATGTCAGCAGCTGAAATAACGCATCAGCTTCCAGATATGGAGAATTATTGGGGCTGTTTCAGCCAATCACGAACGAGAATAAAGTTTGAATATATAATTATAATACACTATAGACAGTGTATTCAACTATTATCATGTATCTACATGTGTATATGATGTCATGGATTGGTTTAAATATTCTTCTTAACTTTATTTCAATAGGGAAAATTATTTTTGGTAGAAGTAACATTCGTGATGTTGCTGAGAAGAGAAAGGAACCCATCAATGAGTATTGCCAGGTACTCGAAAAAATTTTTAAACTCAAAATAAAGTTTTTTCTCATTGGTGTGCTTTTCAGAGATGGTACTAATTTTTAGAGGTGGTACCTTTCTTTGGGTGGTATTTGTTAAGTGTGGCAATTGTTGTGTGTGGTGCTTTTTGAGGGTGGTACTTTTTGAGTGTGGTACTTTTTTGAGGGTGGTACTTTTTTGGGGGTGGTACTTTTTTGAGGGTGGTACTTTTAAGGGTGGTACTTTTTTGGGGGTGGTACTTTTTGAGGGTGGTACTTTTTTTGAGAGTGGTACTTTTTTGGAGGTGGCACTTTTTGGAGGTGGTACTTTTTGAGGGTGGTACTATTTTGGGGGTGGTGCTTTTTTGGAGGTGGTACTTTTTGAGGGTGGTACTTTTTCTGGAGGGGTACATTTTTTGGGGGTGGTACCTTTTTGGGGGTGGTAACGTTTGATGGGTGGTCCTTTTTTTTGGTGTGGGGATGGTACTTGAGGGTAGTACTTGACTGCATGTAAGCCTACCTAATACTACAGGTTTTCTGCAGGTACTCTGGTTTCCTCCTGTGGTAACACTAAACCAATGAGAGATGGCTCTTACTGGGCCACTAGGGAGAACTGTTTAGATATAACTACAAGTAATAAGCTAATCCAGTCTTTCTTAGTTCCTATATTTTTTTCCTTACTTATTATTGCTTGGTTTCTTTTACAGAGTCTGATCAAGCTTCCAGGCAAGATTTCTGAGTCTGATCTCGTTCTTGGTTTCTTTGAACCAACTAACGAAGATATTTCACCTGTAGAATTAGAAGAACAGTATGTTATTTAAAGTGCCTGTGAAATGAAAATTAAGTCTCTCTTATTTGGAAGAACACTTAAAAATTATAGAGTAACATCTTTTGCAGTTTTTCGTTTCCTTATTTCAGTTTGTTTGAAATGCAAATTAAACATTTTGACATCACATGTGCATAATGAGTTACCGAAAAAAGTTATATATCTTTGCTATTATCAAACCAAAATAATTCAAAGGAAGCAAGTGAGTGTGTTTCACCCAGAACACTGTAGAAACATGTAGATTTTCAAGTGATTATACATTATTAGACAATAGCAAAGATATAAAACTTTTTTCAATAACTCATTATGCACATGTGACATCAACATGTTTAATTTGCATATCAAACAAACTGAAATATCTCAAGAGTGAAGCAAGGAAACAAAAAACTACAAAAGATGTTACTCTATTATTTTACATGTAAGTGTTCTTTCAAATAAGACAGACTTATCAGACTTATCAGGAGTACAGTATTACTGTATCAGTATACTATATATTTCTCAACCTGATTCTAATTTTTTCGTGTAGAAAGGACAAAAAGAAAGCAAAGGACGAGACAGGTGTGGAAAATATAAACCTACAGCAGTGCTTGAAGTCTTCTGTAAAAAGATAGACTTCAGTAGAGATTTGCATTTAATCGTATTTTATTTCAGGGGCAACCACAGGCAGACACACGAGATGCACTACAATAGTGCATCCACTACATTTTCTACCTTCCAGAATATGGACCCTTAAAACAATGATGGGCCCTTAACCACTGCATACATGTTTTTTTTACAGTTATAAAACTATAAAACACACTTGCACTGTGTCTGAGGGCCCATCAATAATGATTATAATTTTATAACAGGGCCCCTAGATTTGTCTGCATCCAGCATCCACATTAATTTCATCTAAGGACATGGCTAAAATCTCATTCAGCAACGGTCACATTTTTCAGTTTTCATCCTGAAGAAATACTTTTGTTTTGAAATTAATTTTAAAAATATTGGAAAAGACGGAATACATCGGTCATGTATATATTATGTGTAATTTAAAATTCTGTTTGTTTTAAAGCAAGAGTCATCTCTGAACCTATGCAACTGGAACAGTACATCGTTATTGCAGATTATCAAAAACAAAATCGAACTGAAGTTAGTGTTTTGGCTGGAGACATCGTTGAAGTGATTGACAAAAACGAAAATGGTATGACCTTCACATTCATCTTGATATCACATCTAATCAAAGTATTAACTATGAAGCGAAAATTAAGTCCGTCTTTTTAAAATAACATTTAAAATGACAAAGGAAACAAGGAAACAAACTACAAAATATGTTATATACAGTGTCATTTTAAGTGTTTTTTTCCAATAAGACAGACTTAACTTTCATTTCATAGGCACTTACTCGATCTCGTTTGTCAAACGTTTCTCTCCAGGTGAGACTTTGACAATTTAGGACAATTTACTGCAAGTATAATGGATCTTATTCTTTCTCCTGTAGGTTGGTGGTTTGTCAATATGGACGAGGAACAAGGCTGGCTACCGGCCTCTTACCTTGAACCAGAAGATGGCAGCGTAGAGAGTGCCGTGAATACAACATACAAAGTTGGAGGTCAGTTGATAATACCCATTGAGAAGATTGTAAAAATTTCAAATTTATAATCTAAGAGAGGCCTGGTCTGCTACTGTTGCTGTTACTGTCACTGCTGCTGCTGATGTTGTTGCTGTTACTGTTGCTGCTGCTACTGTTGCTGTTGTTGCTGTTGCTGTTGCTGTTACTGCTACTGTCACTGCTGTTGCTGTTGTTGTTGTTGCTGCTGTTGTTGTTGTTACTGTTACTGTCACTGCTGCTGCTGATGTTGCTGCTGCTGATGTCGTTGTTACTGTTGCTGCTGCTGCTACTGTTGCTGTTGTTGCTGTTACTGTTACTGCTACTGTCACTGCTGTTGCTGTTGCTGTTGTTGTTGCTGCTGATGTTGTTGCTGCTGCTGATGTTGTTGTTACTGTCACTGCTGTTGTTGCTGCTACTGTTGCTGCTGCTGCTGCTGTAACTGCTACTGCTGTTGCTGCTGCTGATGCTGTTGTTGTTGTTGCTACTGCTGTTGCTGCTGATGTTGCTGTTGTTGCTGCTGCTGCTGTTGTTGCTGCTGCTGATGTTGCTGCTGCTGCTGCTGTTGTTGTTGCTACTGCTGTTGTTGCTGCTGCTGCTGTTATTGCTGCTGCTGTTGCTGCTGCTGTTGCTGCTGCTGTTGCTGCTGCTGTTGTTGCTGCTGTTGCTGTTCTTATTGCTGCTGCTGCTGCTGTTGTTGCTGCTGCTGTTGTTGTTGTTGTTGCTGCTGCTGCTGTTACTGTTGCTGCTACTGTTACTGTTATTGAATTATTTTTCTTTTGTTGTTCTTTATAGAGGAGAGGTACATTGCTATGAGAGCTTACGCTGCTAATGAACCAGACGAGATTGGTTTCCAGAAAGGTGTCGTCGTTGACGTATTGCAGAAAAATGTAGACGGATGGTGGCTAATCAGGTACAGAGGACCTTCCTGCATATGTGTACACCACGCTCAACCAAAGATATGATTTGGAAACTCGGCAAACGTCGAAGCGCCTATAATGAGCTGTGATTTTATGTTAATACTGTCGTCACTGTGCATATATGTCTTTTGATTTTTGCTTATAAATTCTTAAATAACACGGTTGAGCGACCGAACACAAACGCTGCTATCGGATGATTGCTTCATTATACCAAACGTCCAATTACCTCATGAATTACTGCCGAAACAGAGAACGTTCTCTCTGCCTTCGCTTGAAACGTTAGACTCCTACGTTCCCTGTTTCGACAGTATATCTAATCTAAACTATATTTCGATTGTTGTTTCAACACTGCCTACGCAGCACGCTATTATTTCACTATTTCAATTACCTCATGACCGTTTACAAGTTTGCATAAACGTAAACAACAAGTTATAACAAAGAGTTCCTCTGAGTTTTCAGACCATTTCTTGATTATGAGTACACTTATATGGCATGTACCGATAGTTCATATTACAGCTGGTTTTGGACTCAATCTAAATACATCGATCTGGCTAGAAAAATAAGTTTCCAAATACTAAGTTAGTTATTTTTCCTTGTTTAGGTACAATTGCAAAGATGGTTGGGCTCCGTCCATTTATCTCAAGAAACTCGACCCGTCCCAGGCTTTGCCCAGACCTCACGGTTACGAGAATGTCAATCTATCGAATGAACACGTAATTGGCAAACCTCGAAGATTGCCAAAAGATGATGGTAGGTAGAAAATAATACCATATAGTTTACTCGCTACAAGGAGATACTCTGTCTATTATATTATGCAGCTAATACATTATGTTTATTTCGTTTCAGTAAATCCGGCTAGTAAACCACCGCCGAGGAAAAGTTCTGTGAGTATCATATAAGAAAGATATTAAAAATATTGAAATGATGACAAATTACGTGAATGATGGACGGACGGACGGACGGACAGACGGGTGGGTGGGTAAAGGGAAGGGGGGGATGGATGGAAGGACGGACGAGCGGACGGACGGGTAAGTTGGTAAAGGGAGGAGGAATGGATAGGATGGATGGATGGATGGATGGATGGATGGGTGGGTGTATGGATGGATGGACGGGCGGGCGGGCGGGCGGGCGGGCGGGCGGGCGGGCGGGCGGGCGGGCGGAAGGTTGAATGGATAGGTGTGTGTATGGATGGAGGGACCAACAGACGGTTTGAGGGTAGGAGGGACGGACAGACGGAGTGATGGTAGGAGGGACGGACGGAGTGAAGGTAGGAGGGACGGATGGAGTGAGGGTAGGAGGGACAGACGGAGTGAGGGTAGGAGGGACGGACGGAGTGAGGGTAGGAGGGACGGACGGAGTGAGGGTAGGAGGGACGGAGTGCGTGAGGGTAGGACGGACGGACGAAGTGAGGGTAGGAGGGACGAATGGACGGAGTGAAGGTAGGAGGAGGGACGGGTAGACGAATGAACATATAGCTAGATGGACGAACTGCTCTTATTTCCCTGTCGTAGGATTATGACGTTAGAATTAACTCTTAATGTGAACGAGGACGAACGGGCAGGAGAGATGTGAGAATGGGTGGCAGGACAGACGAAAGGAACGAAGTCGTTTATGTTACATATCTATTTTTTTAACTTTATAATTCATTGAAATTCATTCTTTTGTTTGCGCTTTCCAAGGTTCGCAAATCCCATAAAGTCAAAAATCGCATACGAACTCCGCCATCCCAAGATGGACAGATAAATGCGGCGTCGCTAAACGAGGCAGAGTACGTGGCACTATCGGAATACCGTGCCCAGGGAGTGAACGGTGGATTGGACGTAAAACAGGGAGTCTCGGTCCAAATCCTGGAGAAATCGCCCAATGGCTGGTGGTACTGCAAGATCGGCGACGACGAAGGCTGGGTCCCTTCGTCACATTTGCATCGGCAGGAGAAGAAAATGAAGACTCCTATCCCGAAACCAACGGTTCCAAGGGGTAAGCCTAGCTCGGTTCCGTCGGAGGATCAATACGTCGCTATTTGTGATTATAACGATAACGAAAGGTTAAATATCTCTTTGAAAGAAGGTGCGTTTGTCAAGGTCCTGGAGAAGAGCGACAGTGGCTGGTGGTACGTAGAGTCGCGTGGCGCCGAGGGCTGGGCACCATCGACGTACTTGGAGAAAAAACCGAAAGAGGTCGTAAAGCCTCCCCCAAAAGTGAACTCCCCTCGGGTCACTCCCCGCCCGCAGGGTTCCAGACCCCCACCCGCTCGGCCTTCGCCGCCCGCGAGACCGGTAAATTTTCGAACCTGTCAGCGGAGAGATGGCAAAGCGGCCGCGCCGCCTGTACCAAACAGGGTTAATAAACCATCGTTGAAGGAACCAAAGGACACTTCCCGCATGCAAGGAAGAAATTCGAGGAGCGTTGAAAATTTGCTGCAAAAGGTACAGCTCAAACCGGCCGTACCGCTAAAGCAAGCACGGAGTACCGATAACTTGTCGTCAGGAGAACATGGGAGATCACGAGGATATGAGGGACACCGTGGGGCAGCTAGGCCTGTTAGTGGCCGGTATTATGTTGTTCTTGCGGACTATAGCGATGGAGCGGACGACACGCTTGATATAAAGAAGGGAGATCGTGTCGAGGTGACTCAGCGGGATGAGGGGGGCTGGTGGCTAGCCAAACTAGGAAATCGAACCGGGTGGGTACCTTCGAATTATCTTGAGTGACATATTGCATTGAATCGAAAATAAACACTATTCGTCATGCCCACGACAGCGCAACGGTCGTCATGCCAACCAACACACGGACGATGTCCAAATATAGACGCACGAGGTCGATACAAAATGTCGACATTATAAATTGTATCTGAACAAGGGCAGCACAAGCACCTGAATATATAAAATTCAATTATTTTGTATTTTTTACACTTCGCATTTAATTGTCGTATAAAGCATAGAGATGCCATTGGAGGGGGCATTGGCGGGAAAAGTTGGTAACCACATGGGGGCCGCCATTACTTATGGTATTTCAGTCAATTGGTTGGCAAATGCACTAGACCCAGTCCTTTGCCAACCAACGCGCCTAATGTTTGGCTCCTAAAAAATCCAAGATGGCGGCGTTCAATTGGTTACCCGCGGTTGACTGAAATTAAGATGGGATGCTCCCTCTAGTATTTATATGATCTCTATGGTATAAAGCATGTGTCTATCATAGCTGAGCAACATTGTTAAAGTGATTCTCTGATGAAAATATTGTTGGCAATGTTTTTGCATAATCCTAAAGATGTTATGGTATTTAGCAATCGTGCAAAGTTTCATTTCAAAATTCGTTGAAGAAAAGGTGATATTTTACGTGTGGAGTTTGTATTTTGGAGCGCCGCCATTAAAGTGGCCGAGCTTGAGAAGAATGAGTCGAGGGAAGCTTATTTATTTATTTATTTATTAAGTTTTGCCACAAGGTTCAACAAGAATAGTAATTAATTAAAATTAAAAAAACAACAAACAAAACAAAACAAAACAAAACAAAACAAAACAAAACAAAACAAAACAAAACAAAACAAAACAAAACAAAACAAAACAAAACAAAACAAAACAAAAACAAAAAAAACCCAACAACAAACAAACTTCATTACTCACAGTGAAAGTTAAGTTATAACGTAAAATCTAAAATAATGTGGCAGGGTTGCCGCAACAGCAATCGCCAATTCGATCATCGACTCAAAAACATCATTGACCCTTTTGTTGACAACAACAATGATAGCTTGTTTTTGTTGAGTCTATGACGCAATAAGTTCTCCTCAACACATTCTTCTCAAACACGGCCAATTTAATTGCGGCGCTCCAAAATACAAACTTCGCGCGTAAAATACAACTTTGTTTTTGAGAATTTCGAAATGAAACTTTGCACAATTACCAACTACCATAATATCTTTAGGATTATGTAGAAACATTACGAACAATATTTTCATCTGAGAATTAAACAAGCGATGCCGATGATGACTCAACACTACTGCAGTAACACTGTGGCTATCATAGCTGAAGAACACTGTTGAGATTGAACTATTTCCAGTATCTAAAAAAGATGAGTAATTCAGTTTGATGCCATTACCTGAACCCTTTTTACTCGGGCTACTGTGGTAGACGACTAAGACGAGTCTAGGTTTCGGCTCCGTTATTATTATTTTTTTGTCCATGTTTTCGAATTGGCAATCATTACGTCATCCCGTCAGGCTTTGCGAAAGCGATGCGTGCTAAAATGCCTGTCAAGTGAACTAGTGAAGTGTTCCTTCTTGGACATGTTCAGTGTGTTCACAGACGTAGTTATTGTTCAGCAATTTCGCCAGCAGGTATCTTGATCTTATATACGCTTACAATCGCTGATTAAACATGATCGTGCTGTGTTGATATTTATGACCCGAAGGGACTCGACATATGAACGGTGTCTAGAAATACAGTAGTGTTTTGTGTATTGCGGATTGTGTTTCTATCGGAGAATTAGATAGTGCTTTGACTGTTTTCGGTAACGAATGACGTTTAGACTTTTATCAGTAATCTTGCTGACAAAGTTTGTCAATGAAGACAGAATAGACGAAGTTACAGTTAGTTTAATATTACAGACGCGAAAAAATGCCGTGTTGACATCAGTACACCTAGGAAGTTTGACTTGAGGACTAGGGACACAAACAACAAAAGGCCACAGTATATTAAAGAACATGACATTGATCACGACAGTATCTTTATATTTTTTCATATTAGTTATGTACTTTATTACCAAACGAGTTTTATATTATTGACTCGCTCGCGTGTGATAGAGACCTCTGCACTTTCCAGTAGCCCGAGTGAACACCTGACCCAGGTGTCTTGTTTATTGATAAGTAATCTTATCTGAAATTGGGTTTATTGATTTTAAACCTGGAATTTTTCAATCTATTTGTATTTGCACCAACATTCAAACAAGGAAAACATTTATATAGACAAGTTTTGTGGAAACACCAACGTAAAATATTTATTTGCTAAGCTTCCGGTCTGTTGACTCAGTCCGTCAGGCCTGTTGACTCGGGCCTGTTGACTCAGGCCTTCATCAGAGCACTAACAACAAGCTGTTGCCTGTTGGCTCATGTCATGTATAAATTAATGATTCAATTGATCAGTTGCTTAGCTATAAATGACGTGAGCCAACAACTTGTTGTTATTGCTCTGATGAAGGCCTGAGTCAACAGGCCGAAAGCTTAGTAAATATATATTTTACGTGGTGTTTCCACAAAACTTATTTATATTACATTTTATCGCCATGAAAACTTTCAAAGAATTAAGGAAGACATTTCCTGTACTGGCGACTACAAATATCATTAGAGTTGCGCAAGCGAAATATGCGAAGTATATCGTAAATATCGAGTTGCGCAATCAACATATGGGAAGTCATGTAAATATGAAAGTTGCGCTTGTGAGATATGCGAAGTCATATCGTAAATATCAGACATGCGCATACGCGAGGTTTGTTTTGAGAAAGAAATAGAATTCTAGGTTTCATCTGACGTCACGGCGGCCATATTGGTGTACTGAAACAATGAAATGGCGGCCATATTGGTGCAGAACCTTTATCGTATATGGGAATTTAACTCTATTCTTATTCAAACATTTCGTATTGTTTCACCACCTCAATGGGGCCACCGGTCACCTGAGTGAACGATCCCCATTAACCGGTCATTTATATTTGACAATATGACGTATGACATCATAGCTTACCGTCGTCTATTTTCTGAGCTGACGCACATGACCAGCGACACGACTCGTCAAGACTAGTTTGCTGAGTCAGCTCAGCTTTTTTTATCGAGAGAAAAACAAATGACGTCATTATTGCTGTGGCAGTACATTCCGGGTTAACCGGTTTGAATATTACTCGTCAAGGAAATTTTAGTCGTTCTACGAGTTCTTTGTCCGTATTCTAGAAAAATCGAAATTACGTATAGTATAATACAAAATGCTGAAAACAGACGGTGAAGTGAACATCATTTATTTATATGCCAAGAAAAAATGTACATGGTATTGGTTATCTAAAATAACTGAAAAGCGAATCAACTACATTAAGATTAGCCTGCGAGCAGGCTACATTAAGATGGACTAATCGAAATTTAAGCCCTGTTTACACGGCAAAAATTTAAGCGGGATCTGAGCCAGATCTGACTTTAAGCGGACTTAAAATGTCCGTGTAAACAGATCGGCGTAAATTAATCGCGATTAGTTTGCACCACCTCAAGGAGGTGGATTAAACTGAGCACGATTAGTTAATCGCGCTTAACTTGGCCGTGTAAACGCAACGGGATTGGAAAACGCTTGCTATTAATACGGTGTTATTAATACGATAAAATGCATTTTTTGCCCTGCTGTAGAAGCTTCCATCTCGCTATTCTTTGTTTCTTTCTTTCTTTTACCGATGTCTTCGTTGTTCTTTGACGCACGCTACCCATACGAAGCTTCCAAAACCAAAAATATAGCTCGTCCGCCATGTTGAATAATGGTGTACGTGTTTTAGTAAGGGATTATTAAATGACCGTGTAAACCATAGTCCCTGTAAACGCACCAAGGTGGCGCATTTTAAGCACGCTTAACTTAAGCGTGCTTAAATTTTGGCCGTGTCTAACGTTTCGAAACGCTTTCACGTTTCTCTCTGACGAAGGGCCTTCGCTCGAAAGTTCAATATTTTCGACAGTAGTCAAACCTTACTGTATATTTCGATTTGCAGTCATCACTAAGTCCATCTGTTTTTTACGTCGTCATGCATTCAAGCTGGTGGCACGCACGTGGCCACTTGTACGAGTTTTCAGTCGGAAACTATTTTTCTCAGCCAGCGCATTTTTAGAATACACAACCTGCTGACATATTGTCGTTTAGTTCTTCACACAGTCGGGAGAAGACTTTTAAGCCCCACGCCCACAACCACGTTTTCCTTGAGAAATTTTAAATTTTATTTGCTCGTACGTGCATTTCTATCATATACAGGTTGGTAAACCGAACAACTGTTAACAGACTTATTTGAAAGTTAAAAAAACGTACATAAGTGAATACCTCAAGCAGTTAGATGGTTAATTTGTATCGTTTGACGAGACTTTGTAGCTGTGTTTATGTGTTGCTATAAAAATGGAAACTTGATACAAGTAAATTAAAGACTGGCAACAGACACTTTGCCTTTGAGCCTGATCTTGCAGCTTTATACAGTAGAACAGATTAGCTACTGGCGTGAAACATTTGAAGAATGTCAAACGGATGAACGGATGGACGATTTTAAAATTTTAACCTTTTAATAAAGTGTTATACACAGTAGTGACTGGCCTCGTTTGATTCTTATTTATTTCTTCATTTGAAGAATGTATTTGTCAATGTCAAAAATATATACTAATAAGTCTTATGTAGAGTATTATAAATAAATAAATCAATCTTTATTTCCATCACACCATTATTGGTACATAGGATACTAATACAAATGTTAATACAAAAAAAAGTTATTCACCTATAATAAACTAATTACCTGCAGTAGAGTCATTGAAAGTCTTGGTTAAACTGTATACATATTTGGCTGTACATTCTGTTATGCATTCATCATGCATAGCCATACAATAATGAAATAGATCGTTTTTACTCAACAATTTAAAGCTACTATTAATATTTGATATCTCGTTTATGAAATTTTCTCGAAGATTTACTAATTTATCATTATTATAATTTGAGAAATAATGATATTCGTCACCTACATCTTTTGACTTACAAATGGAACATAATCGTAAATTGTATGCGATATTTGTATATCGCCCAACTTCACTTGGAAACCTATGTGCGGATACCCTAAACCTTGTAACCGCTTGACGATGCTTTACATTTTTGACCCGAGATAAATAACTTTCAAATTCCAAATGTGGTTTCACAAGGTTTAAGATACGCAATTTACTACATTGTTGAGTCTGATCTTTCCATATAGTGTTATATCTTTTACATAATTCATTCTTGATATATTTAGATAGATTATTCATATCATTTTTAGACATAACCACAGTATTCTCCAAAGACCCGATATCACACATATTCAACAAGAAATCAGTGAATTTAGCACTCTGAGAACATGACTGAATACATACACATACATTAATAAATACATTAAATACATAATACATAATACATACATTCTGGACACCGTTTTCTGAGTATTATATAAGGACAGCTTGTACAGAAAGAACTAACAAAACAATGCCATAATTAACTCCAAGCTGAATTAACGTACAAAAAACGTATATAAGGGAAAAATTTCCTATAAAGGAAAATTTCGAGTGTAGAATACATATACATATTATAATAATTAATGTATATAGTCTTCACTCGAAATTTTCCTTCACCAAAATTACCGTAATCGTTTTAGCTGCCGACTATAGAAATCCTTAACCACTTCCCACTGGATAAAATTGCTAATAGACGCTTTTATAGCGTTATAAGAGCACAAGCAAGCACAAAACACTGCCTATAGGCATAGCGTAGCGTTCACTAGAACGTCATAATAGCAAGGGGGTTACGTTCTCAAAACAATTAATGCTGCTTGTAATGTTGTACAAGCGTTGGCGTATGCGTTTAAGCTTTCTTGAACCGCAATTATCAAATGCCAGTAATCATATTTCGACAAGGAACTGACTATGAGTCACAGATAAAGTTCGATAGGAATTAGGAAAGGATATACAGTATATAGGTATCAGGAAGCGATTTAGTTCCCTCTATGCCAACGTAATGTTGAGAGAAGTGCATTTTTCCTGCCTGTGTTGTCGTCGTCGGTCTATGCAGATTAGATATAGAGGTTAATATGTTCTGACATGCGTTGCGTCATCACCAGCGTCTATACACTCTATATGATGTTTGGAAATATTAATTTAGGTTCTATGTCTGACAAAACGAGACTTAGTCTATTCCGTGCTAGAGTTCATCGGCAAATAATTTTCATGAACCAAAAAGCAACCAGTATAGTTTTCCATGAAAACGTTCCGTTGTAGCAGGCGTTGCCAATCAGAACACATGCACGCAGCGTTGGTTTTAAAAATCTATTTAGTCCCTCAAGTCTTTAAAAATGTCAGCTACATTCATCTACTGCAGCAGACAGCTGCATTATACATTGTTCACATTTGTCTAGTTCGAGATTCAGTCGCTTATAGTCACGCACGAGATTAAATTAAAGAAATGTATATGTGATGTTTTCATGTTTTCGTATACTATTTATTTTCATTTTTCTATTTAATTGTTCCTCCCACCCGTTTGACCTCAGTTGTCAACCCTGGCTTGACATTGTAAACACCTTTCGTAATTATGAACTATTTTTCTGGAACAATGCGAGGGACAATGTATATCAGCTAATATCGTCAAAAATATAGTTTATATACTGTATATATATTGATGCATGTTTGAGTATATGAACTTATGAAGTTATTATTGAACAGTTTATTCCGAACATGAGGAAGAAATGCCAAAAATTCCGCAAAATTAACGAAAAGGTCAAAGGGAAAACTAAAAATCTAAAAATTGTGTGGGTGAAGGAATCAGATTAGACTATATTATTAATGCATATCGCTGTTTATCACAGGATCTAGTATTTTTCTCTGGCTAATGCATGACCGGATTTTATACTCAAGTCAGGAAATTAAATGGTTTAGCATGTATTCAAAGGCTATCAAAGCCTTAAAATCTCAATTAAGTATTTGAGTATATATAAATAATTTATGTATATATACAGTCTCTTGCAATGTATTTGATAATGTTTGCGTTAGGGATAATATAACTTAACCGATTTTGTCTTCGACTTTGCATTCCATGCATGCATGAAGTTTTGTACGCTTTAATGGAAACATCAATCGCCGACAGTCGGCGACTTTTTGCTGATATTTGCAACGTAAAACACAAAATTATTTACAAAAACCGGCCAAATCCTTTCAAAAAACCCTCGATTTTGTTAAAGAAGTCTACTAAATGACTAGTTCGTAGACTTGAATGCCGTACTCCAGCTCAAATGAATTTATTCAAACAACAACAACATAAATACCAGATTAGGTATATAAGATACATACATATAACATATAAACTAAACTACGTGCTCAAATGTTTGCAACTGCATGTCGTCAAACGTTCACGAAACATGAGATTTAAGCGGCGAAGTTACTGAACTTATAAATAATGCTTGTTATATTGTTATATAAACTGTGAAAATGATCAAACAAAGTTTTAGTCATTCAATTTGTTTTTGAATATCAAACTTTGCTCATCTGAACTTTGTCAAAACCGAGAAGTCCTCAGTCCAAGCGAATCGGCGATTTGAATTACAACAATTACAACTATATGGAAATCAGGCTTAATTATTCGAACAAACAAATTAATTATTCGAAAACGGATAACTCGACGGATCATATTACCGTATATTATCAGTGAGAATTGAGAAACTATAGCAAGGCTTCTGTATGACTGTATATGACTGTATTTCGTAACTTCGTAACGTATATGCTTGCCCTGGCTGGTATACTGCAGGCACGGTGGTGTAAACTATATATGACATCACGCAAGTATCGTTTTGTCAGTTGAGTTGCATGTCATTTGACAGTCTGACATACATCTGGCAACTCATGCATGTATTCGCTGTTTCATATTATATCAGATATATTGGCTTTCATCAGACTCAGATGCTGATGTTCTCACAACTATATTCAAACCACTTTGCGGCATTACTGCCATTATAGTCATCATATAGTTGGTGTCACGTCGGCTTTCACTAGCTACATCATCTAAAATACTTGAATTGCTGGGTGGGCAAGCTGGGTTTAGTACTATCAAACAGATGTTTAAAACTGCTAAAATGGCATGCGGTAGTTTATTTTCTTCACTGGATATTTCAATAATCAATATACGCTGCATGATGTTTCCTGCCAAAGGCAAAAGCGGACATTCGTGATAAAGTGATTCAGACTTTTCACTCCGTGATGAAGCCTCGGAAGGGCTCTGCTCGAAACGTCAGTGTTTCTATTATACTCTCGGCAGTTTACCAACCTTTAAATACTGCCGACGCAGCACTTCATTTTTTCAGCATTACTCAGTTTTCAGCTGAATAATGATTTTACACGCATCGCTATTTTAACTTAATGAAGTCAGTAGAAACGTTTGTTTTGATTTGAAGTGAGATTCGAGAGGCTATAGCCAGTATAGCGTATATTATCTATATAGTGTAATAAAAGTAGTGTGCTGCGTAGGCAGTGTTGAAACAACAATCGAAATATAGTATAGTAGGTTAATACTGCCGAAACAGAGAACGTAAGTGGTCTAACGTTTCGAGCGAAGGCCCTTCGTCAGAGAGAAGGCCCTCTGGCTCTGACGAAGGACGTTCTCTGTTTCGGCAGTATTAACCTACTGCCAAAAGTGCATGCTACAAAACTTATATATACAGAAACGTTAAAACAATGAAGGCTAAAGCTTATTTGGGAGAAAAAGTGAACACTTTTAACTCTTTCTTGTCCGAATTGGTCTTTAGTATTTTATCAGTCTGGCTAACGCCAGACGATTTTATTCACCTCTGGGGAAGCCCCCGGACAGGAATGAGTTATAAACTATCTCTTTAACTCTTTCTTGTCCGAATTGGTCTTTAGTATTTTATTCTGGCTAACGCCAGACGATTTTATTCACCTCTGGGGAAGCCCCCGGACAGGAATGAGTTAACTTTAAGGCTATTTGACCTTTCGAGCAATGGCTACAATATATATTAACTGAATATGCGGCAGTGTATACTTGATATTAAATGATAGGGGCAATATACTATATTTTTCTCTCCATATCAGACCATGCGCGAGTCATAGCTAAATTACTTCGTCCTTGCCAAGGGATTTATACCATCCTTGTGCCCTTACAACAGTTATATATTATTAGCTCACTTTGCAACGATGAGATTAAGCAATATCTCAAAGTTCACATGATACGACTATTCCATGCTCCTTTATTGGCTCAGCTGGGACGCTTGGTAATCGGGAATCGTCTTTCAACCAATCACACTTATATTTAAACACACGCTGAACGACATGTTGTGTCAGCGTGACGTGTGTGCGAACCATTGTGTTACATCACGGCATTGTCGCTTTGGGGCGGAATTTGCGTCTATTTAAAAGTCGTCATAATAGACGAGTATTTTCTAATAATAGAACTGATGTCTTTCTTCTGAACACCGGGTCGCAGTATATATAAGATGCGCATAATTAACAAAACCACAAACCCATAACAAAGACTACAGGAGCATTGGAGTTTATAAGGAATTGAGTTGATTTCTCTCGCGTGCTGTTATACGTAGAAGATGATAATCATGAATTACACCAGAGTTTCCGAAATCGTTGGTTCTAACTTACTCGAGCTACTTGAAGATCAAGTTGGCTGTATCGTCGTCATCGACTGTCGATCGTTCACAGCTTACAACAGCGGACATATCAAGTCCGCGGTCAATATATGCTGTCCGTCATTGTTGAGACGACGGCTAAAGAAGGGCAGCGCTTCACTAGAAACTTTAATCTCGTGCCAAGCGACGTTGAAGTGCCTTCGGGATAGCGACGTTACGACGATAGTCTTATACGACGAAGGTGGAAGATTGTCAGAATTGTCAACCGACGTCAGTTCGACTAGTAGTACGCTCTCGGTGGTCGCGAGACTTCTCGCCGATGAACTGAAGAAAAAGACTTACTATCTTAAAGGTCAGTGGTATAATTCTGAGTAGCGAAGCAATAGCGTTCTTACTAGTTAATAAAACAAGTCGTGCTTAATGGAATGTAGTCTATTTGTGTTTGCCTTAACTACGGGTTAATAAGAGTTAGACAACATCTTGAGAATCGCGATGGCAGGAAACGTCCAATTGACACTCAAGCTTCCAAACGTCATGGCTTTTTTCGTTCCCGCGCTTTTCCGCTTACCCGCTCGGATGCCCTCGATTCGGTTTGTTTTCCAAAGCTTACTACACGCGACCACACTTCGGGCTATGCTCGTCGGATTGGTTTACAAAACAAAACAAAAATTAAATAACCCAAGGCAAGAATCTTGTTCAAATAACACCATAAAGCTGAGGGTTTTCTGAGGCACTCGAAAATTGACCCGTCAAGTTGCTGTTTATATTGCGTTTATTAGCCGTAATTAACCAACACTCGTTTTCTTTGCCTAATTCGCAAGATACTTTGTGCTGTGCTTTTTTCAAAACAATACAAAGCATGTTTCTATTTGAAAATCAGCTTTGAACACGTGGTCACGTTTCGCTGGTCAGTGTTCAAAATCGGACAAGCGGCGGTGTTTCTGATTGGTCGACGCCGAAACCAGTTTAGCGTGTGCGTGTGACCGCGTGCAGCGGTAAATTATTTATCACTTCGTAAATTCATCTTTTCTTTTCGCTTCACAAAGTTGCTTATTACATCATCGCCATTTCTATTAGCGTGAGGGTTTCCACGACACTTTAGTAGCGACACTTAAACGGAAACTAGTTTATTTTATGCCTGCTCTTGTAAAGCCTCACACCTCGTCTTGCCTACAGCGGATTACAAATTGGTTTTGAAAAGTTGGGAGGTGATTTTTTATGTATTCTAGACTTCGTTGTCTTCGATTGTTGTTAGCTTGCATGTCGCACGCTCTAGGAGCAGAGGAGTATTTTGTGTTTGGCGATGTGTAATTTGAGCTAGATCTTTACAAGACTTCGATCCTGTAGGGATCCCCACAGTCAACTTATCGGCTTAGTTGCTATTTATGTTTTGGGGTTATCTGGGGTAATTCACCGGCAAATGTTTATATCGTTTACGTTGTAATTTTTCAGGTGGATTTCAGGACTTTAAAGCAAAACACCCGAACATGTGTGACTGGGCTCAACCACGAGCTTTGGCAGCAACGAGAGCAGGAGGACCAGCTTCACTTCACTTGGATTTCGGCAAACGCAGCCGAGACGGCAAGGGAACGGGGAACGACACGGGCGACAAATCCTCTCCAGTCGAAATTCTACCGTTTTTGTACCTCGGCAACGAATCACATTGTGCTTCTAGGGAGGTGTTAGAAAATCTTGGAGTGACAGCTGTGATGAACGTTTCGAAGACGATTACTAACCATTTTCAAGACCGCTTCGTCTACAAGAACGTTCCCGTAGATGACACGTACAATGCCGATATTAGCCGTTGGTTTCGAGCCGCTGTTGACTTCATAGGTAAGGAATATTCTAGCACTTCAAAAAGGCTTTTCCGTCATTGAACTTTGTTATGTCAAATAAGCATTGATATTGCGCGCGCTGTCTTCATTGACTTCCGTGATGGCATGACAGTTGGAAATGTTTTTCCGAGTCCTGAATTTTGAACATGCACGACATCTTTCTAGTTATTCGAAAAACATCGCAGAACGTTACAAGATGCATGTATGCAAATCTATAGACTCGTATAAAACGGTTTAATATTAAGTCTGGGGAAAGTTTATATATATATATACAAACTTGTGAGGTTGTTTGAGAAGAAACGGTTCATTACGGTACGACATGTGATCAATGTGACGCCACACCCTATATTTGAGTTTTTAAGTTTTCCGAAGTTATTGTAAAACGAAAACGAAAGAGCATGAATTACTTGGATTTGAGCTTACTGAATATATGCATGTACAGCATCACTCAAAATTAAACCCGGCGCGTTTATTTTGTTCAGACCGGTCTGGCGTCACTTGCGACGGCTAGAAATCTGGAACCTTGTAATTCAATCGACATTAATCATGTTCCTTCTTTTGTTTCTTCAGATTCCGTCGAGATGTCCGGAGGGAAAGTTCTAATCCATTGTCAAGCTGGTATTTCGAGATCTGCCACGATTTGCCTTGCGTATTTAATGAGCAAGCAAAAATACAGTCTGGAGGAAGCTTATGAATACGTGAAAGAAAGAAGATCGGTTATTTCGCCTAATTTCAATTTCATGGGCCAACTCTTGAATTGGGAGAGAGAAATAAAAGCGATAAACGTTATGTCACCCGAGCCGACGATATCCTTATCACCGGCGAAGTCTCCATGTGGCTTATTCAGCTACTCAGCAATGGCCTCTTCATCAGATGCTAGACCAAGTAGCCTTCATTCGAACAATTGCTTTGTTACTGTTTCCACCCCAACGTAACATACACACACTTCAGTCTTCAGTCACGCAATTAAGTTATTAATATAGATGACATTATATTTTCGTTTTTATGGCATCGTCCTTGGTATGCGGTACCATCTACGGTTTTTCTTTGACGTAGAGTATACATTTCGTTTTCTATTTAAAAAAAAAACTCTGTTTGGAATGCGGTGTGGGGTGTATTTTTCTATTTTCTGGAGAGAAAGAGGCTTTATTTATGTTCCTTGTGATCAAAGTTGGCAACTATGGACAGAATGATCACCAACTAAAATAAACCACGGTTAAAATAAACTAACCTTAGAACTGGGCAAATATTTGGAGAATGAAAATCTCCTCTTGTCAGGAATCTTGGTGACAGACAAAGATTTTTTTTATCCATTCGTTTATCTGTTCATTTTAAAGACTTTGACAATTCGACGTCTTTGGAAATTTCTTTACACAAACTTTAGCCTGGAACACACACTAAAGGAAATTAAATTACAGCGAAAGAGATCACTATTGTTTTTGTGTAAATATATTTTTGTAAATATTAGTTGATATGTAAATTATGGAAACTAGATATTAACATTATTATAAGAATATTATATTGAGTGGGATTTTGGAATTGTGTATATATTTTATAAAAATCTATCCAAATAGAATTAAAGTTACTTATATGAACTTTGGTGTGACTATTCAGACATTTAGGTAGCTATCAGATGGAATATCCCAAAATAGACGGTTGTCGTTATCCAAAGTGCTTTAAATGAGTCTTGGTTTAAACTTTGAACTACCGCCTAACTACATAAACCAAATGCAAGGGATTTTAATTAAGATGTAGTGTAATTAGGAAACGGATTCTTTTTGTGGTTTGAGTTTGTTGATAAAACGAATTCACTATCCTTAATTCAAATAACATAGAAGGCAATGGGTTTGCGTCATAGAATAGTTTAGTATATGGTCATGAATAAGCTTGTTCGTTCATTAGATCTCTATACTCAGAAACCAAGTGAGGTCCCAAGTGATTCAAACGTATGTCTATACGACTATATATGCCTATATAGATTTAAGTATCTGGTTAGTGAATTTCTTCAGCAAAAGTTTTGAAAAACTTTGTGGACAATTTCAAATTCACATGATTAAAATTATGGTGAATATCACACACATCAAAACTTAGACTAAATAGTCCGTAAGAAAATGCACTAATGACCGTTACTATTTTAACGTTTTAAGAATATTATTCCTTTCCTTTGCACACTAATATAATTTTTGTCTCTCGCAAAACGAAGTCAAACCAACTTATAAAATCAAACTTGATAGTACATTAAACATACTGCTCTACCATCCCAGTAGCTCTACGGTTAGAGAACAAAAATCTTCACGAAACAGTTTCACGTTATTTTTAAACAGGAAGTATATTTTACACTTCAAAATTATGTTGGAAATTCAATATTGTACGTATGATATCCTTCAGCCTTTCCGAGTTCTCGAACTCCGAATTATGCTATGACCAATTTAGGCATAACCCTCGTTTTCTCACCATCCTGAAAACAGGAGACAGATGAGAATACCTGGCGCCGTTTCGAAACACTCAATTGAGGAGTTTGTTTGGTGAAGTATATATCACCGACTTTCCTTGTCTTCTTGACCCGACCGGATTATATTCCATCCAAATTTGGACCATGACATCCGTAGACTCGCAATGACCTTGCAATGTCTTTGTGGGCACCCAATTAACTCCAACTTACATCATAAACGCAAGCCGATTCGCAAGCTTGTCAGAACTCATTACCCTAAACATTTGTGTCATACTTTGTGGCAATTTTGATGCAATTAGATACAGCGTTGTTTTACGGAAGGTCTAATTGTACCAGTTTTGGGAGAAATTACAGCTATATACTATGTGAATATAGTCAAAACTCTCATTTTCGAATAGTTCGTGTCGCATCGTTTCAAAAGCGTCTTTGTAGTCTGAATATAGGTTGGCAACAGTTTTGTGTTAATAGACTTTAGTCTTCCTTCACGTTTAAAAATATCTATTGCGGAGTATTGAGCATAGACGTCAAGCTGCGACCTCATTTGTCGTCGAGGTCGTAACCTTCGCTAATATTTTATCGGATTACATTAGTAATTATGGGGCATGCTTTCGCCTGGTTAGAATTTTTACAATTTCCGTTCGACGATTTCGCTTGCAGTGGAACCCAGAGGCGATAGATGAAATGTTTGACCCAATTATAAAGGGTCGCATAAAGATAGAGGAGGCGTTTGACTTCCTCTCAACTTAATTGGTTGTACTTCTACAAAAAAACAAGACCATGCAGTCACGACAACTTGAAAAAGTATCGAATACGGAACTAACATATTCCGAAAAATAATGCCATTCTTAAAACTAACGATATGAGTTAAAACAAGTGGAACTACTGTGAAATTGTAATATTTCGACTCTACTTCAAAGTCATCTTCTGACAAGTGGAAATACAAAAACATGCCAGGTCTACTCTTTCTCTCTCTGGAAAATGTGACAGTACTTATAGAGTTATGGGGTCGGGTTGTATAATTCTTTAAATTCCGTCAGTTAACCTCCCACTTGTTTTGGTTTAACGTCTTAATCCTCGTCCATAATTTGAAAATGCCGAACATAAACAAATTTCTTGGTCACCTCAGTTTAGTAGTCTGACTCCCTGGGTCTGGCTACTGCTCAGACTAATATGTGATGTCCTTAAGGCTTAACACCTGTCCGAATTGGTCTGTCGTTTTAGTATTTTAGTTCTGGTTAACATCCGTCGATTTTATATTTTATTCACCTCTGCCTCTGGGGAAGCCCTCGGACAGGAACGAGTTAATATTTGGCAATAAAATGTTTCTTTAATAACATCTAATTTACCCCACACATTTTTCCATGGGAAAGGGACATCATTCTATCGATCCGCTCCATCCAATTCCTCTCGTCGATGGGATCCGTCCGAAGCAACGGAACTGATTATGAATTTGCAACTTTAGCTCTCCATCCGACTTCACTAGCTTAATGGTTAGCGTCTATGTCATGTATTCGATCCCTGTCTAGCCAAAACACTGTGTCACCTCACCTCTGACGGGGACTCAAAAATTACATTACAAGCTTGCACATGTGTCACATACTACTGTCAAAGGTTCTACTCTTAACGAAATTACTTTTTAGCATGAAGATTTATTCTATATGATATACATACTTCATAAACAGTTAGGGACAGCCACAGAGACAAGGGTAAGAGTGACAGCAAGAATCAGGAAGAGCTGAGAAGCTAGACGTAGAAGTAAAGAGCGAGGAAGAAGTACAAAAAGGGAACAAAAACAAGAAGAACAACAACAAAAGGAAAAGAAGAGAAAAAATAGAGAACTAAAAGAAGAGAAGGAATTCAAAGAGGAATAAGAGGAGCACGAGGAAGGAAAATTGCATTTCCAACTATTGATTGGAATGGAACCTTACGATTTTCAGGCGATATTTTTGCGAACCCATGACCTTCTGATCGCCAGTGAGATTTTGGGTGTGGGTTCGAGTCCTGCTTGAGAACTTAGAAAATTTTTCTGGGTAAAATGGCTGGAATAGCATTTACACTCAAAACTGTCTATGACACAATTTCCTTTCATGCAATTATTTTTATCTCCGTGAGCTATTGAAATAACGATTTCCTTGCGGTGATAATTCCATGTATATAATAATAAGCCTTACATAAATGGATTATGACAAATCTTATTAAAACGCATTTTATTTTTTGGAACACATTTGAAACTTAATACTTTTCCCTGCTGTGTGGCAAGTGATTGTTATTAGACTAATTTCTTCTAATTTTGGCCAACACCAGGCTATTTTGAGGGGAGTAGCTAATGGTCGTGGGTCGTGGGTCGTGGGTAAAATGTCGTGGGTCGTGGGTAAAATGTCGTGGGTCGTGGGTAAAATGTCGTGGGTCGTGGGTAAAAAGTCGTGAGTCGTGGGTAAAAAGTCGTGGGTCTTGAAACGCACACGGCGTTTCCGCGGACTTATTTAAATGCAATTACTAATATTTCGAAAACTATAGCTTAAAACAACACAAAATTTAGCGAGAATGGTCGGAAATGCCGTGTGCGTTTACAATATATTGCTCTGCATGACGCTCAGTCATACGCTTTACAATAATTTTCACGCACATTTGTTTGCATGGGCAGAATTAAGTACATAGTCAGAATACTTTTCTTCGTAAAGTTTGTGAAGTTCTAAGCGAAACGTTCCAAAATATTAGCTTTCGATTAAACAAGTTTCAGAGTCACTTAGCTCACTCAGGCGGTTGGTTCTATAATAGCATGGAAACGCGGGTTTCAAATTTAACTCACCCGTGACCCGTCGATATCTCCGTAAATGCGCATGCAGTAGCGATTGTGATTCACCTTATTATTTAGTATAATCGTATTCCTTTTAATATTGATGTTGATAATACTTCGGATTGTAATATTTAATGTTTTCGATTACTCTTGACAATGCAATCACCTTCGCCTAGTTTGTGCAAAATCCACTTCCCCCGAATAGCTATTCAATTTATTCAACTTCAATAATACAACTTCTACAATTTTTGGGAAAAATCACGACCCACGACTTTTCACCCACGACCCACGACATTTTACCCACGACCCACGACATTTTACCCACGACCCACGACCATTAGCTACTCCCTATTTTGAGCGCAGACATCTTGGAGAAGGAGTACGCTGAATATTATATTTCGCCGGTTGATAATAAGTTTATAAGATGCTCTAAATAAATGAATTTATGTCTACACTATCTATTTTGGCTATATATACAATTCACCATGACTATATATACATTATATACAATCAAAATTGATGATTTCTTTGTATATAAGTGCACTGTAATTACTCTTAATTCTAGCTGTATCCCCTGGAATAAACATGGTGCTACTCATTAGTGCTCTCCCATCATTATAGTATTACCTATTATAACTTAAATAATAGACTATACAAACTACAAAGTTAGAGTATTTTATTTTATTGTTCCACGCAAACAGTACGCCTAAACTAAACTATAACTTTTATTTAAAAGTAATATTTGGCATTTCACTCAGTTAGAAAGGGATTTTTGGTGAAGGGAAATTTATCCGCGCGCAAACTTCTGGCTCTGTGCAGAGCGCTCTGCGGATCTTGATGATCGATGCTTTTGCTAAAGAGCTGTTGGAACTTCCTTTTGAATTCTAAAGTAATAATTAATTAATTTCCTCTGCTGGAATACTAGAATAGATGCAGGCTTGCCTAATATAATTATAAATGGTGATGTATTTGATATAATCTTATATGCTCGTGTGAAGTACATACCGGAGTGAAGAGAGTATTTGATTGCCTCCTCACATCACCGACCAACTCAATTTTAGAGTGTGTGGTTGCACTTTCCAGTTCTCACAAGTACACCCGGCGTACTACGCTTCTATACATGACTAATCCTGAGCGTTGGAACTTGATAGTACGAAATACACGCGAAATACATTGTTGCCTGAACAATGATGTAACAACATTGTTATCATGTGTGTGAACAACATTGATGAATTAACACTACATTGTTGATCATTGTTTCAACAAGTTGTTACTGCTTGATGAAACAACAACTGTTGTTCACACATGTTGCAACAACCGAAGGACGTGTTGTTACACCAGTCATGTTCACAATTGTTGTAACATTGTTGTCCACCGTTGTTACTTCGTGCTGTTACAACATGTGTTGTATCATGTGCGAACAACGTTGGCTATAAAAAATGTGCTGTTGGAACAACTAATTGTTCATGACTGTTCATTTATCCGTGAACAAGTTTTTCGAACTATAAGTGAACAACTTGTTGACAACTTGTTCACGGGGTGCAGCACAACATTGTTCACGCCTGTTAACAACCGTGAACAACTTGTGCGTTTTTACGCGTGTAGATGGAGAATGCGTACAACCACGTACAATAGTACACACTATATGTTAGTGGCTGTTCATACGATTTTATTATCACGAAAATCTTCAGTTTGTCTTTGGCTACAAAAAAGAATTATAATACCCGACATGTGTGCTATACAGAAAAAGAAACCCAATTTTGTTTTGTTATTTTGCATGTAATATTAAACTGGATGATCTCTGCTTTGTTATGTCGTTTTGCCTTTCTCAAATAGTGGTAATAGGATTTTCGTGACATAAATTAGCCCGGTAGGCGAGCCCGACTCCATCTGGCGAGAGCTCGAGATTCAGGGCTGTAGGTGATGCATTAAAGTCTCTTTCTTCCAAATCTGTTCCCTCTATTCTTTATACTAGAAGTTTTTATCAAAAGTGAAGTGCTGCGAGTTGCTACCATTTACTATTTAGTAGAAAAATACTTGTCATTGTTCCGAAGCATTTTCAATTAAAGAGCTTAAGCATGCGACGTTTTCCTCAACATGGACGTCACACTTACTTCTCTTTAATAAATCAATATATTCCAGCGCCAAACAATGTCAACTTGCCAAGAAAAGTCCTCGAGGAAGAAAGACAACGTGGTGTAGCGTAGCGCACAATTTAATAATGCCTGCCGCTGATCGGTAGACATTGCGTATACCGAAGATCATCGCCCACGAAATCCTAAGAATCGAGTTTGTAAACGCATATAAACTCGACCAAGACCTCGTCAAGATTAGTGAGCTGCTCGCCTTACGGCTCGCAGCAATTACGGGCAGTGGGGTAGAACTGGGTCTACCACGGGAAGAGTAAAACGCTCCCGCCCTCCACGAGTTTGAGGTGGTACCTTAGGCAAGTGCCAATAAAACCTCTAGCCTCCCCAAATCAGGGTGACGATTCCTAATCCGAGGTGTTTACCATACCGAGCTGCATGTGAATGACTGAAGGGTAAAGTAAAGACAGTTTTTACATAACAACCCCCTGCCTGCAGCAAGATAGGCTGTGCGGGAATGACAAGCCTGGGCAGTATTGGAACGATGACCACACAATTTCTGAAGAAGGAAAACTTCGTCAACCTGTACACAGTTGTGGCGAGCTGTGTACGTACATATACCTATATCCATTAATTTGACCCTGCCTTCCAGGGGCTCTATCGATCTGGAATGGCTACAGGTGGCATTCATTTGTAGCAGCGTGGTTGGAATTTGCTAAACTTCTAAGTGTCGACGTTAATAGACTGTACTGCCACTGGTCTACTTACTTATTAGACATGTCGCCTTCTTGACTGGAATGGCCGCAAATACCGAACGGCTCATCCCAATGGCACGTATTTTAAAACGTTTTGAGTCAAGATTATGACACGGCAGAAAACGTTAATCGGATTATAAGTGAATGCTGAGTATCGCGGTCACCTATGTCCCTATATGCCTATCCAGCAAGACGCACAGTGGCTTTAAGCACGTTAAGACGACGACGGTGATCCAATTACGACATTTAAATAGAATCTTAATGTGCATTTTTCAACGGTTGAGCGATTCAGCCCAAATGACCTTCAAAAAGCTCTTTAAAATGATGCAAGTTGACTGTTGTCACAACAACAATGCGCGAATTAAGATTAAAGTCCTAATTTAATTATTACTAATGGCTCTTGGCTCACTGAGTAATGTTTCTAGTCAGTCGGTTAACGTTATTCGTTAGGAATAACCGAACGCTTCTTACCTTTTCCAAATCAACTTTGTCGAGAAACTGTGAGCTGATGAATTGTACTACTACCTGTACTAGCGTATCAGAATAGATAGGTTCCTTCCTTCCTTCCTTCCTTCCTTCCTTCCTTCCTTCCTTCCTTCCTTCCTTCCTTCCTTCCTTCCTTCCTTCCCTTCCTTCCTGCCTTCCTTCCTGCCTTCCTTCCCTTCCTTCCTTCCCTTCCTTCCTTCCCTCCTTCCTTCCTTCCTTAAGAAACTTTGTGTATTATATAAAATAAGTCGTGGCCTTTCTCCAGAATACTTCAAATCTTATCTTACCTATATTAGTACCATTCATAGATACCACACTAGATCAGCAAATAACAATAATATTATTACACCAAAATGTAATAATAATTCTGGCCTCAGAACATTCCACTCAAGTGCATGTCGTCTTTGGAACAAAATAGATTTGTCACAGAGAAACATAAACTCTTATGGTAATTTTAAGAAAGCCTTAAACAATAAGTTTCTGGAAAATAATCGTTTGCTTCAACATTTTCATATGACAAAAACATATTAGAGTATTATTAATTTATTATTAGTTTTGATTATGTAATTTAGTATAGTTAAAAATGTTGTTAGTGAGGGCCATCATGAAAACTACTGGGAAACCAGTAATGATGTACTTAACCCTCGTTAAATAAAGTATTTCTTCCTTCCTTCCTTCCTTCCTTCCTTCCTTCCTTCCTTCCTTCCTCCTCCCTCCCTCCCTCCCTCCCTCCCTCCCTCCCTCCCTCCCTCCCTCCCTCCCTCCCTCCCTCCCTCCCTCCCTCCCTCCCTCCCTCCCTCCCTCCCTCCCTCCCTCCCTCCCTCCCTCCCTCCCTCCCTCCCTCCCTCCCTCCCTCCCTCCCTCCCTCCCTTCCTTCCTTCCTTCCTTCCTTCCTTCCTTCCTTCCTTCCTTCCTTCCTTCCTTCCTTCCTTCCTTCCTTCCTTCCTTCCTTCCTTTCTCGCAACCTCGTACCCAGGGTCTTATCTCCGCTCGCCCCCGCCCAGCAGCGGAGATAAGGCCCTGGGTACGAGGTTGAGGGAGCAGAGAAGTAAAATATGAGTTATATTTACTGAACGTCCTACCTTCGAATTCACAAACCTTGGATGGCTGGATTTTCAACTCGGGCAAGTTAGCAAATACCTCGTGTATTCAAATTCATGCAAATTCATTACCGTTTCCGAAGGTTCGGGGAAATGCGAGCCCACAATACTTTACGCTGCGGTGTAATGAATTTGCTTGAATTTGAATACACGAAGTATTTGCTAACTTGCCAAGCCGTACGAGTTGAAAATCCATCCATCCAGGTTTGTGAATTGATTCATAAGTTGTCAAAGGTAAGACGTTCAGTAAATATAACTCATATTTGACTTTTCTGCTGCCTGTGGTGGAGGCTTCATTTATTCAGCCAGCGCATACTAATTGCAACAACAATCATTGAATTGACCAATAGCAGGCGACAACGTGGTGTAGCGTTTAACTGACAATGTAAACTGCGGGCTCGTGCCACCGGTGCGCTCCAAACAATAACATATGCATATGTCAGCTTGTGAATGGTGACAATTTATTGAAATATTTCGTTCTTTCTCGTCTTAAAGCAATAATGCAGTTTGATATTCGTAGGTAAGTTGATATAAAGTGCTTAGATATATAATTCTTGAACATGCACTGTAAAATTACTGACAGAAAGGGATTGGTAAAGGTAGCGTTGCTAAAATTTTGAACAATAGTGTCTCGAATTTATAGTGTGACCACTTTGTTGATATTTTGGATTTCTGTAGACCGCATCTGTTTAAACTTGAACGTGAAGTCCTAATTTATTAATTTAAAGAAAATAAGCAGGACTTTGAGATTGTTTAATAGAATGTTGAGAGGTTTTAATGCTTGCTTCTGAAAATTGGTAGAAAATACTACATGTTTAGTTATTTTAGTATACAGCACAACTCAAATTAATTTTAACTTAACAGTAAGATAGTGCCAAGTGGCCACCAGCTTTGTAGAGATTGAATACCTTAATTCTTTTGAAATAATGTCATTGTTAAGGAATATTGAGATTCAAGTATAATTATTAAATATGGAAATATTTCAAAGTTTGTTGGGGTATAATACTGTATATATTGGAGTATAAATAATTGGTATAAACAAACTACAAGAGTTTAGTACCTGTAGTAAACAATGCTCTTGCCCTTTGGACATCTTTAACATATATAGTTAGGTACAGACTCTCGGTAGCCTGTGCACAGCGTGAAATACCCCTGTAATACAGGGGTATTTCAGGCTGTGCACAGGCTAACTCTCGGCCATGAGTTTGGAAGTGCCAGTCTGGGGCTGAGTTCCAACTGGGGCTGATAGCTGCATGCTCTCCAAAAAATTTGACAATTCCTTATATATGTTTACTGTTTGCATGACATTTCTTTAACAGTACATTTAAATTTATTAGTGCATTTTTACCACCATTTGCAGTTGAGCTTGCAGCTTGCTAAATTAAGACGTTGTTTCATCATTTGAAACTCTGCGTTCATTGGACTGCAACATATTGTTGCCAAGGGCATAATGTGATGTTGCTTTGACAGGGTTTCAATTAGTGATTAATTTGTTATTTGCGATTGTGGTGAGTAAATATAAAAAAATGTCTAGTAAATGATTTAGGAAGGCCGGCCGGACATATAATGTTGGGAAAGCTCTATATAGCATGACTTAAGGAGAAGCATTGTTGATAAGATATTGGAAAACGGTGGAGAAAGAGCAATGGTGATGGTTATAACAAATTAATCATTAATTGAAACCCTGTCAAAACTCCGTAGCAATGTCACATTGTGCCTTTGGAAACACTATGTTGTGGTCCAATGAACGTAGAGTTTCAAACGATGAAACAACATCTTAATTAACGCAAGCTCAACTGCAAATGGCGGTACATCACTTTCTGTATATTTGTCGAATACAGTACTTCCTGTCCACTTTCATGATGGTCAAATTAGGGAACAGTGCTGGATTAACCATATGGAAAAAGTGGCATATATGCTGTGGGTCCTGCACTTTCTGATTGCATAATTTTTTGTTTTGCACTTGCTTTCTAGAAAGCATTTGGCCCCAGGGCTAGGGACTCGGGGGAGGGGGTCAAGGGGCCCCACAAAACCCTATTCTGGCCCTGGTAGGGAAAGCTCACCATACATAATACAATTGCCCTCTTTTTTAATCTTCATGATTGACAAACAAGCATATACAATTTAAATCTTCAGCTTCACATTAAGAGTTTTTAAGGCATTTCTGGCTTGCATTTGTGTTTCTAAAAAGCATGTTCAAAACTGTATGGGTTACATATTTTATAGTGCTTGTGTTGCAAGTTGCATCCCTGAGAGGGCAAAATATTAAAATGTGCACTATTGCAAGACTCTCCTGTATATAACACTGTTCTACTTTAAGCAAAGTCTGACCATTTATTAAAATGTTGCATTCCAGATTTGATATATATAGGAAAGTTCCTAAAGATCTGACTCAACCCACACAAACTGGAGCTGTCAGTATGTATTAGATCAAGATTAATTTTACAATTGCTTGTAATTGAAGTAAAGTTTGTACTGTATACAGTACTGTTGACAGTACTAATTACTGTAATGTATAATATTATATAATATACGTGTTAAAGAAACAAATGTAAATTTTGCCAAAAAGTACAGTGTAATTGACTACTGTACAACATTGGAGATGAAGTGACTTTGAGCTGGAATCAAAAAATAATTTAACTAGCAGGCAAAACGATGTTGAAATTGAAGCAAATTATTTTGAAGTTACAACAGGAGGAAAATGAGTGAGGTTGGAACAGCAGCAGTAAGTGCACAGTTTGTTAATTAGGGAAAAAAAATACCTGGGTTTCCTATTTCTCTTCACAAAAACTTAGGTAGGGTAGGTTGGATTTACTTTTTTTTTAATTTAGTGCCTAGGAATAACAATTAATATTCTTTCCAAACACCAAATGTCAATTACGCTAGCACATCTATTAAAGCTAATTTTGAGCATAATACATTACTAGGTTCTGACACCACACTTGCTATCCCAAGATGCAAATCATGCTGCAACTTGGGCCCGTGCTCCTTAAAAATTCAATAAAAAGATTAGGGTTCACTTGGCATTTTGCTAATAGGGTCGGGAAACTGGAAACCCAGGTTGTTGGGTTTTTTCCTTAATAAAGAAAATTTGCATAATTTGACAGATTTTAATTCTTTTATTTCTTTTATAGTTTCAATTCTCAGTGCACTAGTTATGATTTTTCTCTTCTTGTCAGAATTTTATAGCTTTATTACTCCTGAAATGTAAGCAAAATTATTTTTACTAATGCATATATATGTAATGTTTACAACATGAGTGGCCATGTTGTATCGAATATACAATCACGAGCCGAAGGCGAGTGATTATATATTCGATACAACACGGATGCGAATGTTGGAAACAGCTTAAAACACGCCGAGTCTTTGATGTTAATATGAGTAATATTTGTTCAGATTAATTCAGAAAAAGCTCAATTTCAATGTTTTAGAGTGGAGATAGTGACCTGATATACAACCACTAGTGGTTGTATATGTGATACAACCACGTGTGGTTTGTATCAGATATACAACCTCCTTCATGGTCATGATTTCTTTTGTGTTTTCTTCATGAATTATTAATGAGTGTTTTAAATATGATTTACAACATGCTTTTTACCTTTTTTGTATAAACAATATTTTAATAGACTTTACAACCGGTACCCTTTCCTAGATACTGAGAAGGTCCAATGTCTTTTTCGGCTTTATTTTACATTTACAGTATAGTGGTGTAGCCAGGGAGTGAGGGGGGTGGTTGACCCCCCCCCCCCCTCAGGTCTCCAAGACCATTCTCGTGAAAAGTTTAAATCTGTGGAGAAACTTGTAGGGAAGGGAGGGGGGTTATAGTTGTTGTAAGTCCAAGTGAGTAGACTAGTAATGTGTTATTAAATAATATATATTGCAGGCATGCATATGCTATAAATTACAATACTAAGGGTCTATACAAGATGCCTCCAACTTGTTTTACATTTACAACTTGTTTATAAATAAATCTAAAGATATAGTATTCTGAAGTGTATCATTCTATGTTCTGGTTGTATAACATCAAAGTTATGTAATTTATGGCTTTCAAGTGAAATCTATGACCAGATCCCGCTTCAAATTGAATTATAAACAAAAGCTGATAAGCTCCTAATTTGATTCCAATTCAGCTGTTTGTTATGTTATGTTATGTTATGTTATGTTATGTTATGTTATGTTATGTTATGTTATGTTATGTTATGTTATGTTGTGTTATTGTTATGCGATATGGCAAAAGCTGAATCAGGAATTCTACGTTGATTCGGCTTTTGTTATATTGTCATTACTGTATTTTGTTATTTTGTCGTTACTGTATCGTTGTCTATGTAATTTATACCATCTTAATTTTCTGTACTTCCCTGGCTTGTAAACTGTAAACTATTTCTGCTGTAAATGTCATCTGACTGGAGTAGCTTTTTAGTTATTTTAGATGACATAAGCACCATCATGTAAATTTTTTTCTTTGTAACTACTTATTAATTAAAATATAGTAAGGTTAGATATACTGCCGAAACAGAGAACGTCCTACGTTTCGAGCGAGGGCCCTTCGTTAGAGAGAAACGTTGGAGTCCCACGTTTCTCTCTGAGGAAGGGCCTTCGCTCGAAACGTTAGACTCCTACGTTCTCTGTTTCGGCAGTATATCTAACCTTTTGAAATAAAGTATTATTTAATTTAATCAGATTACTCTTATAAATACTTGCCTCAAAATGCAGGAAATACTGTGTTTCAGGAACCCTAAAAATCCAAAACTTCTCTCATTGTCTTTTTAACTTTTAGTGTTAGTGAATTATTTGTTGATATGGCTGGTCCTACCAAGGACAAAGTACGCACAAACCTGAATTTAACATTGCCTCGTTTAAAATGTGCTTGTAAGTTATTTCTAACTAAAATGTAAATCCAATAAAAAATAATTACAGTAAAATATGGTTGCCATTTAAGTATTGTGAGTACGTTTTTATTGGATTCTTACTGTGCAGGGAAACAATTATATCAATTTTTATTCCAAATTTGTTTATTTGGTAGATGTTGGCTTGGATATTCAAGATGAGATGGGAAGGTAAAAAGAATGGTCAAAATGTTATGTTTACGCTCTTTGATGTAAATGGGGCAGTTTCGTACATTTACAAAATGTATTACAGTTTTAATAATATACATGAAAAAATTTCTCAGTTCTGACTGACTGAGAGCAGTGCAGTTTTGAGGAAATACTGTGCAGAAAAAAGGAAATACAGTGCAGAGAAAAGGAAATACAGTGCAGAAAAAAGGAAATACAGTGCAAATTTTTTATTTTTTTAAATTTGTACAAAAATCATTTTTGACTAGAAAAAAAGCTCTTCCTGTTGAAATTTTTCATGTACGTTATTTGCACCAAGCAGTTTGATTGGAAAGATTATTTTGATAGTCTTTGAAAAACTCACTCGTGCATGTTTTTTTCCAAATTGCACTCGAAACCAACACCGCTGCCAAATGTTTTGCGCATGTGGGACGTCCGAGCTCATCCTTGGAAAAAGAGCGGGAAAACACTGAAATATTTGGACTGGTCCGAGAGTCCGACACAAAAGTTAAAATTATAAGCATACTACCAAAAAGATAAGGTAGGTAATTTGTGCATGGCTTCCTTGTCAATATTGTAACATATTCTGAATTTACCCCTTCGTAATTTTCTTTACCCTTTTTTTAAAACACAAATGAATAGTCGAGTCTTACTTAGTCTTCACTGTCTGGTTGTTGTCGCCACGGCTAGTTCCCACTTCTCTTGCAATATTTACTCAGCGAATTCACGCATGCGCAAACGTTTGGCAGCAGTGTTCTCGAAACCATGCTATTACCTTAAACTGGATTTCCATTCAGTGCATTTTGTCGCGCGATCGACTTTTCTCGATCGCTTTCTTTTGAAATGTGTGTATTCAACCAAAGCTAATGAAATGCGTTCCGCTTGACAACCCACAATTCAAAAGAAAGCGATCGCAAAAAGTCGATCGCGCGACAAAATGCACTGAATGGAAATCCAGCTTTATACAATTATATACCTATATTTGTTTCGTGATATTTCCGAAATTCGAGATGCTTTAGTAGTCAAAGGTTTCGAGTTTTCACTATAGAGGAGGAAATTGAGGACTAGAATATTCTAACAACTGAAAATAAAATTCATGCTTGTACAGTACTATATTGTAAAAATATATAATTTATTAGATTGTAACAATAAACTAGTGTCCTCAATTAGCTATTACAATTAAATGAATTGACACGGAAATATAGTTATTATGAAGTAATAGTTCAAATACGAGACGGAGGACTTCACCGGTATTTCAAAGTCTGAGTGCATGCTGTTTGAAAAGGCGAGCCTTTTTAATGCACGAGGGCTTTGTAATCCCAGTAAAGTCCGACGTCGAGTATATTTGAACTGACTTCTCAAACGCAAAACTCCGAAGATACCTCTGAAACGTAGTATAATTTGCCTTATTTCAAACTTTTCCTCTGATTTCAAAGCACTGATTAAACAATTTCTTTTGTTTTTGGTTCATGAATAGTGTTTTATCAGATTTAAAACACGTACTGCGAATATTTTAAATGGCTTCAAAAACTATCCATCTAATAAGCTCAGTATAGAAATCAATTTTGAAAATTGAACTTGTCTGAGCCGCAAAATCGGAGAAAAAGTTCATCGAAAATAGTGAGCGTGTCTCTGTCACATACAGAGACACGTCACGGTCATGATTTTCCTTTGTGTTTTCCTCATGAATTATTAATGAGTTTTTGAATGATGTTTACAAACGGGAAAAAACCGCATACCTTATTGTCTGATATTATAACAATGGCTGACGTCATTTATGCGCCTATACTATTCAACATATAACTCTTAGCCAATCAAAGTACTTGTTTTCCTGGAATTGTGGTCTAAAGAGCCCCAACGCTACGTAGAGATAGACGAAAGAAAATCCGGATCATTTTGGTTCTTAATATACTACATTTGTTCACAATGAAAATACAGTGAAGACTTTTTAGAAGTGACGTTTTTAATCGAGTGCTCAATTTATATTTTCAGGCATGAAGTTGGCTTTCAAGAGAATACACAAAAGTGGGAAATAAATGGTGGAGGTAACATTTACAGATTCAAAGTGTTAATTTTGTGATTTGACTACTACAGTATACAGTACATACATGTACAGTCAATTTATCTCGTCTATATGCCTTCTAGACAACTTTTTCGGTTGTCTGTTTTATCGTCCACCGAATGTGATTTAATTTATTTTTTCTTCTGTCTATAGAGGGTTGCAAGTTTGAAGGAAAATTTGACATAAATAAAGTACGCTTACTCTTATCAAATTTAAAGAATAAACATGTAAAAACTCGCATTATTATGTAAACTTGACGACCGGTATATACTGGTATTAAGGATTTTGGGTGAAGGAAAATTCGAGTGTAGAATATATACATTTTAAGACCAAACCGGGACCAGTTGTGAAAAATGCAACTACACAGGCCTTCCGGCAAGAATTGAACCCACGACCTTGCGATTCCAGTGCAATGCTCTGAATGCTCTGACCACTGAGCCACGGAGGGCGTTGCCGAGAGCTTGATCGCGAGTTCTGTATATATAATAAGGTGGTAATGCCAGGAGAGGATTGGGTATATTATAAGTAATATTGGGCATTTCACTCGACTACATAGCGTGTACTAAGGATTTTGGGTGAAGGAAAATTCGAGTGTAGAATATATACATGGGTCTTAAAATGTATATATTCTACACTCCTTAGTACACGCTATGTAATCGAGTGAAATACCCAATATTACTTATAATATAGTGGTAATATCCCTGCTCAGCCTTTTCCGAACTTTCATTCAAGGTTCCAGGCAATTTCCATGTGTCCACTCATGGCGCTGGAGAACAGGTTAGTCGTGTCAGGAAAAATCAACTGTCGTGGTTCATTTTTAGTTTTTCAATTTTCAATACCTGACGAAAATATTTCTTCACTTCTTGCAGCCAGATAATGTAGACATGTCACATGTCGTGAATGGTTTACGTTTTGGTGACGAGATTAATGTGAGTATTTTTCAAGGCTTTTCGTTTTTCTTCCTCTGTTTTTCTTCGGAGTATTGATAATTCAAGTGTATGGTGAAGTCTAGAGGATATTTTGTGTATGATCGGTTGAAGATACCAAGCAAAGGATACCAAGAATGGCCTTGTAAACCAAAGCACCCTGGGGATGCCGTGAGGTTTTTATGTAAATAGGAGTTAGCTTTGCTACAACGGTCACTCTACTGCATGTAAACAAGTGGCTATATCTTTTGATGTTTCTTGGAAGGATCACCTCGCTCTATGTAAACGGGGGATGTCTTTTGACGTTCCTGGAAGGATCACCCCACTCTTGGAAGGATCACCCCACTCTTGGAAGGATCACCCCACTCTATGTAAACAGGGGATACCTTTTGACGTTCCTGGAAGGATCACCCCACTCTTGGAAGGATCACCCCACTCTGTGTAAACAGGGGATATCTTTTGACGTTCCTGGAAGGATCACCCCACTCTTGGAAGGATCACCCCACTCTTGGAAGGATCACCCCACTCTATGTAAACAGGGGATATCTTTTGACGTTCCTGGAAGGATCACCCCACTCTTGGAAGGATCACCCCACTCTGTGTAAACAGGGGATATCTTTTGACGTTCCTGGAAGGATCACCCCACTCTTGGAAGGATCACCCCACTCTATGTAAATAGGGGATATCTTTTGACGTTCCTGGAAGGATCACCCCACTCTTGGAAGGATCACCCCACTCTATGTAAACAGGGGATATATTTTGACGTTCCTGGAATCACCTCACTCTATGTAAACAGGGGATATTTTTTAACGTTCCTGGAAGGATCGCCCCACTCTTGGAAGGGATACCCCTGGAAGAACGAAGAAGGCCCTATCAGCAGGGCCACCAACTGGGCCTTACAAACCGTCATGCCGAAGTATAGTAAAAGTCATTTCTGTTTCTTTTTCTTAGTTAGAGAATATCGATGCTGCGTTTTTGTCTTTAAATGAACTGAGCAAAGAGGACTCTAACTGTAAGAATTGATTATATACATATAATATCAGTAAAATGTGTAGATTTACAAAACGAGGTCGGCATTCGGAGTATTCGGTTTATTAATCAAAAATTTTGTTTGGTCGACTTTTTTTTCATGTTACCTTCTGACTGATCTATTTAAACAGCAACACTATTTGTATTTTTTAGCAATCTCGTCACATGACTATGTTTTGAGGGTTGTGCCGACGATTTATGAAAAGTTAGATGGAAGTAGACTCCATTCGTTTCAATACACATGGGCATATAAGGTTTGCACTTGTTCTTTAGGTTACTTCAACTTGCTTTAAACTTAAAGTGTATATGAAACGAAAATTAAGTTTGTCTTATTTGAAAGAACTCTTAAAATAATGGGAAATATCAATTTACAGCTTTTTCATATTTTACTTAGTTCTTGAGATATTTAGACTTATGTGATATTCAAATGAGATAACTTATGGTTCGTTTTTTTCTAATTAACATATTCGAAAATCGTGAATATTTTTAAGATTATTGATCAAAATCACTTGTAAGTTGTCTTTCATGTTTAGTTGCATGAACTGTAGCAATATGCAAAGTTTCAAGTGATTTTGTTCAATAATCTTAAAAATATTCGCGATTTTCGAATATGTTAATTAGTGAAAAAACGAACCATAAGTTATCTCATTTGAATATCACATAAGTCTAAATATCTCAAGAACTAAGTAAAATATGAAAAAGCTGTAAATTGACATTCCCCATTATTTTAAGAGTTCATTAATTTTCGTTTCATATACACTTTAAAGGAAATCAAATCTTATTATATACAACACGTTTTACAGACATTCTTTGGTGGAAGAAAAGTTCAAAGTCTGTCAGGGCTCGAAGTTTAACTTTTTTACAAGCAGTTTGACTTTTACATCAAACATATTATTGGTATAGCAAATAGGTTTAAGAACCAAATTAAAATAGTAATGTACAGCAGAAAAAGCGTCGGCAGCTACTAATCTTTTGTGTGTAACTCTGCAATTAATTTTGAATCCGATTATGATGGGTAAAAACGCCAAAACGGTATAGAAAAGAAACATGCAGACATACACCTAAACTTAAGGAAACATAACTAAGGCTAATATAAATAAGTTTTGTGGAAACACCACGTAAAATATTTCTTTGCTAAGCTTTCGGCCTGTTGACTCAGGCCTTCATCAGAGCAAAGAATTAATTAAAAACTAAGGCTCTTATTGGCTCCTTGTTAGTAATCATTTGTTAGTACGTCTGTACGTTCATGTACAAATCATCTCTTGTTATATAAATGCAACTCTTTAAATAGTTTATTGTATTTTCCAAGTGATACGTGTCTTCTCTATTCCAGGATTATGTTTCATATGGTCACGGAGGAAGAGTTATGCCAGGTATTTGCTCATGCATTTTGAGTATTTTGTTGAAGAGGAAGGTAATTCTTTATAGTCGTGAAAGAGAGGTCCTGCTTATTAGGTCCTGGTATGAGCCCTTTCGGTTTAAAAGCGGTCGCCTTTGGGGATCGCCGTAGTCATCACGGATTAATACAGGATGCATGGTCATAAAAAAACACTCTACAGTTCACCTGTCACGAAATTTTCGGGACTCTGACACCAATTTGACTGTATATTGAGATTCAAAAAAGGCTATTATTTGGGATTTTTAAAAAAAAATTATATCTAAAGATTTGTGGTCCACCATGGGGTCACCAGTCCAATGATTGCCCTATCCATGCATATATAATCATTAGTTGGTTATTGATATTTCTCTAACTGGCTGTCGATGGTGGATGTCGTTTTTTATCTTTAGCCATTTGGTTTCGCTATGATTTAAGTCCAATCACTGTAAAATACGTGGAGAGAAGGAAACCGTTTTATCATTTCATTACTACGGTAAATATACAATGTGTAATGAGCTATATAATGTTGAAAATAATTTTATTGAATGTTAGTTAAGTAATGTTACTTAAATGTTTATTATATGATATTAATTAGCTAATGTTAATTAGATAATGACATTAGTATAATATTTATTGGCTATTGTTAATTAGATAATGTTAATTGTATAATGTTAATTAAATAATGTTAATTGGAAAATCTCATTTAGAAAATCCCAGTAAGATAATTTTAATTAGAACATGTTAATTAGTTCATGTTAATTAGAACGTGATAATTAGAAAATGTTAATTAGGTAATCTTAATTTGATGTTAATTAGAAAATGTTAAGTAGAAATTGTTAATTAGAAAATGTTAATTAGAAAATGTTCATTAGGTAATGTTAATTAGAAATTGTTAATTAGGTAGTGTTAGTTAGAAAGTGTTAATTGGATAATGTTAATTAGAAAATGTTAATTAGAAAATGTTAATTAGAAAATGTTAATTTAAAATGTTAATTAAGTAATGTTAATTAGAAAATGTTAATTAGGTAGTGTTAATTAGATAGTGTTAATTAGATAGCGTTAATTAGATAGTGCTAATTAGAAAATGTTAATTAGAAAATGTTAATTAGAAAATGTTATTAGAAATTGTTAATTAGAAAATGTTAATTAGAAAATGTTAATTAGAAAATGTTAATTAGAAAATGTTAATTTAAAATGTTAATTTAAAATGTTAATTAGGTAATGTTAATTAGAAAATGTTAATTAGATAGTGTTAATTAGATAGTGTTAATTAGATAGCGTTAATTAGATGGTGCTAATTAGAAGATGTTAATTAGAAAATATTAATTAGAAAATGGTAATTTTATATGGGTAATCTTAATTAGAACATGTTAATCGTAAAATTAACAGTTAGACAACGAGCCCGAGTTGTCTATACTAATGATCATCATATAATACCAAATTTTTTACTTAGTAGTCTAGATAAAATAATTTCCACACAGCTTAATCAATGCCGCGTGTCATTCCCACTTGTTTGGATCTCTTGCAGGTTTTTGCCATCGTTGGTGGTACTTTCACCGTAGCTGGCATCATTGACTCCCTTGTCTTCACTGCCTCCGAACTTTTCAAAAAATTTCAGATTGGAAAACTTAGTTAAATTCGAACAGAAAAAATTATCAATTTTATGCCTCGACCGACACTGTACAAACTTCTGTCATTTCATTATGCCTACACATTAAAAATGGCGGAGCAACTTCGAAGCCGACATAAGTCCGAGTACAATTTACAGGAAATTTTGGTAAAATTTTAAGGCCTTGCCAAACGCTTTCAACATTTCATTCAACATCGTTCAACATTGTTGAACGCGTGTTGAACGAAAAATTGAACATGCTCAAATTTCGTTCAACATCATTGAATGTTCAACAGGGGTGGCCAAACGCTTTCAACATGTTGAATCACCGATCACGGTTGAATTCAATCATTCAGCACATTCTCAAACTCATTAATAATTCATGAGATAATCAATCAATCAGAAGCGCTGAATTGCACCACGTGAAGGGACTTGAAATACCAGGAAGCCGACTGGGCAGAGGACTTCACACAATCGGTTATTCATCCATACACTAATTACTAATGCACTAATTCATTTTGGGAATACACTAAGTGATTTGAGAAGTCATGCAAAGGCCTCCAATTCGGACTAGACCGGGTGTTCAAGTACTTGGAATTCGTTCCAATCCTCGGCTTCGCCTCGGACTGGAACGAATTCCTCGTACTTGAAAACCCAGTCTAGTCCTCATTGTCGGCCTTTACATATTACTTCAACAACGTTCAACATCGTTCAACAAGGGTGGCCAAACGCTTTCAAAATGTTGAATCACCGATCACGGTTGAATTCAACAATGTTGAACGATGTTGAATGAAAGTTGAAAGCGTTTGACCAGTCCTTTAGACGTTTTTTGTTGTTCCTGAAGGATTTTTGAAGTAAGAAGTGTCATGAAAACAGCTCCTAGCCTTTGCATGTAAAATGGTTTTTGTTTCATAATTTCAAATTACCAGAAAATGCAATTCAAATTTTCCGACCCCTCGACTCCCCTGTATATTGAGACCCCGTTTACACGATGCTGGTACAATTTGAAAACGGAACAAAATCATGCCGGTATGTAAATACAGGCCAAAAAGTCTTGCGTTTACACGGTGCCGGTAAAATATACGGATTAGCATGTGACTACTCTCTTCCAATGAGAATTGAGAAGAATTTGTGAATACTGTGATTACCGTCATCAAACTGTTACGGCACGGGCGTTTACACCGATACCAGTTAGCGTTCCGTTTTCATTTCATGCCGTCAAGGAACACGTCTTCATTTTGTGCCGTTTTCATGTCATTTTTCTGCCAGTATCGTGTAAACGCAAGGCCTAAACGGCATGATTTTGTTCCGTTTTCAAATTGTACCGGCATCGTGTAAACAGGGTCTGGGAGATCGAAAATTTGAACGTCCATCGTCAGAGAAAAGTTTACATTGGATATGGATTGTCCATTTTAGACCACGTGATTTTTGGTTGTTAATTGTTATAGGCTTAATCTTAATTGCTGTGATGAGTATTTGAATATTATGCCATTACCTCTCAAAGATTGATTATCAAAGGGATCGCGGTGCTATTTGAAATATAGCAACAAACAGCTATCGAATCTTGGTTTGGATGCCAACTGAATGTCCTTGGGTTTCGAAAGCACTTGCATCTGACAAAAAACTACAGGGAGCAACCTTAAGTTGTCAGATATATTCCAAGTAGCCACCCACGTTTTCGTCTGTATTAATTATTCTCATCCAAACGACAAACGAGGAGAAAAGGTTTTGTTCAAGATCGTTTTATTATTATGCTCGGTTCAATGATTTTAAGCGTGCATGAGCTAAAGGTACAATGGTTAGCCACTGGCAACGCTTATCGTTTATAAGTTGACGCATTGAGAGTATTTGTGGAGAACTAAAAAGATGAGTTCTGCGTTGGGTTCTTTGGTTGCTGGTCAAATCATCTCAAAATCTGCTGGCGAAGTGAGCAGCGTTGTTGGAAAGTTGGACTTCGAATTCACGGATACAAAGACTGCTCCATCGTCGAGTAAGGCCGAGAACGAGGAAAACTACAAAAGACACCTGAATCACAAGGAAATGTTGAAAAAGCAGCATCGTAAACGAGAAGCGAAACGGGAAACGTTACGCCGGGAAATCCGATTAAAATACGGCATTGAGGACAAAGGAATGTTGAGTTCGCGTTACGATGTCGTCAAGAGCGAAAAAGCTAAACTGGTCGTAAACGGCGATGAGGACGAGTATGAAGAAACTGGATGTAAATGCTTTTGTTTGTCTTGTTTCGGATATTGCTTCAAAAAGAAACCCCAAGGATGGGAAGATACTAAAAAATATTCTGACTAATTTGGAGATTGCTGAATGATAGAATTCTTTTTGTGCTAGTTTGGGAAAATGCTCTCAAAAGTGCTCCTTAACTCAAGAGATATTCAATGAAGCATTATATAAGTTGCTGAAAAATTCTACAACGATGATGTGGCTACCTTATGCTCAATAAAAATTATATTTATATATATAGAATTGAATGGGTGTCATTTCCAATGTTAGATCCTGACTAATCTTTTAAGTATGATTGATATAATGAAGGATTTATATGATTATGCATATGTTCGGACTTCACATCATAAATTATATTTCGGTCACGCGTTTGGTTACATGTTAGAGAGTTTAAGGCCATTGCCATGCGTTTTCATAGCGTTTTTATATTGTTCTCAGTCCCCAGGGGAGCAGAAAACAATGGTCTCATTACCTGAAACAATATGAAAACGCTAGGAAAATACGTGTGCTTCGTGGTCCTAAGCTTCACGTTCGTACGCCGAACGGCAGATGAGGGAAAAGTTCTCATTTCAAACAATCACTCACAGAAAAAGACTTCTCACGTTAAATTATAACGTAAAATCACCACCATAACGAAGCAATACAAAATGTAAAGTGGCGAGGCCCAGTTGAAACTATACTAACAAAATCAATTCCGCCGTTTGCCGGACTCTCAAACGCGAAGCTTAAACTCTCTAATATCTAGGTTTGGCCACGCTAAGGTATTTTATAATTTTTCGCTGCACATTTTTCACATAGTAAATCTAGAACTAATTTTTGGTCGAACACCAAAAGTTCTTTTGAATTCCTGAATTTTCAGAAACAAGCTTTATGGTGTATGGAGGCGTCCGTATCAGATTTCTGTTTGTCAACATAAAATTATAATTAAATACAAGCACGTAATGATCGCTCTGGGTCTTCAAATTAACATTTGGATATTCATTTTCACACCAATTTTTCTTTATTTTTCTATTTGAGTGCATATTAATGCTTAATTGCTTATTAAAGAGAGAATAGTGTCATTAGTACGGTCAGTCTTCCATTGAAAACGTTTCTTTGTTGTGTTTACACTATTCCCGAGTGGTTTTCCATAGCGTAGTCACTAATTGGGACTTTAATAAGATTCAGACAACGGGCTACGGTAGAAAGTTTAACAGTGGTATTAAATGGTGGTGTATTTATACATTTAAATTTCAAGATACATAATCGCAAGGACTCGTTTTGTTCTTTAATTCTTGAGGAAAAACACTTTTTCAAGCTATGGTAGTTCTTTAAGACGGTTTTCCACTAGGCGACATTTGTCGACCGACTCGACATTTTTCTTTTGTCTTGGCGAATTAGTTCCACTCGAGAGCTTGCGAGACAAAAGAAAATGTCGCTTCGCCTAGTGGAAAACCGCCTGGAGTGACTCAGGTTTCGCGTTGTCTTTAGAACGCAAAAATGCTTTTTATACATTGTCAACAGAGTCCCGACGGCGTAAAGAATACTCTTGGGACCGTCATTTGCAAAAGATCTTTGTATTTGACATACAATTCTATTGTGCAAACTCCCGAGTACTCCGGCTGCAAATCACTACACTATGGTAAATTTAGTGTATTAAAACAGACATACATTTTTTTGCGATGGAACGCTCATCCCAATCTGGACCAATCGTACCGCGTAAACGTGGCCTAATATGGCCGTGTGACGCCACGTGTTCATTTAAGATTTCTATATGAAGCGAAAATGTCAAACATATACTTGTGTATCAGAACTACTTTTCCAGCTATAGTTACCAGGCTACCGTGGTCAGAATCGCAAGGTCGTGGGTTCAATTCCTGCTGGAAGGCCTGTGTAGTTGCATTTTTCGCAACTGGTCCCAGTTTGGTCTTAAAATGTATATATTCTACACCCGAATTTTCCTTCACCAAAAATCTCTAGAACATGCTGTGTAATCGAGTGAAATGCCCAATATTGCTTCTAAAATACCGTGGTCAGAGCTGAGTTATTTTGCTGTATTCCGATGGTCTGACGAAACCAATTGTTATATTTCGGGGCTAAATTGGCTTCAGTTATGATCGGTCAGAAACTTGGTTAAAATTCTCGACATCTTGACTTTGGTCGTATTTGCCGCTGTGATTGTCAGATTCTGAACTATTCAGTGCTATTAACTGTTTCTGGAGTCTGGAAGTATTATCTGCAGAAAAATGGAGTTATCATGCATATGCTGACGTGGCGCCACTGACGACCTTGACTCAATTTTCATAACTGGAACGCCACCCCCGGGGCAGAAAGTGCATGAAGTCAACTATATTATATGGCTGGGTTTGATTTCCGGTCCGTACGCAAAACGACGCACGCTGATTGGTTCCCGAGAGGTTGGGATTTTACGCTTTTTTCTCGGCCCTGTAAGTTTTGGCGGGAAAATTCCTGAGTTGATTTGAAAACAAATAAAAGAGTACTGGGTATCGTTATTGAAATATTCTGAACAATAAAATGTGTTGGAACATTACTGCTCATGGTTTTCTTTAAAGCTGTTTATCTAAAAACGCCACAAATAAAAGCCGAACTGGTGTAAATAAGAAGGCCAAGAAGCGACACGAAAAAGTCAACAGGTAAGGTAAACAGCATACTCCGAAGACGAAAACAACGCTCGAAACTTAAAAATAAAATGAACCAATAGCCGTATAATAAATTCCTTATTAACCTCGTTTGCTTGGTCTGTACGGGAAAGTATTTGCCCTCAGTTTTATTGCACAAACCTCGCTCCGTCGCTCGGTCTGTACGAAAACCTCAGGCAAATACTTTCCCGTATAGACCTCGCACTCGGTTAATAAGTCCTTAATAGTACGTCGCTTTCAGTCCCTCTATAAACTGTTCCCCTTGCAGTCAAAAGGTAACAGACAGCGTAGGAGACTGAATCCGACGTGATATACGGACTTTTGAAGCGTGATAATGACTGAAGTTAGAGTTCCAGATCTGGAGAATGGAATTCACTGGTCCAGATGGCCACCCAAAGAAAAGCGCAAGAGAAAAGGAACTGTCTGAATTGCGTTTTATTGAGATTTAACGACTTGTCACAATTCGATGGCTCAACTGGTACAACACTTCACTTGGGCAGATTGGTCAGATTAGTAGAATTTCGTCTTTTGAAATGTCCAATATCAATTGTAAATTTTGCATTCGAATTGTCAGGATCGGATATCTGTCATTGCGTTTTTTTCATACTCAGTATTCCAGAATGAAGATTGGTAAAATATTAATAGGACTAAAAGAGAACGCATTCTTGGTTATTTATTGAACTGGATTGGATAGACAACCAATTTCATCAATCTCGACCTCAACTGTGTCGCCTTTCTAAATAAAAAGAAAAATAATTAACTTTATGAAAAACACAATCGTGTTACTCGGACACTTAGATACGTCATCACACGTCACAATTAGATACGTCGGCACACGTCACAATTAGATACGTCATCACACGTCACAATTAGATACGTTATCACACGTCACAATTAGATACGTCATCACACGTCACAATTAGATACGTTATCACACGTCACAATTTGATACGTCATCGCATGTCACAATTAGATACGTCATCACACGTCACAATTAGATACATAATCACACGTCAAAATTACATACGTCATCGCACGTCACAATTAGATACGTCATCACACGTCACAATTAGATACGTCATCTCACGTCACAATCATCACGTCAATTAGATACGTCATCACACGTCACAATTAGATACGTCATCACACGTCACCATTTGATACGTCATCACATATGTCACAATTTGAACGTCATCACACGTCACAATTAGATACATCATCACACGTCACAATTAGATACGTCATCACACGTCACAATTAGATACATCATCACACGTCACAATTAGATACGTCATCACACGTCATAGCTACCTTGAGGAACACAGGTGGGTTTTTAAAGCAGCCAACACCGGGAGGTGTTCCAGTCAGAATAACATCTCCTGGCTTCAGTGTCATAAATCTAAACAATTACAAAAGAGATTTATGATAGTAATTTAAAGTTCTTTCGTTTCTTTTTCAGCTGTATATTATATGTCGTTCTTTTAGTAACTCAGTTTTCTTTTTTACTGTTACTAGTATAACATTGGCTCCATTTCCAGTCGTATCTCGGACCCCAGTACTTACCTCCCCCGAAATCACGGCTGGACTCGTGAGCTGGTCCATTGTCGATTTGCACCAATCACAACCGTGCCTGCACATTTTCAGCAGGCATATATTATTGGGAATATTTTATGAATTACCCTGTAAGTTCAAAATGGCGATCAATAGAGTGCTGATGAGCGAGGCATGCGATGGCATTTTAAGAAACGTTTAAGATTAATTATCTAAAAGATTTACAACGGGAAGCTTTAGAGAAATTGGTTAATAGGCGAGTTTCAGGGTGTTGCGCACGCATCGTTTTGCAAAGGAATTAGCAGCGGAGATAAGACCCTGGGTACGAGGTTGAGGAATAGACGACTTTCACGATCATGCGCAGTAGCAACAAATATTCAAATTTTCGTCGTAGATAAAAACAACTGTTTTAGCTGGAACGAGCATATTGAAAATAGTAGAAGTGCAAAGTTTGAAACGAATTGCTTAACAAATGGAAAAAGTTTCACAAGCGGAAAGTTGACCATTCCAACAGGGATTTATTAGTGATTTAATAGGGATTTTGGCTTGGCGGGCGGGAGTTGCACGCCAAGCCAAAATCCCTATTAAATCCCTAGTGGAGAGCAAAACTTCCGAAGAGCGTAGCTTTCGCACTATTTGTCCGATTTATTTTAAACTTTGCACTTTTACTATTTTTAATATGCTCTTTCCAGCTAAAACAGTTGTTTTTACCTCCGATGAAAATTTGAAGTAAAGTTGCTACAGCGCATGAGCCTGAAAGTCGTCTATTGGCGGGCTTTTGACGGGCTCCTCACAAAGTAAGCAATGGCAAACAGACTTGCTAGCGAGCCAACAATAGCAGAATAACAGTGTTAAACATCCAGAAACTGTATCTATACCTTGTTTATCTCAACAGTATTTTACTTTGAGTGGAGCTTGCCAGTTTCCTTGAAAAATGATGCGCGCGCAACACTGAAACTCGCCTATAGCCAAGATGTTCTCGTCATTCAGGCTACAGGATCAGGGAAATCACTTATATTTCAGTCAACTTCTATGGTTTTTGTTATGAAATTAATTTCTGCAAAACGTCACAGACACGCTCTGTGGCTCACGCTTCCAGCCGTCTCTTTCGGGGGAGGTATGTATATACCGAGTATAGATCGTTTTCATCTGACGTCACGGCGGCCATATTGGTGTACCAAAACAATGACATGGCGGCCATATTGGTGTACGGTAATATGGGAATTAGCTCTTTCTTATTCAAATATTTCGTATTGTTTCACCACCCCATTGGGCCCACCGATCACGTGAGTGAAAACGATCTATATATAACATTGCTTCTCACTTACTGAGATATATAAGATACAGCAGATGCTGTTTTAAAAATCATTTTATCTGTGTTAGAATCCTGCATCGTCTTGCCATTTACACGACTTCTTATGCCCAACTTGTGGGGATCTATATAAAAAATATTTTTACAAAAACACGTTAGCCAGTATTCGAAAGATTTGTTCTTGGCCTCAAAGATCTTTTCTACACTCATCTCAAATTCATTAATAATTCATGAAGATAACACAAAGATAATCAGTACCGTGTCTGTGGTTTGGATATCGGAGGAAGAAATTACATAAATTAAGCAAACTTTCACCTTGATTTTCTCTTAAAATACTGATTTGTTTGAGATACTATATCATACACTCGGAGGAGTGTTTCATCAGGAAATCCAAACACTTCGAAGTTTGTTCAAAAACCTCGGCTTCGCCTCGGTTTTCAACAAACGTCTCGGTGTTTAATATCCTGATGAAACACTCCTCCTCGTGTATGATATATTACATAAGCATCAATTGGTTTTCATCTGACGTCACAGCGGCAACATTTATCCTATGGGAATTTAAGTGAAAACGATCCATGGGCTAGTTTCTACTACCATAAAAGCAGGTCCGTAATGCGAGCTGTTCCGCCTAAACGGGGTCTAAAAGCAGTCTACATTCACCTGACAAACTATCTTTTGTAACAATAGCTGGTCCAAGAGGACAAAAGGTGTCGAACGTTTTCCCTAAACTCCACAATCCATTATTTCGTACTTGCCAATCTCTGGAGCTGACGTCGTGAGCAACTGTGTAACCAAACACATATTCCATCGCTTCGTCCTCCTAGGAAAATATTGAATGTCCAGTGATATTGATGCTGTGGTGTGGGTAATCGTATCACCACTAACGGTGGAATACGTTTCACCCAAACGCGATCGCTAATCCTATAAAACGCGATCGTATTTCATCCTAAACGCGATCGCATTTCATCCTAAACGCGATCCCATTTCATCCTAAACGAGATCGCACTCCATCCTAAACCACAGGGAGCCCATCTTGGCAGAGCGTGGGCACCCTGTGGCACTCGATCGTGGTGTGTTTAGGAAAATAATAAAGGGATGAAACACGAATTCTTCCTTGTTTTGAACATCGTTTTAAGCGCCTATAGGTATTAAAATTGTAAGACAATTGAGCGAAGTAGTTGTGATAATGATTCATTTATCAAAATATAAATCAAAATGATGCAAAATCTCAACTTTTAGCCGTGATTTTGCAGCTAAATTACATATCGTATTTTCGGGAGATGTGTTCCGCAAGTAGCTAGGACACTACATCATCGTCGACACTTCGGATAGCTACGAAATCCTACGATAAGCTTTTTGGGTAAAGTGGGAAGTCTCAGGATTATTGATTTATTTGCACATTCATCTGACTCTGAGTTTCAGTAGGTTTCAGTATTCCAACGGTGGCTCCCGACGATACGAGATGTCCTGGCTACTTGCGGAACACATTCCACGTTGAACGTTTGGTGTTTCATCCCTTATATTTTTTCTTCTCCCTCCCCCCCTTTCCCCCCGTTTTTTCCTCGCTTCCGGTAACCGTTTTCCGGGTTTTTTAAATCCCCTGCCACAGTCCCCCGCGCGTCTTGGCAGCGCGTGGGCACTTGTGGCTCCTGTGTCCTAAACGCGATTTCATTTCATCCTAAACGAGATCGTACTCCATCCTAAACGCGATTTCATTTCATCCTACACGAGATCGCACTCCATCCTAAACGCGATTTCATTTCATCCTAAACGAGATCGCACTCCATCCTAAACGCGATTAATTTCATTTCATCCTAAACGAGATCGCATTCCATCCTAAACGCGATTTCATTTCATCCTAAACGAGATCGCATTCCATCCTAAACGCGATTTCATTTCATCCTAAACGAGATCGCATTCCATCCTAAACGCGATTTCATTTCATCCTAAACGAGATCACATTCCATCCTAAACGCGATTTCATTTCATCCTAAACGAGATCGCGCTTCATCCTAATATAAACGCAATCTCATTTCATCCTAAACGCGATTTCATTTCATCCTAAACGAGATCGCACTTCATCCTAAACGCAATCTCATTTCATCCTAAACGCGATTTCATTTCATCCTAAACGAGATCGCACTTCATCCTAAAACGTAATCTCATTTCATCCTAAACGCGATCGCATTTCAGTTTAATACTGTACCTTAAAATTATTTCCTGTCTTGCCAATAATAATTGCCATCTCTACTTCATAATCCAGCTTCTGTATCAAAACATCAATACAGCTTTTATTAATACAAGGCCAATTAAAAAAATATTTCTGTTTTTCATCGCCGCCCGCCCCCAAAAATTCGTCCGCCCGAATATATATATATATTTTTGATCGTCAGTTATCTCTTATGGCCCATTTCCACTCAGGAGAATTTTCCTCGGACAGGACATTTTCTTTTGTCTCAAACTCATTAGTTCTGCACAAGACAAAGGGAAATTTCCTGTCCAAGGAAAATTCTCCTGAGTGGAAATGGGCCTTAAGAAACCAAAAATTTGGCGCCGTAATGCGCTATTGTTGTTAGAAAAGAGCGGTAAATCATGTTTTTGCTTTTGCTTGTACCGTCGCGCGTCAGCAAAGTACAGTAGCGTTCCGAAGAAACTGGACAAGCAGGTAAATCGTGCAAAGCTTTGAAAGTTAAAATTAGCTTTAAATGTGCAATAGCTTTGGACAGTAATCGTTAGCTATGCAGGCAAAGCGTACGAAATAGAAAACATCTCAACTTTTAACCCGTTTTCTGTAAGAAAATACGCTACTAATAAAAATAAAAAATAAAAAAATCCGTCCGCCCGCCCGCCCACCCCCCAAAAAAGTGATGAAAAACAGAAATATTTTTTAATTGGCCTAAATTCATAGGGAGATTCTGCGCATGCAACTTATTTTGTAAATGACAAAACCACAAGGAAATACTTAGTGTACTCTGGTCTCTTTGAATCCAGTAGCTAATTATGATTTCTTTGTTTACCTCAACAATATCAGGGAGAATAATAGGTTCTCCTTGGCCAATTATTGCATTAGCAAGTTTGAAGAATAAGATTGGCTGCTCTGGAATTGGTACATTCTGTTCCAAGCAATGATCAACATAATTCATTCCCAGGCAAATAATCTTTTCTGGGTTGTCAATTGGAGCCTTTAGTTTCACGTCATCTCTTTTTATTCTACATTTTCCACTTTCAACAGCACTAAGGATGCATGAAAATAAGTAGGTTATCAGAAAGTTAGGAATTTACAAAATTAATCACATGTAACCTTAAAATTTATTTTAAATTTAATTTTAATCTATTTTTTTCTCCATGTTCATAAGGGCCACATAATTTCATATGGGGGGGGGGGGGGGGTTACTCTCATATATAAGGTAAAATTGTCTATTTTGGTCTCTGAGATAGGTTATGGATATGTCCCGATGTGACACCAGTGCCGGGATAGGGTATTGATTTTTTTAGTTTAGTTTAGTTTAGTTTAGGTCAGGGATAGGGTATAGAAAATCACCTTTTTAGGTCTGGGATAGGGTCAAGATTTTGACAGTGGCACACCCCTACCCAAAAATTTCCAGAATACCCCCCCCCCCCCCCTGGGAGACTCAGCCCCTGGTAACCTGAGTACAGTATCAGGAACTATAGTGCCTGATAGTCCATCTAAGCATTAAATTCAAAAGAACAATGCTCACTTCTGTGATTGTACTCTCTGCAATACACCGACAACCCTCCCTCCCCCTGGGGACCACGTTTTGTGAACACCTCCCCCCGACTACACATTTCTATAGTATACGGTATACCAGTTAAAAACGGCAAAATTAAAATTATTTATAAACGCTATAAACTCCCATGATTTTGACATACGTACAGTTCCCTTTACAATCCACTACACTCCATCAGATATTTGAAAAGTATTAGTGTATCATGAATAATTTAAGTACAATTTGCTAGTAATTTGTAGCTAATTTGTTACAGTTTATTTACAGTTCATTAAGTACCTGGCCGCAGCAGTTAGGGCTTTTTCACCTTGCTGCAGAAAAGATCTCGTATCTTTTGGGATTGTTGAATCAATGGCAGACACATCTACGATATCTCCGTTGTTAGAAACCTCAATACCTATCCGTTGAAAGCCATCGTGAACAAATTGAACAAGCCTCATTGTTGATTCGGACTACCTACACAAAGAACCTAGGGAATCGAAACGTGTCCGTTTTGGTCCCGAACCACGAGTGATCAACGCGTGTGCCTCGCGTGTCACCGCGTGTGCATCGCCTGTTTCTCGTTTCCCACGCGAGGACATAAACCTTTGGAAGCACGAGGAAGGAATCAAAATGGTGAGTTGTTTTGTAGCCTGTTTTGTGAAATAACTTGCTTAAAACGAAGTTATTAAAGTATTACGTTGTCTTTTTAAGGTTCTATTCGTTATTTACGAGCATGCTTCTGGTTATGCTATTTTCAAAAACGTTGCCCAGGAAGAAATTGGCGTTTTATTGCCCGAAGTACAAGAGGCCCAAACTGACTTGGCGCGCTTTGGAAAGCTGATTAAACTCGTTGCGTTTTCACCTTTCAAGTCCGCTGCAAATGCTTTGGACAACATAAACTGTGTTTCAGAAGGTATGTAGTGATGTTTAATACTAAGAAAATGATGTCTCTAAAAGCTCAAACAATTTTAATAATGGTAGGCTCAAAATTGAAAAATAATCAATAAGCGATATTCGCTCGGATATTTTACATTTATCGTTCGTGTGACGTTCAGTAGTTAAACACTTTCTTTAGCAGCCAAGTTTCCTGGTTTAAAATATAATATTAAATAATAATGGAATAAATTTTATGCATAACTTATCATGAGGGGGGGGGGGGGGGGGGGGGAATACATTGAGGGTTGCCATGAATGGTGTTTACTATAAAAGAATTATTACAAACTGCAATGCCATGTTGAAAATCAAGGCAATACTGAATTGTATGTCTGGATAAGCCACAATACCACCAAAGAGTGAAATTATCAAAACATTGTACAAAAAATACCATAATACCAAAAAAACCAATGTGTCTCTATTCAAATGAAGGGAATTGTCCAATAATAAAAATTTGTGTAATTGAAGTGGATTTGTGGGCTGATGTTGATATTTCTTTTCCACAAATAGAGATTTCTTGGAGCTTTTTAGACAAAAACTGCTGAATTGTGGGGAAAATGGCTGAACGCTGAGATTTAAAGGCACGGGGTCACTAGGTCCCAAACTTAAAGTGTCACTATGATGAGAAAATCGTCAGTCTTTTTTTTAATCTTATCATAAAGTAAGTTAAAAGTGAGGGTGAACGGCGTTTGTGGTTTGTCAATATCTCATCCCGTTCAGGAGATATTCACGTTTTGGCAATATGCAAATTTATAGCTGATGACATCATTTTCTCCAAACGAGCGAAATGAAAATCGTAAAATAAGGAATATATCTGGAAATAAACAATAGAATGTGCTTAAACTTTGTATGCTTATAATATCTAATAAAATACACTTCTCTGTGGAACTTTTGTGATTGCCATGGTAAGCGCATGCTCTCAGGTTACTCTAAACCTTAAAAAGGGAATTATCATTTTTGCTTCATTGTTTAAAAATAGAAAGATTTAAACGTTTGAATTAGAATGCCTACATAAGCCCTAATCGTCACATTTATTCGCTGGAGTAAACGCTACTTGATTGCTGATAAATAAGAAAATTTAATTTTATCATTGGAGGGGTCCATGAACCAGCAGTTTCCATGAAAACAACTAAAGTTCCACAGTGAAACATATTTTATTTAATATTATAAGCATGCAAAATTTGAGCACTTTCTATTATTTATTTCTAGAGATATTCCTAATTTTACGATTTTCATTTCACTCGTTTGGAGAAAATGATGTCATCAGTCATATAATTTGCATATTTCAAAAACGTGAATATCTCTTGAACGAGATGAGTTATTTACAAACCACAAACGCCGTTCCTCCTCATTTTAAATGTACTTTATGATAAGATAAAAAACAGACTGACAATTTTTCATCACAGTGACACTTTAAATATAACTTGTGAGGAAATGCAAGTCAATGCGATTAAATTTCTGGTGAATATTGCACACCTCAGAACATGGACTACATAGTTTGGAAGGAAATGCTTAAAAAATGTCTTCATATTTTGGCATAATTTTTTTCACACTATTGCTTTCTGAAATTAAGGTTTTTGTGCTTCAAAGGTGTGTGGAATTCTAGGGCATGATTTAACATTCTGAGGGGTAATTTATGATTTTTAGGCCCCCAAAACCGGTGTCTCAAACCTCCTGGATACACCTCCACTAATTGTTATGAATATATTTTCAGGTGTGATTCATGATGATTTGAAGGTATTCCTTGAAACTAATATTCCAGTTGGTAAAAAGAAATCCAAAGTCAGCTTGGGAGTTTCTGATGCAAAACTTGGTGCAGCCATCCAAGAAGCTTGTCAAATCTCTTGTGAGACTGGTGGTATTGTGAATGAGATAGTTCGGGGTATAAGGTTTCACTTCCACAAGATGATCTCAGGGCTATCAGAGACCATGGCTGGAAAGGCCCAGTTAGGCCTGGGGCATAGCTATTCTCGAGCTAAAGTAAAGTTCAATGTTCATCGTGCTGATAACATGATTATTCAGTCAATAAGTTTACTTGATCAACTGGATAAAGATATCAATACATTCTCAATGAGGATAAGGTATTATTTTAAGAGCAATTACAGTTGAAAAATGAGTCAGCTATTTTCTTTATTTTAATAATAATAATAATGAACTTACACTGTATAGCACCTAATACATACAGTAATTTGTACCTAAGGGCAACACCACCCATCAAAACATGCTTAAAACATGTTCAAAAGTTAACTAGGCTGATGCAGTATATCGATATATTGATAATTATCGGTTTTTCTCAAATACCGATTACTCGGTATTTCAATTTTCAAATATCGATATATCGATAATACCGAAATTTTTGATTTTATCGGTAAATTTCAGTATTATCTGTATGGTATTGCGTTTATGTTATTAAAAACATCGTATCGTGGTATTGCGATAACATGTTGCCTAAAAAATTGTCCTTAAAATTGACCCGTGTATTCATGTCACGTTAGCTTGTCAAGGACATTGGATCAATCTTTTGTTTGTATTTCCCAGTGGAATCGTGTGTTTTGTGAAGCACTGTTTTCACAGACATCATCGGCACAGTCTCCATGGGATTGACTGGACAAGGAGATAGTAGTATACAAACTAATTCCAACTATTGACAGGATGACGACCCAATACGGTGGTGGAAGTGTCACATTCACGACTTTCCCATGCTCAGTCAGCTTGTGAAAATTTGTGATTGCCAAACTTAATATTAATATCTACAACTTCTAGATTTGTAACAAAATTTGTAATTTAACGAAATCTAATGTTGAATGTTTAAACACGGGGTGTATTATCCAAAATAAAGCCAGATTTACACTATGAAAAAAGGCAAACTTTTTTGTGAAAACCTGCAACATTTTTGTCATTTAGCGGAAAAATACACATTAAGTTTCCATTGCGGTGAAATATCGATATATCGGTATTATCCGTATTTTTTTCCAGTATCAGTAATATTTTTTTTCAATACCGCATCAGCCTAAAGTTAACTGTTTTGAAATTGACACCATAGGATTGGCAAGACATGATTGGACATGTACGTATCAAAGGGAAACTTAATTATGTTTCTCAGGGGTCAAATTTTATATTTTGTACCCTAGGCCATTGATGGCCTAGGTAGGTCCTCCAACCCAAGGCCAATTTTTTTTTAGCTAGGCCATTATTGGCCTAGCTAGATCCTTCAACCCAAGGTCATTTTTCGGGGTATTTTTTCCCAGTCACCTGCATTTACTGTGAACAAGTTTTAACAAACAATAGTTTCGAAAAGATCCAAAACTTTATTGTAAAGGTAAACTGAATATAAACTAATAGAAAAACCATATTTTTACACGGTAATTTTATGACAATTTTATAATTTGTTTTATCATTAATCCATGGTTGATGGATTGCTTTGAAAATCCTCACAAGTAAACCCTTCAAATGTTGATTCACTGGAATCATTGTCATCGCTGCTGATGTCGCTACCATTGACGCTATGCTTGCCCAATGCGGACAAAAATACCAACATTACAATTCATAGTCGAAATCTCAAATATCAAATCGAATTGCATGAAATGTGATTCCACTTGTAGAAGTCGATGTCCATGTTTGTAAAGTCCAAGTCGATTCCCTGTACTGTCCAAGTCGAAGTCAATTAAAAAATTATCATATTTCGACTTGTGTGTTTTGACCATTGTGCATAAATTATCATAAATTAAAACCTCTAATTAAAAACTCCAACATGGCGGCGTTAAGATGGTTGACAGATATAGAAGACTTCTTTGACCCATTTTGTCGTGTATTAACTGATGGTATTAATCACTTGACTGGTTCAGAAGACAACACTGACAGATCTGACTATTTCTCGCGACGGATTGAAGACTACGAAGGAACGGTTCGCGTTTTAGCCACCACTGTGAAGTATGCACTACATTCAGCCGTCGATTCAATTATCGCATGTTATTGCAAAGTTATGTCCATATTCATCAGGTGGTCGCTATAACAGAATATCATACAAATACACAATTTTCTCAGGTGCTATTCTATAGGATTTCTTCAAATTAACATATCTTGTACAGAATTTCATGCTCTTTAATCTAGTATAAGTCTCCAGAGTGGCATAGACCCATGGACGACGTAGGCAAGCTTTAAACAAATTGCGGCGCGGTGTTATTAATACGACTGACGGGGGTTGTGTTGTATATTGCATATTACATCAGATATGAACACAATTTTCTCAGCCGCTATTCTATAAGATTTTTTAACTTACATATGTTGTGGAGAATTTCATGCTCTTTAATCGAGTATGTAAATTTAAAAAAATCGTATGGAATAGCGGCTGAGAAAATTGTACTTTTTCTGATGCAATCTGAAATATGCAAGGCAACCCCCGTCAGTCGTATTAATAACACCGCGCCGCAATTTGTTTAAAGCTTGGAGGCGTCGTTCGTGGGTCCATGCCACTCTGGCGACTTACACTAGATTAAAGAGCATGAAATTCTCTACAACATATGTAAATTTAAAAAAATCGTATGGAATAGCGGCTGAGAAAATTGTACTTTTTCTGATGTAATCTGAAATATGCAAGGCAACCCGCGTCAGTCGTATTAATAACACTGCGCCGCAATTTGTTTAAAGCTTGCCCACGTCGTCCATGGGTCTATGCCACTCTGGAGACTTATACTAGATTAAAGAGCATGAAATTCTGTACAACATGTCATATGTTAATTTGAAGAAATCCTATAGAATAGCGCCTGAGAAAATTGTGTATTTGTATGAAGGCCGAATCGAAGGCTGAATGTGGTGCAAACTTCACAGTGGTGGCTAAAACGCAAACCGTTCCTTCGTAGTCTTCAATCCGTCGCGAGAAATAGTCCTGTCAGTGTTGTCTTCTGAATCAGTCAAGTGATTAATACCATCCGTTAATACACGACAAAATGGGTCAAAGAAGTCTTCTATATCTGTCAACCATCTTAACGCCGCCATGTTGGAGTTTTTAATTAGAGGTTTTAATTTATGATAATTTTGCACAATGGTCAAAACACACAAGTCGAAATATGATAATTTTTTAATTGACTTCGACTTCGACAGTACAGGGAATCGACTTGGACTTTACAAACATGGACATTGACTTCTACAAATGGAATCACATTTCATGTAATTCGACTTGATATTTGAGATTTCGACTATGAATTGTAACGTTGGTATTTTTGTCCGCATTGGGCAAGCATATTGACGCTGTCATTGTCACTGCTGTTGTCGCTGCCGTCGCCGTTGACACTGCCGGTGTCTGATTCAGAAAGCACAAGTATCTCTGAGAGTTCAGAGTCACATGCGTTGTCGACTGCAGTTACACGTTTTCGTCTCTGTGAGTTTCACGGGCCATATGGTTTAATATTTGTACAACGGCGACGAGTGCTGGAATTCAACCAATGTGTAACTGCTTGTTGAGAATCGTACTCCTGAGGGGGAGGTCCATCAGAACACACGCGCATTAATTTACCGATAGTTTTGGTACGAAGTAGTTGCAGTACGTTTGTCCATGTTCAATGCCCTGCATCGCTTCAAATTTAACAAAACCAGGATAATCGCTGAAAGTCATTTCGGTTTTGGCAATGTAGTATGCCGCGTTGAATAGCTTAATCATTTTCACATTCTCATCTTCGTGGAGTGCCCGGATTGATTTATGTATATGCGTCTCAGATGGCTTGTATTTGGCCGCGTTAGCCTTCTTTGCGTCTTCGTGTCCATCTGTAGTTTCGTGGTGTTTAGCAGCTCTGAGTTTAACGTTAGCTGTGCCGTTGATATAGGCCGCACAATCGATGAATTGTTTTTGACCGGAATTGTAGCGGCCCTGTGCAACATCGGGGAACTCATGGCAATATTTGCACCAAATTTTCCAAACAACACCATCTTTTTCTTCATAATCTAGCCAGTCACATTTCCAGTTCTTTACTGTCGCTAATCTGGCTGTTCTACTACGTTTTTCCTTCGGCTCTGAATCAACAGATGTGTCAGTGACAGTGGAACTGTTGTCGCTGGGTTCACCAAGCGGAGGCGATTCGGATGAATGGCGTTTCACTCCAACGCTAAACAATGTTCTCTGCATTTACGATTAGTATACAACAAGCGGCCATTTAATTGTACTAGACAGTGTGACACATGATTTTTATCGATGTCTGTGGTACCTAAAAACTGACAAGTCGATACCCAACTTGAGTTCAAAAGTTCCGATCGATCGCACACAATGTCGGGGAAAAATAACGAAGTTTCATTTAGTGAAAATATTAAAACTATAAAGCGATCTTCAGACATTAGGAGATATTATAGAAAGTTTGCTGTTATATGTACGGCGGCCAACCCAAGGCCAAAAATGGCCTTGGGTTGCCTTGTGACCCTAGGCCATTTTCCGTTCACCGTCGGCCATGGCCTCGGTGGCCTCGGTGAAATTTGACCCCTGTTTCTAAGAGAAACTATATTTGACGTTGACATTAGAACATATTTTGATACTAAAGGTGGTGTTTCCGCTTAGGTGCAAACAACTACAATAATTAATCTATGATATAACTTATACTAAACTAAATTTCAACAATATAACTTAGACTAAATATAAACTTCATGACATATAAACTATATATGTCTAGAGTAACACCACTGTCAAATGTATTGCGCGTGTGCGACGTCCGAGCTCGTCCTCAAGAAAAGAGCGGGAAAACACTGAAATATTTGGACTGGTCCAAGAGTCCGACACAAAAGTTAAAATTATAAGCATACTACCAAAAAGATAAGGTAGGTAATTTGCACATGGCTTCCTTGTCAATATTGTAACATATTCTGAATTTACCCCTTCGTAATTTTCTTTACCCTTTTTTAAAACACAAATGAATAGTCCAGTCTTACTTAGTCTTCACTGTCTGTTTGTTGTTGCCACGGCTAGTTCCCACTTCTCTTGCAGTGTTTACTCCGGGAATTCACGCATTTGCAAACATTTGGCAGCAGTGTTGTCCAGAGTTGGTACTTAACATGTGAAATAAAATACCATGGCAAATTAATACTGTAATAAGAATGATACAATTAAAACTGAGAAATACCTGGGCAAAAAGCCACATTATAAGTTAGTGCTGTTAAGACAATGTTTCATCATTGTGTGTTATTTTCTTTCCAACAAAACAGAGAATGGTATTCATACCATTTCCCAGAGTTGGTGAAAATTGTTGGTGATAATTATCTCTATGCTCAAGTGGTGCAGTACATCAAGTCAAGAAAAGATCTCACACCAGACAAACTCGAGGGACTTGAAGAACTTATAATGGATGAAGCCAAGACCAAGGCTATATACGATGCATCTAGATCATCTATGGGTACAAAAAAATGATAATTATTGTGTTAAACATGGGTGGTGTGGATATCAAACATAGAGTCTGTACATACTTTGTACATACTACTATTTAACTCTGTCTAACACCAGACTAATTTACTCTGTCTAACACCAGACTATTTCACTCTGTCTAACACCAGACTATTTTACTCTGGCTAACACCAGACTATTTTACTCAGGCTAACACCAGACTATTTTACTCAGGCTAACACCAGACTATTTTACTCTGGCTAACACCAGACTATTTCACTCTGGCTAACACCAGACTATTTTACTCTGTCTAACACCAGACTATTTTACTCTGGCTAACACCAGACTATTTTACTCTGGCTAACACCAGACTATTTTACTCTGGCTAACACCAGACTATTTTACTCTGGCTAACATTAGACTATTTTACTCTGGCTAACATCAGACTATTTCACTCTGGCTAACACCAGACTATTTTACTCTGGCTAACACCAGACTATTTCACTCTGTCTAACACCAGACTATTTTACTCTGGCTAACACCAGACTATTTTACTCTGTCTAACACCAGACTATTTTACTCTGGCTAACACCAGACTATTTTACTCTGGCTAACACCAGACTATTTTACTCTGGCTAACATTAGACTATTTTACTCTGTCTATCACCAGACTATTTTACTCAGGCTAACACCAGACTATTTTACTCTGTCTAACACCAGACTATTTTACTCAGGCTAACACCAGACTATTTTACTCTGTCTAACACCAGACTATTTTACTCAGGCTAACACCAGACTATTTTACTCTGTCTAACGCCAGACTATTTTACTCTGTCTAACACCAGACTATTTTAATCTGTCCAACACCAGACTATTTTACGCTGTTTAACACCAGACTATTTTACTCTGGCTAACACCAGACTATTTTACTCTGTCCAACACCAGACTATTTTACTCTGTTTAACACCAGACTATTTTACTCTGGCTAACACCAGACTATTTTACTCTGTTTAACACCAGACTATTTTACTCTGTCTAACACCAGACTATTATTTTACTCTGTCTAATACCAGACTATTTTACTCTATCTAACACCAGACTATTTTACTCTGGCTAACACCAGACTATTTTACTCTGTCCAACACCAGACTATTTTACTCTGTTTAACACCAGACTATTTTACTCTGGCTAACACCAGACTATTTTACTCTGTTTAACACCAGACTATTTTACTCTGTCTAACACCAGACTATTATTTTACTCTGTCTAATACCAGACTATTTTACTCTATCTAACACCAGACTATTTTACTCTGGCTAAAACCAGACTATTTTACTCTGTCTAATACCAGACTATTTTACTCTGTCTAACACCAGACTATTTTACTCTATCTAACACCAGACTATTCTACTCTATCTAACACCAGACTATTTTACTCTATCTAACACCAGACTATTTTACTCTGTCTAACACCAGACTATTTTACTCTGTCTAACACCAGACTATTTTACTCTGGCTAACACCAGACTATTTTACTCTGGCTAACACCAGACTATTTTACTCTGGCTAACATTAGACTATTTTACTCTGGCTAACATCAGACTATTTCACTCTGGCTAACACCAGACTATTTCACTCTGGCTAACACCAGACTATTTCACTCTATTTTACTCTGTCTAACACCAGACTATTTTACTCAGGCTAACACCAGACTATTTTACTCTGTCTAACACCAGACTATTTTAATCTGTCCAACACCAGACTATTTTACTCTGTCTAACACCAGACTATTTTACTCTGGCTAACACCAGACTATTTTACTCTGTTTAACACCAGACTATTTTACTCTGGCTAACACCAGACTATTTTACGCTGTTTAAAACCAGACTATTTTACTCTGGCTAACACCAGACTATTTTACTCTGTTTAACACCAGACTATTTTACTCTGTCTAACACCAGACTATTATTTTACTCTGTCTAATACCAGACTATTTTACTCTGGCTAACACCAGACTATTTTACTCTGGCTAAAACCAGACTATTTTACTCTGTCTAATACCAGACTATTTTACTCTATCTAACACCAGACTATTTTACTCTGGCTAAAACCAGACTATTTTACTCTGTCTAATACCAGACTATTTTACTCTGTCTAACACCAGACTATTTTACTCTATCTAACACCAGACTATTTTACTCTAACACCAGACTATTTTACTCTATCTAACACCAGACTATTTTACTCTATCTAACACCAGACTATTTTACTCTGTCTAACACCAGACTATTTTACTCTGTCTAACACCAGACTATTATTTTACTCTGTCTAATACCAGACTATTTTACTCTGTCTAACACCAGACTATTTTACTCTGGCTAAAACCAGACTATTTTACTCTGTCTAATACCAGACTATTTTACTCTGTCTAACACCAGACTATTTTACTCTGTCTAACACCAGACTATTTTACTCTGGCTAACACCAGACTATTTTACTCTGGCTAACACCAGACTATTTTACTCTGGCTAACATTAGACTATTTTACTCTGGCTAACATCAGACTATTTCACTCTGGCTAACACCAGACTATTTCACTCTGGCTAACACCAGACTATTTCACTCTATTTTACTCTGTCTAACACCAGACTATTTTACTCAGGCTAACACCAGACTATTTTACTCTGTCTAACACCAGACTATTTTAATCTGTCCAACACCAGACTATTTTACTCTGTCTAACACCAGACTATTTTACTCTGGCTAACACCAGACTATTTTACTCTGTTTAACACCAGACTATTTTACTCTGGCTAACACCAGACTATTTTACGCTGTTTAAAACCAGACTATTTTACTCTGGCTAACACCAGACTATTTTACTCTGTTTAACACCAGACTATTTTACTCTGTCTAACACCAGACTATTATTTTACTCTGTCTAATACCAGACTATTTTACTCTGTCTAACACCAGACTATTTTAATCTGTCCAACACCAGACTATTTTACTCTGTCTAACACCAGACTATTTTACTCTGGCTAACACCAGACTATTTTACTCTGTTTAACACCAGACTATTTTACTCTGGCTAACACCAGACTATTTTACGCTGTTTAAAACCGGACTATTTTACTCTGGCTAACACCAGACTATTTTACTCTGTTTAACACCAGACTATTTTACTCTGTCTAACACCAGACTATTATTTTACTCTGTCTAATACCAGACTATTTTACTCTGGCTAACACCAGACTATTTTACTCTGGCTAAAACCAGACTATTTTACTCTGTCTAATACCAGACTATTTTACTCTATCTAACACCAGACTATTTTACTCTGGCTAAAACCAGACTATTTTACTCTGTCTAATACCAGACTATTTTACTCTATCTAACACCAGACTATTTTACTCTGGCTAAAACCAGACTATTTTACTCTGTCTAATACCAGACTATTTTACTCTGTCTAACACCAGACTATTTTACTCTATCTAACACCAGACTATTTTACTCTAACACCAGACTATTTTACTCTATCTAACACCAGACTATTTTACTCTATCTAACACCAGACTATTTTACTCTGTCTAACACCAGACTATTTTACTCTGTCTAACACCAGACTATTATTTTACTCTGTCTAATACCAGACTATTTTACTCTGTCTAACACCAGACTATTTTACTCTGGCTAAAACCAGATTATTTTACTCTGTCTAATACCAGACTATTTTACTCTGTCTAACACCAGACTATTTTACTCTGTCTAACACCAGACTATTTTACTCTGGCTAACACCAGACTATTTTACTCTGGCTAACACCAGACTATTTTACTCTGGCTAACATTAGACTATTTTACTCTGGCTAACATCAGACTATTTCACTCTGGCTAACACCAGACTATTTCACTCTGGCTAACACCAGACTATTTCACTCTATTTTACTCTGTCTAACACCAGACTATTTTACTCAGGCTAACACCAGACTATTTTACTCTGTCTAACACCAGACTATTTTAATCTGTCCAACACCAGACTATTTTACTCTGTCTAACACCAGACTATTTTACTCTGGCTAACACCAGACTATTTTACTCTGTTTAACACCAGACTATTTTACTCTGGCTAACACCAGACTATTTTACGCTGTTTAAAACCAGACTATTTTACTCTGGCTAACACCAGACTATTTTACTCTGTTTAACACCAGACTATTTTACTCTGTCTAACACCAGACTATTATTTTACTCTGTCTAATACCAGACTATTTTACTCTGGCTAACACCAGACTATTTTACTCTGGCTAAAACCAGACTATTTTACTCTGTCTAATACCAGACTATTTTACTCTATCTAACACCAGACTATTTTACTCTGGCTAAAACCAGACTATTTTACTCTGTCTAATACCAGACTATTTTACTCTATCTAACACCAGACTATTTTACTCTGGCTAAAACCAGACTATTTTACTCTGTCTAATACCAGACTATTTTACTCTGTCTAACACCAGACTATTTTACTCTATCTAACACCAGACTATTTTACTCTGGCTAAAACCAGACTATTTTACTCTATCTAACACCAGACTATTTTACTCTATCTAACACCAGACTATTTTACTCTGTCTAACACCAGACTATTTTACTCTGTCTAACACCAGACTATTTTACCTCAGGGATTAATGGACATGAATACCTATAGTGTACAGTATTATAAATTTTTATTTCAAAGCTGTTATTTAAAATAATCGTGTATTGCGTTTTTAGGAATGGATATCTCACCTATTGATCTGATCAACATCCAAGCCTTTGCTTCTAAAGTGATTGGTCTTACACAGTACAGGAAAAAGCTTCATGATTATCTAGTGTCAAAGATGGGTGCTGTGGCACCAAATTTGACTGCTCTTATTGGAGAACAGGTTGGAGCACGCCTCATATCTCACGCTGGAAGTCTAACCAGTCTTGCAAAGTATCCTGCCTCCACTGTACAAATCCTTGGTGCTGAAAAAGCACTTTTCAGGTTTGTACACTAACATTTTTTATTTTTTATTTTATTTAACTTTGCCCTGATAATATCATTAATTATATATGTACAATTTGTACCAACAAAAGTAATACAAGGCAGGAATACCGCAATGTTCAGCTAAAGCCAATTACTGCGGATCCTTTGTTTAAAATATTATAACAACGTGAATGGAAATACACATGCACAAGATAATACAAAAACAATGACTCTAAAGTAAAGGATAAAAGAAAAAGAACGCTACTCCCCCCCCCCCCCCCCATTTTAAATTAAATAAATAATAATAATAATAATAATAATAATAATAAAAAAAGAAATCTGTGAATTAACTAATTGTTTAAATGGATAAATAAATAATTAATTAAATGAGTGAATAAATAAATAAATAAAAAGTAAATAAGTAAGTAAATAAATAAACACATAAATAAATATATAAAAAATAAATAAATAAATAAATAAATAAATAGATAAATAGATAAACAGATAAATAGATAAATAGATAAATAGATAAATAGATAAATAGATAAATAAATAAATACATAAATAGATAAACAGATAAACAGATAAACAGATAAACAGATAAACAGATAAATAGATAAATAGATAAATAAATAAATAAATAAATAAATAAATAAATAAACAGATAAATAGATAAATAGATAAATAGATAAATAGATAAATAGATAAATAGATAAATAGATAAATAGATAAATAGATAAATAGATAAATAGATAAGTAGATAAATAGATAAATAATAAATAAATAAATAAACATGTCTTTATAGTCAGTTTCAGCTTGCTTTTGAAATTTGTTTGTCAACATTTGTTGGAAGGTTGGGAACTACAATCCTGGACAAAATCGTTGGGCCACTTTTCTGATTTTGACGATTTTCACATGGTGTCCCAAGCACTTTTGTCCAGGATTGTCTGAAAATGTCGAATTAAACAAAATCGAAGGAAAAAACCACAATTTGGACGAGGCGATTCTGTGCAGTTTGTTCCAAAATAACACAAATACGCTCCCACATGCATGAACAACAGATTGTTTGTGGAGTATAGAAGGTTTGGTGAATATTCAAATTAAATAATGCGGGTGGGAACTCTGCAGAGACTCTGCTCCAGTGATCCCTTCCCCATTGAGGGGGTAAGGGGGAGCAGAGACGGGGGCCCTTTTATTAAACTGTATATCTTTTGCAAAGTTAAAAAGCTGTATTTTATTGAAGATTCATAAATTCGTCATTTTCGGACAATCCTGGACAAAATCGTTGGGCCACTTTTCCGATTTTGACGATTTTCGCATGGTGTCCCAAGCATTTTTGTCCAGGATTGTAGGTACGGAAGTTCGCGAAGGTCATTGTGAAGTTCGAATTTAATAAGCTTTGAATTGAATCCCTTTGGCGAAATCACGGAGTAGAAGATTATTTGTTATATAGTGTTTGATGGAAATGAAGAATAATATATACTTGGTTAAACAGAAACAAATTGCCGACTTAAATTTGTATCTACCTCGCAATGTAGCTCTGAACATTGCAACGTAAGTTCGGAAAGTTCATTTCAATTATACGTTTCGGATTTCAAAAGCAAGCTGAAACTGACTGTAATAGTGACAAATTGTTTGATATTAGCATACTTTGATCGGTCAATGTACAGTTACCCTGGTTTCAGAGGTTTTCAGGTCGGGTCGGACGCGAGCGAAGCGAGCCAAGCGCCGAAGCAAAGCCGAGGCGCGCGGCGAGGCAGGAAAACTCGCGTCAGACCCGACCTGAAAACCTCTGGAACCAGGGTAATGTACAGTAATCGAAATATAGTAAGGTTAGATATACTGCCGAAACAGAGAACGTAGGAGTCTAACGTTTCGAGCGAAGGCCCTTCGTCAGAGAGAAACGAAGGGCCTTCGCTCGAAACGTTAGACTCCTACGTACTCTGTTTCGGCAGTATATCTAACCTTACTATATTCCGATTGTTGTTTCTACACTGCCTACGCAGCACGCTACTTTTATTACACTAATGTACAGTAACCCTGCATACCTATACCATGGAGTTAAAGCCCAAACTCTTCTCTATGAGGCAGTAGTTTTTATATTTTGTACTTCATTTCCAATTGCAGAGCGCTAAAAAAGAAAGGCAACACCCCTAAGTACGGATTGATATTCCATTCTTCTTTCATTGGTCGTGCCGCCGCTCAGAATAAAGGTCGTATTTCCAGGTATCTAGCCAACAAATGTTCGATTGCGTCCAGAATCGATTGTTTCTCAGGTAAGTACATAGCTTTTTCCATAAAGCTCCCATTAGCTCAGTGGTAGAGTGCTGGTAACGTTAAACCAGAGACCTTGGGTTCGATTCCCGGTTTTGGGGCAGTCAGAAAACTTTTCTCTACAACAGTGATTCAGCTTTATTTGAAATTATTATTATTCACATATATACAGTATGCTGCTGAAGGACAACTGAATGTTTATTCTCAGCAGTTTACCACATTTTCACTTTGCTCTATCTAAAACACTGCCTGCGCAGCACTCTACTTTTCTCTCTCTTCATAAACCGCCTTACACGTATGTCTGCTTGCTACAAGCGTGATTGAGGTGAAGTGATTGACGCGCCTCGATTAAAAATGAAGTTTGTTGTCAGAGTCCACTTTCTCAAGAAGGCGTTGAAGAAGCCTGCTTATGTTTAAAATAGGACTCTGAGTTGCATGGCAATGAGAAGGAAGCGTAATGACTTAACGAATATTGTTGGATGTTTCTCACATTTCATAGAAACCCAATCGTCCGTTTTCGGTGACAAGATGCACGAACAGGTCGAGGAACGTTTGAAATTCTACGAAAGCGGCGAACCACCCCGGAAAAACGTTGATGTCATGAAGGAAGCCATCGCTGAAGCGAATGCAGCAGGGGGGCAAGATCCCGTCACGCCATCGTCGGAGAAGAAAAAGAAGAAGAAACGCAAGAAGGAGAAGGATGACAGTAAAGAGGACGAAACGACGGGAGAGTTGTCTAGTGAGCAGAAAAGCACACACGAAACGCCGCCTTCTGGGAAGAAGAAAAGAAAAATGGATGTGGAAGAAGCGGTAACAGTTGATGAGGATACGCCAAAAGAGAAGAAGAAAAAGAAGAGGAAGCGAAGTGAAGTAAACGAAGCAAAAGAAGAAGAAAAAGAGCCCAAAAAACAAGAAGAGGAGGAGACTTCTCAATCGGCGAAGAAGAAAAAGAAGAAGAAGAAATCACTTTCGAAGGACGAATCTTGAACACGGACGTCTCGCATCATCACGTTGGCTGGTTTCTCGATGTAATTCTTAAATATTTTGAACTCCAGGTTTGTTTTGCAAGCAGCTGGGCTTCGTGTTTTTTTGCGAGATTTGTGCATATTGCGTGCGTTTTTACCTCGTTGCGCGAGCACACCAACGTGTTACCCGAAACGTGCTTCGAAAAAATATAGTAAAGAAATGCCGGATGATTGTTTACTTTTCCTTTAGTATATCTGCTCGTCGATTTTTGCTGCGAGTACTGGACGATGTAAAGGTTCATCGAGCCGGTACGCAGGCTATAAACATATTTATTTCGTGCTATTTTTTTTCCACTCTGGAATTCTAAATAAGGTTTTTTACTCTCATCCGGGATTTTTTCTTGTTCTTTTTTTCTTTTTCTTTTTTTGAAAGGCAAGGGGCCTCCTACAGTCTCAGACTATAGGTCATAGATGCATAATCATCATACATTGTTCTTTTTTTCTTTTTTTTGAAAAGCAAGGACCTCTTACAATCTCAGACTAGATCATAGATGCATAATCATCATACATTGTTCTTTTTTGTTTTGAAAAGCAAGGACCTCCTACAATCTCAGCCTAGGTCATAGATGCATAATCATTATTATACATTATTCTTTCTTTTTTTTTTTGAAAATCTAGAGCCTCCTACAATCTCAGACTAGATGCACAATCATCATATATTAAATGTTAACATTACAGATATATAAATAATAGCAACAGCCTTCGTTAGCTCTGTGGTCAGACTCTGTGGTATTACTTGATTAACTTGAATATATATAATATAATATACCCAATTCTTCATCAGCATTGCCACCATTATAATTTTATATACAGAACTCGCTGACTAAGGGGACTTTCATTTCCACCGGTTAGACCGGTCAGTCCGGGAAAATGGAACACGATACGTTTGAGGGTTTGAGGCTTGGGGCTGTCAGACTGGAAAATTTGGCCTTAATCAGAAGCAAGTCCATTTCGACCAGACTGACCTTGTAAATTGGAAAGCTCTCGGCAACAAGATCTATATTAGCCTTCGTAGCTCAGTGGACTAGGGTCGGCGGTTCATTTGCAGCCGGGAAGCCTTGATGTTGCATTTTAACCCTTTATCGCCCAGTAGCCACTCCATTGACGAGTAAAATCGTCTGGCGTTAGCCAGAGTAAAATCCTAAAGACATCGTTTTAAACATAGTAAAGTATTTAGATACTGATAACCCAATGACCCTCACCCCTTGGAGGAACCAGCTAGTAGATTTAACTGGGGAAACTACGCCCACATTATAAACTATCTCTTTAAAAACTATCTCTTTAAGCTAATGTGGTCATCCATCCGAGCACTAACCCTATTAACTTCAGATGTCTCGTCATTATCTTAAAATGTTTTTATAAAATAACATTTTGAAAACAAGCGCGGCGATTGGTTGAAAGCCGTGTTTCTATAACTTTATGGAAACACGGCAAGGTCCACGCCATTCAATACGCCATCATTACGGTGTAGAAGACGCCATTATACGCCATCATACGCCATTATGAAGAGTAAGGAGAATTTATGCTTTGATGCAGTGATTATTTTTACGTTCTATACCTATTTTCGACAGGTTATTTTATAAAGGAAATAGAAAACATTTTTTCCGTGTTCCCATAGAGGTATAGAAACACTTGTGGAAGTTTGGGAGAACTCGAAATAGCGTGGAAACACTCGCCCTGCAGGCTCGTGTTCCCACTACAATTTCTCGTTCTCTTTCCACTCGTGTTTCTATAGCTCTATGGGAAACACGGAAAATGTTTTCTATTTCTTAAATAATGTTTATATCCCAACATTCGGAATTTTCCGTCACCAAAATGCTTAGAATATGCTAAGAATAACACTGACGCTTCGGAAGAAAGTTAATTAGTACAAAAGTAATTGAAGTAGTTTTACTAATTAATGATGAAGGAACAAATTGTATTGTTTAATTATCCCATTACTTCAACGCTTTTGTAATAAAGATTGTGGCGGGTTCTACACATCTTATGGAAAATAGACCTCAGTTGACGGTGACTCACGGCTACTTAAAACAACTCAAACGTTCTTTGCGTCGAAAATTTTGGTCGAAAGAAATCCAGGTATATCAGAAAAATCTCTACTGTAGTGTAGGACAGTTCTAGCTCCCCCACCCCCCCACCCCTTAAAAAGAGCGCAGAAAGTAGACGCAGGCAGATATCAGAAAATTCTATCTTCACAATATGTATCAAAAGTGCACTGACACTAAGTGTTCAAAAGTACTAACTTTCTCAAATTTTCAGACCTGCGGCTTTTCCGCGCTAATAAATTACAGTACAGTACTATTTTTTCCGTATGTTTTTGCTGTACAAGATGTCGTAAAGTGAACTCAGAGAAAAACTCTGAGCTCCAGACGGGACTCGAACCATGCACAACCTTCCGAATGCCAGCCGGGCGCTCTCACCATTGAGCCACTGGAACTGAGATGGTAGGGAAGCACGGGTGGCGTGTGCTATTAGGGCCAGCGCTGCCTCTCACCGCTGTAGTTAAGCCCAGTTGGACGGGGTTAGCACTTGGATGGGTGACCGTCTGCATGGGAATAACCCCGTTCTCGAACTTGAATTTCATGTGAGTAGAGTTTAGTTGGTCTCTCCTGTGCTTCGAGGCGGTTTTTCGCAGGGTTCTGTGGTTTTCCTCCCTCCGTAAAATCAACACTTAGGTCTTAGCTTGTGTCGTGCACTTCAGTTAACATGAGCCTCTGTCTCGGATGATTGGGCGACCACATCCTGTGACTACGACGTTAAATAAATCATTACTCATTAGTAGACCGAGGTTATTTTTCGATATTTATACCAGGGTATATTATTAAATATCGAAAAACCACCTCGGTGTACCATCTGAGTTCCAGTGGCTCAATGGTGAGAGCGTCCAGCTAGCATTCGGAAGGTTGTGGGTTCGAGTCCCGTCTGGAGCTCAAAGTTTTTCTCTGAGTTTAACTTACGACAGCTTGTACAGCAAAAACATACGGAAAAAACTCTGTACCAACTCAAGCGAAAGCACTAATAACGTACAAATTACAGTATCCCTAAAGCCTGGACTGTACCTAACAATCTATAAAGTTCAGAAGTAATAATTGCCAGTTGTTTGCTGTACAAGCTGTGTTAGTTAGTAATACTCAGAAAAACGTTTGTGCAGCAAACAACTGACAATTATTACTAACATCAAGCTGCAATTTCTGAAACTAACTAACAGTGTTTAACTGGAAACTTACTGTTACAACGCGACTTGTTGATCTACAAGTACTTGTACTGGGCACAGTCTATAAGGTATAATTAATTACCTTAATTAACTTTGCTCTGCTATCTGAGTTCTAGTGGCCCAAATGGTTAGAGCGTTTGGCTGGCATTCAGAAGGTTGCGGGTTCGAGTCCCGCTTAGAGCTCGGAGTTTTTCTGAGTATTACTAACTAACACAGCTTGTACAGCAAACAACTGACAATTATTACTAACAGTGTAATAAAAGTAGCGTGCTGCGTAGGCAGTGTAGAAACAACAATCGAAATATAGTAAGGTTAGATATACTGCCGAAGCAGAGAACGTAGGAGTCTAACGTTTCGAGCGAAGGCCCTTCGTCAGAGAGAAATTATTACTAACATCTATAGTTGCAATTTCTGAAACTAAAGTTCAGAAGTGTTTTTCAAAACAATCATGCCACTGACACAAACTGTCCGATATATATTCCCTATATGATATTTCTATATTCCCTATAAGCGCGTGCAGTATTTCAAATATAGGTGACTGCATGCTGGCGAAAGTTACTTACGATGACCTTGAGCTTGGTGCAGTGCAGGTGAGAAAAATACACCAAGGTCGACCTCACCCCTTTTCCCCCAATTAAAAATAGGCCTTCATCTGACCTCCACCCTGAAGCATCTTTGTATTACAACTATATAGCCTCTTGACAGTCTTGTGTTAATTCCTCTCGGTCATATATTTATACAAGGACACGTTCTGTTCTAAAAGTGGCGGGAACACTTTCCGCTGTTCCAATATTTCGCATTTGTTTTGCTCACCCGTCTATGAGTCTAGGTTGTGTAATATAATATACATCGTTGAAGTGCGGTCAATGTTATCAGGTTTTCGTTACACGAAGAAGATAGGTCGTGTTTTTGTTTGCCATTCGGTAAAAGCAGTTCTTTTTACTGATGTTAGTTCGACATATATTCCGACTTTCTGTTGATGCTTTTCCTTAAAATATAAATTCGTGTCATCTTATAGTAAACAATGATGACGAATGTTCTAGAAATGAGATGCATCAGGAAGATCGTCAATATTATCAGTCATGAAAACTTGTCAGTAGCTCTGTCGGTGAGAGAGTTTCTAGCTTTGGTTCAAAAACACATGCTAAGTTAACCTAATCCGTGGTTTATTTAAGGAGTATTTGGCATTTCGCTCGATTAAACTACATGTGTCACAAAAACTACAAAATTTCCAGTTTTCGAAAGATCGGACCAGTCACGAAAGGGCAGCTTCAAGGCATTTGAACTCCTAATACCGGTAATGCATTAAACACTATAATCTGCTCCGTGTATAATAGCGCTAATGAATGCATGCCAAGGGAAAATGGGTGTATTACAAGTAGTGAAACAAAAGTAGTGTGCTGCGTAGGCAGTGTTGAAATACAAATCGAAATATAGGAAGATTTGACTACTGCCGAAATTATTGAACGTGGTTTCTAACGTTTCGAGCGAAGGCCCTTCGTCAGAGGGAAACGTCAGTTCTGTATTACAAGTAACCTTTGGCATTTCCTTGTACATGCATGTAAGTTCTAAATCTAGGGATATACACTTTGTACTACATGTTCGAACTTTTTCTGTCAGTAACGCGAGGATACACTTAAAAGACTTGAAACATCGTCAAATGAGTGAATTTACAAACGGCGGGGTTTCGGCAAAGATAGCCAACGCCCCTCTAGGAGAGCCAGCCCTCCTAGCCTCGAGCATGTTTTGATAGCCAGTGAGACCCCTAGATGCTAAAACAGCCGCATCTTAATTCTAGGTGCTATCCGGTGCATGGCGTAGGAAGCAAGTTGTTGGCACAACATCGGAAGGCCATTTTGTTTGGGAGATAGAGATTCAAAAAACTCTTGAGGCACATGTTTTATCATAAAAGGGCACTTTTCTGTTGCAAAAAGAGCACTTTACGACAAAGTTGGGGGGGGGGGCACCTTCAACCTTGCTATATTTCGATTGTTGTTTCAACACTGCCTATAAGCACGCTACTTTTATTTCACTAATAATATATTGTCTTTTCCGTCACAATGCAACCAAAGTAGGCTATAGCTATGGCTTTAGAAGCCATTATATTCAATTACATGTTTTCTTTGGTTTACCAAGGTTGTGAAATGTCAAATCATGCTACTATGTCTCATTGAGTTTCTCTCTTCGACTTTGTTTTAATGAATATTGGTTTACGCATATATGTTTCTCAGTTTGGTCGCTGTATTGCTGGTGTGCATCTTACGTCATTGCCGCCATGTTGGTTGACGTTTTCAAAAGATTTTCATAATATCATCCAACATGGCGAAAATATCTTTGTCTTTCGAATCTCAAGGGATTGGTTGCACACCACCTACACAGTGTGTATAAAAAAACCCTGAACCCTTAGAAAACAACCTATTGTAGTTTGAAAGCCCTAAAAGCGCTGCGTTCTAAATTAATCAGCACCATGCATACACTTCAAGTTATCTTAATTTCCCAGGTGTATAAGACCGTGTGTTTCACGCATCTGTGGGTTCAGCGAAGTGCTTAGGGCTTTCAAACTACTACAATCGGTTGTTTTCTAAGGGTTCAGGGTTTTTTGATACACACTGTATACCAATATGTTCACTGACTCTTTTATAATCTTTAATACCACTGAATGACACCTAATTCGCAGAGTGCTTCATTGATGCATCATGTTTCGTTTTCTACAAATTCCTTGTTGATTCTGTTTCATCTGTACTGCTTTCCCTTCTATTTGTTATTGTTAGTCACAGCTTTGTCGACTCATCGTAAGGTTTTGTTGGTCTTCGCTTTTGGCTTGGAAGATGCATTTCTATATCTTTTGTCATTTGAGCTCACTTTCCAGTTTGTTTTGTTTTGTATTTCTCGAATCCGTAGGCGTGATCCGGTCATGTTAAACAATGGCCATGCGTGTAATATCGGTACTACGGTGAAATATAGGATGGCTCTGTGTGTAGTTCAGGCTACGATCTATCGATAAGGGAATCAACTTGATCCGGGAAAGGCAATGAAGATCGTGTTTGTGTGTTCCTAGCGTCTTACTTGCTCATACTTAAAGGTCTGTGAAATAACTTCTAATATAACTAGTGTTATTCTGATATTCGTTACATGCATGCTGTAAGTCTATATATTTGTGTTGTGGGTTAAAAGTCTGAAGTTATAAAGAGCGGCGTCATTATACTTGTGCTGCTTCGTCTTTAGACTATTTACCGTATGTCCTAATCAACCCCAGTTTATAGTTAATCTTTGGAGAAGCCAAAATTCTTTGAAAGTTGTGGGCGCCAACATGTCTGTCGCCGTATTCCATCTAATATATACTCATCTCAAGTAAGCTCTACAAACTAGTTTTAAGAGAAATACATAAGAGATGGCTTATAACTCAAAATGTTTAAGTGGAAACTCATGTCGAAGTAAATGAGTCGCAGAAAAATTGTAAAATAATTTCACCAACGTTTTGTAATGACTCATTAATGAATGAGTCGCACCTCGATTGCTTTAGGGGCAGTATAATTTTTCATTCAGATATAATCTAATCCTATATATACATTATTTTGCATATCGACTATATACTAACTTAGTTTATACTGGATAACTCTATCAGTTATATGTATAATAAATGATGATTCCAAGTTCTTACTTTAAACAAATGTGGGACTTTGTATAGTCGAAGAAACGACTCGATGATCTTGATTCCAGGACGAAAGGAACTTGAATGTGGTTACTGGTTTATAATTAAGCCTATTCTGCCAAATTAATCGCACCTTAATTGGTTTAATTTGTCCTTAATATGTGTCTCACCTATATACCATTATCATGCATAATGTTTTTCATCCAATATGTCATATCTTATGTAAACTTGATATAGATCGAAGTGAACTGGCCTTCTTGAAGTATGGTTGAGAGGCAAAGTTCTATTAGTGTACACATGTATGTGTTTATGTTTTCTAGATGTGGTTGGGAGTGTCTGACCAATTCTAGTTCTGTTCGTGTGTGAGGTGTCAATTGACTCTAACTTGGCGGGAAAGATGTGATAAAAATTAAGGCTTCCGTGCCGAGCACCTCTGTACACCCCCTTTTCACACCTGAAGATATACAGTACTATAGCCCAGGTAGCTGAGTAGCCTGGCTCGGTGTACGGGCACCATTTGTTTATTATTGGCTTTAAACTGTTGAACACTAAAGCTCTCCTATAGTTCTGGTCAGGTTTAGTAATTCAGTGAAGCGCAGCTTTTTATATATGGCGCGTTCCTTCTTGGCGAAAATGACCACACAGTTCGTCTCTTCAACTCGAGGGAAGACACATAGGCGCCGTTTATTTATTGTTGGCTTTAAACTGTGTTGTATACTATCTATAGCTCTTCTGTAGTTCTGGTCAGGCTTCGCAATTCAGTGCAGCACACTGCAGTTTGTTTGCATGTTCAACTCGAGGGAGAACATATTGGCGCCATTTATTGTTGGTTTTAAACTGTGTTGTATACTATAGCTCTCCTATAGCTCTAGGTCTCCTTGTATCTAGTCTCCTCCCATCTTCATATATAGCCAAGGCCAGTGGCAATTCTTGTAAAGCAGCTTGCAAATATCAACAACTATGGATTGCCTCCTGCTATTAAGGAAACGAAGCATGGCAACGCATTTCTTATACTTTTATTAAGGAAATATTGCATTAAAGTCTTTGAGTAATCTGTTTTTCTTTCAGTGAATACATATCCGTTTAATAAAATGTTGTTATTCAACCGAAATAGAGAGGAAATAACATGCAGATTGAAATAATAATACGAAAGACTAGCATCCTGAAATCGAAGATATATAAACCACAAACGGACTAAAGACAAAGAAAAGCGCGTGAAACGCAATATTTCGATATATTTAAAGTTGCCAAGTTAGTAAGAAAAAAGTTTTTCCTATATATCTGAGTAATACAGGGGGGAAAATTTTACTGTTCGGAGGAATTGTGAAACTTCGTTCTTTATTTCTCAATTTCCATTATTGAACTATTATTAAAAATGAAGTCTTTTGGTTCCACCTATATGAGAAAGTTCTTGTTTGTACATATATGTATTAAGAAATCGTTTGTAATAAGCGGCAAAGCTATATCAGTGTCGTTAAAGATCTTGTTCAATATTACTAACGAGCTAAATTCATATAAAAGTACGTATTTATATATATATATATATATATATATATATATATATATATATATATATATATATATTTTCGCTTACCTCAAAAGTCTGCTACAGGCATATATATATTACAACGTCATCGTTATTATAAGATCAGTTACCTGGAAACAACAACACAAAAAAACAGGAACTCAGTACTTTTTATCAGATGGCAAAACTAATGGAAACTTCATCAAGTGTATATGTGTGTGTACACATAATTCTAATAATTATATATACTGCTAGTTGTAACTCAGACTGCTATTGGTTCATTTAGGTCATGTGCGATTAGACTATTACCAAATGTTTCACGCTCACGCAACCACTGCTTAGTGAAAGTCTAGCTAAACAGCGTAAAAACCAAGCCTCGCGACCGGACATTAAGTGTATAATATATATGACGAGCACGAGTTTTCTCCTGAGCAGATACAATTTTCTATCAGCTGATCAAATTTAAAGATTTATGATAAAATCTCGCAAATTTATCCCCGAGCCGGGCGACGGGCCGAAGGCCCGGAGCCCGGTGAGAGTGCTAATCTCGACACGCGTGGAGTCCACTTACATGCGAAATTACACGCGAGTGGGAAAGAAATTCTGCGAGATGTTTGTATGTATGTATGTATATATATATCCATCAAATCGCCAACTTTCGCGGCTCAAGCGAAACAAAACTTTGTCAGAAGAATTGGTTTACAAATGACCGAAAAACGAAAGCCAAGAAGAGATGTTGCAGTGGGATGAACCAAACAATATTAAACACGACTAGAAACCATTGAAAAAGCATGAAAAATTGCAATAAAGATCGGAAAAGATGCCGCCAAATGTGACTGAAAAAAACAAAAAGATGTTTCTTCGTGTGTCTGTTCAAAGCCAGCAAAAGACTTATGCACTGGTATATCTTGGCTCGAGAGAGAACAGTGAATTGAAAGGAACATCATCACAAACAGCTTTTCACATTTTGAAGAGAATTGATTGCTTTTTGCTAAGAACCGAACGAAAAAAACACGGAAACCAAACGCCGTAGCCTGTATGGCAGTGTTTGCAGCATCTGAGAAGAGCCAAAAGAAAATTTAACGGTAATCAGTGATTCGTATTTAACTTACCAGCCATTTCTTTAGCTGATTAGAGTCGGTATATATCCGAAACCTTTTCAGTATTAATTAAACTCAGTTAAAACAGCAAAAATCTTGTCAAATAATATACATTTTCCCAGGCGTTTTTTTTCGAGTAAAACTTTGCATTAAGTTATAGTTCTTCCCTGGTTAGTTTTTCCTCTCTTATACCTATGGTTTTCAGGCTGTTACCCACGTTTTTTTCTGTTCTGATGTTTTTCTTTGAGGTTCAACATTATATTTGGAACATGAGGAATCATATTATTAAAACAGTTTAATAGGCACCTTGATATAAGCGTCTGTAATTATTGTTTGTTTTTGCTATCAGTTTCTGGTGCTATTAAGTTAGGTCGTGACACAAGTTTTTCCTCAGCCACTGCTTTATTATTTTGGAATAAAACATTGCTTTGGAAATTGGTCAGTAATAGAAAAAATACATTCATAAAAGTGATAAAACAGGATGTAAAGGAGGCCAGGAGGGCAAGGGTGTTTATATTGGTATACAAAAACAGATCAGGTGCTTATTTTAATCGGGGGGGGGGGGGGGGGGGGGGGCGGGGATCATGTATATTTAATGTGTTAAAAGCGGGCGAGGGGGGTGCGTTTATCTATTTCTAGTACTAAATTATATCTATGTATAAACCTTGCCAAAGTTTACTTAAAGGGATATGGCAATAAAAATTATTTTTGTCTAATTTGTAAGAACATCAAGAATAGTTATGAAGTGCGTTTACAAATTTTCATTAGATCTTTTATTTTTTAAGAAATTCGGCATTATTTGCGTACGAATACGCTCGCCATCCGCCATTTTGGATATGCATATCTATCGTCAGATATGCATGACGTCACAAGCAGGGTAAAATTTGTCTAAACATTTCTTAATTTCCTAGGTATTTTAATGCAAAATCTTAAGTATTTTGATCTGATATATTTCAAATTGAAACTCTAACAATGTAAAAGAATTTTAGCTGACATTTCGCTACTGACCGCAATTTTTACAATGTTTACCCTGCTTGTGACGTCACTTAATTAGATCTAATTGTGAAACAAGATGGCGGACGGCTTGTGTTTTTGTTCGCAAATATCTGAAAAAGTAAGCCAGCTAATGAAAATCTGTAAACGTACTTTCTAACTTTTCTACATATTCTTACAAATTGGACAAAAATAATTTTTATTGCCATATCCCTTTAAGAAACATATAGACCAGTCAGATGCAGGCTTTGTTTTTGCTGCCTCCCACCAGCTATTTGAGATGTTGGTTCACACACCCACACCCCACCCCGACCATGCAACACTGGCGCTAAGTGCGGCCAGTGATCATGTCTTTTATACTTGCTTGTGGAAGTATTCATCAAGGCCATGAACGTTTTAGTGGTCAGTCTTGAGGAAAACAGTGCTCTTTTATGAGTATCAGTGCTGTTAACAGCACAAGCTATTGAAGTGAACGATTGGAATTCATCTATTATCGACTGAGTCTTAGACAATATGTACTTGAATGCTTAGTTCACAATGGTCTTATCTCACGTGAAGAATTGTTCTCGCTGAACGGTTAACCTACCAACTATTAACCAGGCAGCTCTTCCTTGCGATAGTAACTTCTAGTTTATATAAATAAGTTTTGTGGAAACACCACGTAAAATATTTCTTTGCTAAGCTTTCGGCCTGTTGACTCAGGCCTTCATCAGAGCAATGACAACAAGTTGTTGGCTCACGTCATTTATAAACTAAGCAACTGATCAATTAAATCACGTAAGAATACAATGGCGTATCACGTTAATTTTATTAATTAGAAAACAAAATCAAGAATGTTCTCCGAATAGGGAGAACTATTTAATGGCTGTCCCTCCTGAGAAATATTAGCTGTCCCTCCTGAGAAAGACCTGGTATGAAGGTATTTCACAGTAGTCAACACAAATTGTTCAAGGTACTTTTCACACATAAAGATGAAGTGGATAGCTTATCTAAGCCTGGAGTGTATCGCATTCCTTGTGAGTGTGGCTTGGTATACATCGGAGAAACGGGAAGGAATCTCTCAACTTGCCTGAAGGAACACAAGACATGTTGCATAAAAGCGCAACAAGAAAAGTCTGCTGTTGCCAAACACGCTTGGAAGTATGACCATCGTGTTAAGTGGGAAGAGTCATCACTCTTAGCCAGCGACAAGCAATACTTCACGCGAAGAACAAGAGAATCCATTGAGATTGCAAAACATCACACTATTTCTCAGGAGGGACAGCCATTAAATAGCACGTGGCGTGCCCTATTCGGAGAACATTCTTGATTTTGTTTTCTAATTAATAAAATTAACGTGATACGCCATTGTATTCTTACGTGATTTAATTGATCAGTTGCTTAGTTTATAAATGACGTGAGCCAACAACTTGTTGTCATTGCTCTGATGAAGGCCTGAGTCAACAGTCCGAAAGCTTAGCAAAGAAATATTTTACGTGGTGTTTCCACAAAACTTATTTATATTACTTTATCGCCATGAAAACGTTCAAAGAATTAACTTTTAGGTTAATCTATATATCTGCTGCCTGAGTAAGTTGTAAATAAAAATATTGAAAACTTTACTGATACGTGACGCAGCTCCTTTGTCAAGATCTTAGAAACGCTCCTGGAATTCGACTATATTCAAAGAATGAGATTTTGGGATAAGTTAGAAATTGCCGCAAGGAGATTTAAAAAGATTCCAAGTACTATATTCCTAATAAGTTTAAATTAAGTTAAGGCTTGTAAGAGCTTTAGGGGGAAAATTGAAAGACTATCACTATTAAGTGTAACTTTCCTGTTAGGTGGGCTGATAAAAGAATGAGATTTTGGGATAATTTGGAAATTGCCGCAAGGAGATTTAAAAAGATTCCCAAGTACTATATTCCTAATAAATTTAAATTAAGTGTAACTTCCCTGTAGTGTTAAGGTGGACTGCTCTTTTAACAACGTCAAAATTATGGGCTGATCTTTTAAGTCAACAAATCCTACCATTGATTCAAGTTGTCTAAAATTACGATCAAGGAAAGAATTTCGTGACAGAAGTTAGCTCGTGGTTAGCTGGCTTATAAAAAGGTTCTAATTAAGTAATTAAAACATGGCAGTTGCTTGCCTTAAGACTATTTTTAGGGAAGCATTTATAGAGAGTAACTATTTAATATAAATTAGTTAATAAGCTTTAAATGATAAATAACTTTAGCCAAGGTAAAAGAATACAGTAAAAACCCACATAAAAGAACCACTATTTTTTGACGTCAGGCTGAAAGGGTTCTTATATAATGGGTACTTAGAGAGAAATCAGGCCGAGTTGGTTCTTAACTGGTTCTTACTGTATTTCTAGTCAAAAAACATTGTTCCTGGTTTGGTGTTTTAAATGATTTGTTTCCTTAATTATTCACATAAATTGAACGTTAACATCCCAATTGTATTTCATATTGCCAAACAATAATTTAATTTACTGTCATAACAATAAATATACTGTATATATATATATATATATATATATATATATATATATATATATATATATATATATATATATATATATATATATATACAATGAAAGGTTGAAAATGTACCTGACATATACCTGCATGCCCTTAGAACATGCTTTCTACTTCAGCTAAAGTACAAAAGTTAAGGTTTTTGAAGAACCAGTCTCATTTGTCAGCCTTAATTGCCTAAATTTCAGGCTGTTGGTTCTTAATCCACTGGTTCTTTTATGCGGGTTTTTACTGTATGACGGAGTTCCAACTTTTTTAGCCAAGGACGCAGGAACTATCGACGATAGTTATATTGGATTTTAACAACTATATATTGGCTGACGTAATTGGCACTAAGGATATTTACGACGTTTTCACTGGAGGCCAAAATCAATAAGCCGCCCAAAGGAAAACTGTTATCGGACAAAATCTATTAAATACACATTATAGAATGTCAGGAAGAAATCCTGTTTAACAATAACATTCCTAGGTTATGAAATGTTTTCGGAAGAGAACGAGACAATTGAACTGGCTTCATTTAGCTACCCTTGTTAATGTTTTTGAATGAAAAAATATTGAAATAGACTAGAACTCAAAATCTTTGATGTTTTCATACAGGGAAGCACGGGTGGCGTGTGCCGTTAGGGCACTGCCTCTCGCCAATAGTTAAGCAGCCCGGTTGGACGGGGTTAGTACTTGGATGGGTGACCATCTGGGAATAAAAGTAGCCGCGTGCTGCGTAGGCAGTGTAGAAACAATCGAAATATAGTAAGGTTAGATATACTGCCGAAACAGAGAACGTAGGAATCTAACGTTTCGAGCGAAGGCCCTTCGTCAGAGAGAAACGTGCTTCTCTCTGACGAAGGGCCTTCGCTCGAAACGTTAGACTTGTATACGTTCTCTGTTTCGGCAGTATATCTAACCTTACTGTATTTCATCTGGGAATAACCTCGTTCTCGAACTTGGATCATGTGAGTAGAGTTTAGCTGGTCTCTCCTGTGCTTCGAGGTTTTTCACCAGGTTCTCCGGTTTTCCTCCCTCCGCAAAATCAACACCATCTGGGATAGGAGTGGCGCCCACCCCTGCCTTAGGGCAGTAGCCAAAGAAAGAGCAGCCTTCTGGCTACCTCCGACTCATACGGTCGACCAATAGATAGATAGAGATATATAACACTTCTAATTGAACTCTATTGTATTCTAAAAACATTACTGGAAAGTTGAAGAACTTCCAGAAATAAAAGTAGAGTGCTGCGTAGGCAGTGTTGAAACAACAATGATCGATAGAGATATATAACACTTCCAATTGAACTCTATTGTATTCTAAAAACATTACTGGAAAGTTGAAGAACTTCCAGAAATAAAAGTAGAGTGCTGCGTAGGCAGTGTTGAAACAACAATCGAAATATAGTAAGGGATTTTTGGTGAAGGAAAATTCGAGTGTAGAATATATACATTAGAAGACCAAACCGGGACCAGTTGCGAAAAATGCAACTACACAGGCCTTTCGGCAGGAATTGAACCCACGACCTTGCGATTCTAGTGCAATGCTCTGACCACTGAGCCACGGAGGCCGTTGCCGAGAGCTGGATCGCGAGTTCTGTATATATTAAGGTGGTAATGCCAGGAGAGAATTGGGTTTATTAGAAGTAATATTGGGCATTTCACTCGATTGCATAGCATGTTCTAGGGATTTTTGGTGAAGGAAAATTCGAGTGTATATATATACAGAACTCGCGATCCAGCTCTCGGCAACGGCCTCCGTGGCTCAGTGGTCAGAGCATTGCACTAGAATCGCAAGGTCGTGGGTTCAATTCCTGCCGAAAGGCCTGTGTAGTTGCATTTTTCGCAACTGGTCCCGGTTTGGTCTTAAAATGTATATATTCTACACTCGAATTTTCCTTCACCAAAAATCCCTAGAACATGCTATGCAATCGAGTGAAATGCCCAATATTACTTGAAATATAGTAAGGTTTGATTAGGACTCTAACGTTTCGAGCGAAGGCCCTTTTCTCCCTGTCGAAGGGCCTTCGCTCGAAACGTTAGACTCCTACGTTCTCTGTTACGGCAGTATATCTAACCTTACTATATTTCGATTGTTACAGAAATATAGGTGGATGGTTAATTGTTCCTACCAGTGTATATATTGGAGGGGGGGGCAGTACATGGTTATTCGGTTCCTGCTTCATGCACCATGTGTAGACTAATATTTCACCTTGGATGCGTGCATGTGAGTAGATTGCTTACAATCTACTGGCGAAGGGCCTTCGCTCGAAACGTTAGACTTCTGCGTTCTCTGTTTCGGCAGTATATCTAACCTTACTATATTTCGATTGTTGTTTCTACACTGCCTACGCAGCACGCTACTTTTGCTACAGGAAGAAACTGGAGTACCAGGAGGAAACCGCCGGTGTTTGGTTGAATTATTTAACTACCTGCAAACTCATTTACATATTCACAAAGACATTTTCAGTCTTCGTCAGGCCTCAATAGAACCTAGCTTCTGCGGTATATTCTCACTGTTTCAAGTAGTATGGGGCTTTTCTTATATTCTATTCTCATCCTTATACTCCAATTTTTTCAGGCTAGTTGTCTGTATATCTTTTTGATATCTTCCAACGGCGCCAACACTGCCTTCCATTACACCTTCACGCTCACCTATGTCATGGGCTACGTCAGCGTTGCCATGGCCACGGTAAAAGTGCGTTATCGGGCTATTTTGTGAGAAGAAGTTGAGGCCATATGAAACAGTTATAAAAATCTAGTTTTTAGTCACCTATACATATACTTGATCCCCCTAATGAGTCCCGTCCGGCCGATTTTTAGGCTAGGTATAGTAACCTTGGCCCTGGTCGAGCTCCCTTCCAGCATTCCTTCTGTTCAAACATCCGCGATGTTCAATTTTCTGAGCTTCGTTTCCAGGCCTTTTTGTGTATAATGGAGGATCAGGTTTTTCTGTGGGCAGCAGGTAAATAAGGCGTCTCCATCCCTCTGCTAGGGTTACGGTAAACTGACGCACCGCAGCGTCAGTGTACTTGGGTCAAAGACATTGTTGTAGGTAGGACTTGGACTTGTCCGAAAGCGAGATTTGCACTCGGTTAAATAAGACAGTCGGACTTTGACATAGGTGACGAGGACTCAGCATTTATACCATCTCGTCATGGTTTTTATCATTAACTATAAGTTTTCAAGTATATACAGTTTCATCTGTAAAGCAGCCAACAACAACATTGCAATTTACTCTGTTCTATATACTCCAGGCATAATCTTTCTTATATATGTTAGTTTCACTCTGTATTTAATAATACACTCTTGCAGGTCTTTTTCTAATCACTGCTGTCGCGAGATATTTCTTTTAGTATTGGCTTTCAAATTCTTTATCTCTCAAAATCGAGCACCAAAAGTATACTATTTATAAACCTACTCGCCTCTCAGATTGAAAATACTAACGTACTGTTGGTATTTTTACACTTTTCTCCTTTTTTTTTCTACCTATGTCAGTCAGTTTGCCTCTGCCGAGCGAATAATAATGATGATAATTACTATTAATTAATAACGATCATCGTCATTGTTATCATTATTCACACTGATTATTCAGCTGGATCGTCAAGTCACGTCCTGTAACCTTAGCTATCCAGCAGCCATCTCAACATATTTATTGTTTCAAGCAAACAAGCTTTTCGAAGCATGCCAAACTCTACTGCCAGTGGCAGTTTTCGCTCACTGTTCAAACCGGTTGCAATATATCGGTTTCTTGAGCTTCTATGACAATTGGGACAACCATATACTACACCTCCTGACTGCCACATTTTCTTAACTTTTTGTATCTCAAATCTTAATAGTAGTAGAATTTTTTTCTTTCTGTTTCCTGAATTTTTGTGAAAATATTATTGTTGTTGTTATTATTGTTGTTATTAAGCTACATACACTTTGCGACAATTGTTTAAATTTTTGTTATACTACATATACTTAACTCAAGGGCCCTTGCTTCATATCATAACGACAAATGTGTATTAACGCACACATATAGTTACATTCTCTTGTAATTCATAGCCGCTGTTGTTTGCTTGATATTGTTATCTGTGTTTGAAAAGCCGCCTAAGGATTAGCGCAATATACGTGCTGTAGATTCTAGATGTTGTTTTGAAAGCTAGTATATAAATGACGAACTTAGGAAAGACGCACTTCCTTCTGCACTTCCTGTTAGTAGAAAGTTGTAACCACTGGCGGCATTGGCCAGCATCTTGAAGCTGACAGCAGGATAAGATTATAGTTGATAGATAGTACGAAGTACAAAGAGAAAACGTATTTCATGTCAAAACATCGTCTCGACCTTGCTTGTGATTTCTTTTGTCGAGCATGACCGTTTAAGTGGCAAGACTGAAGAGGTTCGAGGACTCCAGAGCCAAGTTTAATGCCATATTGACCTTCATTAATTCCTTACAAAAAAACCTGTTGCTTGAATTGATTATTTTTGTATATGACCAACTAGAATTGCCTCTTTTATGTACCTCTACCATTGAGTAATTACGAGTATTTAGTCAAAATTAATTTCATAATTTTGTATGTCTCGCATACTCTTTATACTCTATAGATCATAGATGAATACGAGTGCCACAGACAACGACCTTCGCAATTTCTTAATTGCATGCAGTTCAAACTCAGTAAAACGTTTATGCAATCGGCCAGAAATGTCTCTTTCGTCTTTGGCTTTCCTTGGGAAGAAAATCCCATAAATCCCATGAACCATCTACCTATTGAACAACTCCAAGTATTTAACATTCTACAATAATTTTATAGTTCTATATATTCCTTTCTCAACTTTATATACTCTAGTATAATTCCTTAGAGAATATCCGCCTTTTAAATTAATAAATGTTTGAAACAATCACCTAAAGTTCATTCTTTTTTGTATTTCATGAACTTCTATCTAGTATTTTCTCTGCCTACACTATATACTTTATGCTGAATGTGTACTATAGTATATAGCCAAATTAATAAACTTGGACTCAGTAGAATTATCTCTTTTCTTCTTTTTCATCAAGCTAAACCCATTGAGCAACTGGTATATTTAACAGTCCGAAGAGTATTTTATTTTCTCACATCTATACTCTGCATACGCTATATACTATAGATAGACACCTTTATTTAATCAAGTCAGGGTAATCCTTTCAGCAATTAAAACAAATGTTGTTATCAATAGGAGCCCTGACAAACTATCAATACGAGTTACAGTGATGTTCTAACTATATATAAATTGATTTCAGAGACAAAAATTACAAAAATAAAAGAAACTAAGCTTAAAAAATTATATACAAAATTATAACAATAAAATAACAAAAGTAAATAAAAAGATTTATCAAAGTTAACATGAACTTATAGAAAAATTATAAACTACACAACCGTTATAATAAAAAGATTTCTTGGCGGATATCGAGAAGATATCGACTCTCATTCCTTGCCATTCAAATTGATAAACTTTTGAAACAAACACAGTCACAGCTAGAATTCTCTATTTTCTTTCATAAACCTTTCTGATAGTCCTATAGAGGAACAAGAAGTGCTTAAAATCCTGAACTTCATTTCTATATCTCTCACCGAAATTTATTTTATTTTATTTAAAATCTTCGCCCCATTACAATGCAAAATATACTTAACTAGTACAACAATACAAACAATCAGTCAAGGTCATCCGCAACAACATAGCCAATTACAACGGGCTTTATATACTCTGCATGCAAGATATAGTTACATACAGACCTTGCTGCATTCCTTGCTGAATTTTTTTTCTGCCCAAATTAATAAACTTTTGAAACACTATATATCAGTTAGGATTTTTTTCTTTTTCTTCACTTTCATAAACTTAAAGTCATGCATAGAGGAAACAACAAGTGCTTGAGATCCAGAATTTCATTTTAATTTCGATATCTTTTGTATATCTTTATGTACTCTATATCTTTATGTACTCTATATATACGACTACATGCAACTTCATTTCTTACTGCACAACTAGTTGATAAACCTTTGAAACATTATCAGTTATAGAAATATCTCTTTTCTTCTCTTTAATAAACCTAAACGGTTAAACCCACAGAGGAAGCAACAAGTGCTTAAAATCTTGAATTTCATTTATATTTCGATCTCATATCTTCATATATACTCGGCTACATGTATATCTCGACATTCATTCATGGATTCCTTGCTGAATATATCTATACTGCCCAAATTGATAAACTTTTGGAACATTATCAGCTATAGAATTAACTCTTTTCTCTTTCATAAACTTAAACCAGGAAACAAGTGCTTATAAAATTTAAAATTTCTTTATAATTGAGAAATCCTTCTGTAATTCTTTGCTGAATATCTGCTGCTCAAATTGATAAACTTTTGAAACGTAATCAACTAGAAATATCTCTCTTCTTCTCTTTCATAAACTTAAACTCATAGTCGTATAGAGGAAATAACAAGTGCTTAAGATTTAAAATTTCTTTCTAATTTGGATCTTGCATGACCTTCCGTAATTCTTTGCTGAATATTTGCATGCTGCTCAAATTGATAAAATTTTGAAACGTGATCGATCAACTAGAAATATCTCTTTTCTTCTCTTTCAGAACTGAAAGCCTTATAGAGGAAACAACAAGTGCTTGTAAAATTTAAAATTTCTTTATAATTTCGATCTTGACCTTCCGTAATTCTTTGCTGAATATCTGCTGCTCAAAATGATAAACTTTTGAAACATGATCAACAAGGAATATCTTTTTTCTTCTCTTTCATAAAATTTGTATATTTATTCTATATACATGTACTGCGTGCCAAGAAAATTAAAACGCTTCCTTCCTTTCACCACCGCATGTCAGAAGACAATGTGAAAGCCGAGGGGTTCCTATTTGAATTTGCAGGTCACCTAAACTCCCAAAAGTGGCGCCAGATTGGGCCCGACAAACTGTGTCTTTGTTTCTCGTTTCCTCGTGTCTCAAAAGGCGTCCCGTACGAAGCGCATTTGTGTCTAATGTACTCATTGTTCGTGTTTAATTGTCGGCGAAAAAGTGGAAACAAAAAACCGCCAACATTAAAATTACTTTGTTTACAAACTACACTGCCACTTCAAGAGCGTAGCTGATATCGGTGTACAAACGTGTGCATTAAACAGTGAATAACGCCACTTACTTAAATTCCTCCCTGGAATTCTTCAAATGTCTCCTCTGACAAATACTGATGATCCAGGCCCTAAACTTAATAGATTACTAAAAGTATTTTCTCCGTAATTCTCAAAACAGCAAATTGGGTTGAAAATTTTAATTATTTTCCCCAATAAGTTGGACTCAATAACCAGGAAATGACAACATAAAGGTCTTTCTTTCAGAAAATAGTGGCACCAGTATGATTGCACGCTATGACATTTCTATATGAATGTAGCGGTGGTAAACGTGTACTCCTAAAAAGAATAGCCGTACAGGTACATATGTTACTCTTCAAGTATATGTATACTATAGTCTACACCTCTCACAGTCTCGCTATGTATACAGCATGCGGCTGAGGTATCCAAGCATGTGGAGTGAATGTTGAAACTTGAAAAAAGCTCTGGCAAGGGGCTCAATATATTTCAAGCATTCTTTTTAGAGTGCTTGGAAAACATATGACATTTAGTAGAGATCTCTTTCCGATTTGATTCAAATTTTCTGGTCATACCTTTTTTGGCAAACTCGCAAATTTCTCATTTATTATCGTGAAGTTCATCTGTACGCTTCAATGTAGTCCGCTGTCAGTCTAGAATTTTCGACCGCCTCCGAACTAAGGTAAACCTTTTTATTTCTTGAAACTTAATTTATATACTATACATGTATATACTTTTCAATATATGAAGCAATACTGTTGTATATAGTGTTGTCGTATGAACAGGTCAGGTTTTGAACTTAAGACGTTTTGCTATCATTGTATAACAAGATATTTGTCTATTGTTTTACATTTTTAAGTGTGTTTCTATCTTAAACACTACCCATGGAATAAAACAGAGAAGTTTATTGGAAATAAAGCGATTTGTTTTTTCAGACAGCTTTTTTTTATTTTCAAAAAGCAACTTTAATTAAAAATAGCGGTTTTGTTTATTAACGACACGTATACACGATCGCGTTTTTCAATAACGATTCCACAACCAACCACGAATTTAATAATTGGCAAACCTCTGGTGCAATTAAATGTTGCTAAAAACAAAAAGGAAATCGATTATGGACTTGAGTAGAAGAGAAAAAGAAAACAACCAGAACGTTCTGCAATGCTTATATTCCTAATCGGAAAAGCAACTTATTTTTTTCTTCATTTCGCTTATGTTGTCATTTCCCTGCGCCGGGAAAAAGATATGAAAGCAGGACAGTATTATGTCTGCGCAAATTGGGAAAGTGCCCGAAGTAATCTCTTAATGAGTCATTTTTTCATCAGTGTTTCCTGAGAAGTTACCTGCAGTGAGTTCGCTGTGCCTCATTATCATCAAGCCATGCAAAAAAGTTTATTTTTGTACTTCCTTTCATTCACGCATCGGTTTTTTCACCTTCGACAGGTCACAAAGCCTCTCAGTTTTGTTGTTGTGGACGAAGGAAGCGAGCATAGAAAAAATTCTCCAAGTTCGTTCGTCCTTTTTAAACGACTCACCAAAGTCTAAAACCAAAGGAGCTGTATTTTATCAACAGGCAATCGTGGTAAGAAACTTCTTATTTATGTTGACTGACTGGTCACTGTATAAATGTAAACTGCGACTATGTGTTTAGTATATATATATATTTACGAACTGGGAGAGGAACTGACTATAGTTTAGATTGTATTACCAACACCGCTAAGACTTTCACTGTCAACTATACTGCTTGTCACATCCAGATTGCTCTCTCAGTAATACATGTATATAAATTCTAGACTCTTAATTCTGCCTTTCTAAAACAAGTTTCGAGATGTCTTGGATATCGAGCTATAGTCGTCCTTGTTAATGAAGAAATAACACAGGAAACGGATTGTTCGTAAAGATTATTAAATTATTTTGAAGTCAAGATTGAAGGAGTTATTTTTTTTTTGGTATATCGTACATGTAATCTGTAACCACGGACCTGACCTGTATAACGTCAACAAAGGCATATGTCATATATTCGTGTAAACTAAACTCTTTTCTATCACACTCTCCTGACAGAGCTCGATTTAAAACTATATCCGAGATTCTCATGGATTACAGAATTGGTAAAGTTAATAAAGATATCTATAAACGCCTACACATATTAGTCGTACATTTCTACTTTAAAGTTGATCGTACGGCGTTGAAAGAAGTTCGGAAAAGCGCAGTGAGTCGACAAGATAAGCTTTTGTTTTGAAATCACTGCTTCATTGCTTCGGGAAAGAAACTGAAGACGAGGAGAAGGGGGGTCAAGGACATTGGAAAAGCTGTTCTGAACTTGTTCAGCCGGTTATACGGCCCGTCTGGCTTGTGTCAAGAGATTATACCAAGAGACAGGTTGAAGTGCGATGATTCCTGAATGGGGCAACACCACACGCTGCTATAGGTGTCACAATTACACGATAATATACTTCTAGTCCTGAGGGAAAATATACTTTGTTTTATTCAGTGGCAGGTTGTGATAACAAGATGACTTTTCCCAAAGAAAAACGACATTTTTATACGAGGCAAGGAAAATCGATGACAGCCATTAGAGCTATGCACTATTATATATTGACTTACACAAATACTTGAGGGCTATTTTTGACTCGTTGAATGTGTACCAAGAGTCTTTCACGTCTGAGAAATGACATTCTGAGTCTTTTTTAAGGTCTCAACTTGTCAACGCATTAGGAAAATTTAAAAAGAAAACCGATTTATAAGGCCTCGTCACAATACTAATAGTCGATATTGATTACATTTATATAAGACTTTAATACAAAGACCGAGATTTAGGACTCCATAGTCTTTAGCTCTTCGTCTGTGGGCTGTTTACTTTGTTGTTGTATGGTTCGTTGGGTTGTTAATGTTGAACGGAATGGGATTTTTTGCCCAAGCACTTTGTAGCTATGGGTACTATCTTTAATATATAAGTCAAACGAAAAAGGTCTTCTGTGCTGTGCTTGCAATGATGACAACTCATTTCCGGTCGGTGGAGCCGTGCCGATTGGTTTGTCAAATAATGTCAAACGGTGGATTAATGACCAGCTCGAAATACAACAAAATTTGATACAATATTTAGTCTTTCATATGCTGTGACAATTGGCCTGTGAATCGAGCGTATCAGAAGTGTGACAGATAGTTTGACAGACGAGAAGGCCAACGACTAACCAGTGCCGTAGACAGTTAGACAAACCACGATTTTTCACTTTTAATGACTTGTCGCATACCTTGTGACATGTTAAAGTGCCCAGAAGATTACGACTTTCTGCTGACAGAAACACAAGCTTATACGTACACTTGTACACTTGCGAGAAGGGGAAAAAATCCCCTCTTAACGTCTTTTTAGTTTGAGAATGTAATCTCAGCATCATGTTACACTCTATAAGCCAAATGGTATATAAATACTGTGTTTTATATAGTAACTTGGGTGATATGGTTGAACTATGTTGAAACAGGGTCGAAAAATTCAAAATAGACGATCTACATAAACAAACAGAGTTTGATGGTCAGCCGTATAGTGTATACCGAGTCTTTGAGTGTCTGGCATTTTTCATGAGGATGATCGTTCTGTTCTTTAATCAATTTGCCCCGTGGTTATGTTTCCAACGATTTTCCGGACTTTCTTTCACCGTGTTTGTTCTTTTTTGGCCACGAGGTTCGGACGCGGGAGATGCTAATTGTCATGGGGAATTTCTTTTTCTCACAAAATAAGAGAAAGAAATAGTGCGATGCAATTTTGAGACTTCATGAATGTTAATCCACAATCTCTTGGGTAAATAGCCATTGTGGGCTATTCAGCTAGACTCTGAATACGCCGGAAATGGAATCATGGTGGGCTAGAATGGAGTTTGCCGCTTCAGAGCGTCAGTTCATTTGAAAAGATAAAGTAGGGCTATTGATGATTTTCAAGCCTTCCCTATAAACAACGAAAACTCAAATGTATATCCTTTACGGAATCGCTCTAATATTCTTCGGAAACGCATGCGCCCACCTCGAATCGACACGATCTACTTTCGGCTCGCAGCGATACATCCGAAACGGACACAGAGTGGATTAGGCAGACGATTAATTTTCGTTGTCATTTCTAAAGCCATTGCTGCGTGACGTCAGCTCCCCGAGAGCAAATAAGGTTTCGTTTTTGTAATTGGCAAGTGGGCGGGAACTAAATTATTCTTAAAGGTGTCTGGGTCTTCGTTGAGCTTCTATAAGCCACAAGTGATTGCCTTTGGATTCGAATTCCTCAGCTCACGTCTCGTCCGGGGTTTGTTTCGTCTAGGGATTGCCTTCCCGTCTGATCGAAGTATGTGAATTGCGAAACAAAGCGATCCATTAGGTCTCACTCGCATTAGCTACCTGATATGTTTACCAGTAAGCACTGCTACACCGTATAAAGCTTGGGGGTCCGGAAACCAGAAATTCCGATGTTTCCTGCTTGTCTTATTGGATGAACATCATTCGCCTTGGCCTCGCAACAACCTTCGATCGCGTTTCTCTAGCTGGGTACCAATGTTTGTCTCTTGGAGTGAACGAGGCGAAATTCGAAATTGACGGTGGCTAATTTAAATTTCACTAGCCCTGGGTAAGTTTTGAAAGCGATGCCAGTAGTTTGTTTGCTTATATAGTCGCTCTGTTGAATACAGACCTTATAGCCGTTTGTGTTCGTATACTCATGCCCTAGTTAAGGTGACCTGTATTGGGTCGAGTTGTTCATCGTGTCGTTCATACGATACTGATCAGCCTATAGTTGTAAATGGACACTACTAACTCTGGTATTTCTTTTCATTTTGCCACAGATATATCACCGTTTGTCAACAAGCTCTTTCTCTCGTGGTCAGGCTCGTATTCAACGTAATTTATGCTGCCGAGTGCTCATTTGCTCGGACATTTGTTGATATTCTATCCGATGCGAGGAAAACGTGTCTAGGATCTAGCCGTGACATGAGTCTAAACCAGGACGAGATAATTCGGATTTGCGAGAACCCTTTACAAGAGGCGAAAACCTATGAAGTTTGGAAGCGACGTGAGAAGTTAGGCAATGTCGATTATCGTTCACGTCGGAAGACTACGAATGTGGAAAATAAATTAAAATCGTACAACAGTTCGTCGAGTAAAGCGGACTCTGATAAGAAACTGAAAGATACGGCTATAGACTACACGTACATCGATGAGTACTGTAAAGTATCGGCGCCCAAGCCTTCTGAAGAAGAGGACTTTAGGCCGACGGAACTGAAGACGAAGACAGCGTTTGGTCGCTCGAAGATGCCGTTTGAGAAATTCGCTCGACAGCACATCGGAGGAGGCATTGTGGATTGTACACCGACTCAACCCGGGACATGTCATCAAGTTCATTCACGAAACAGGAATGTGGAAAACAGTTACGAGACGGCTATAGGAAAAGACTATTTCGAACCAGAAGATGTGTCGGTACGATGTTGCGGCCTGAACGTCGAAACGGCCGTCGACTACTGTACCTGTATGTTCTGTGTGAAGGGACTATTTTATCACTGCATGAAGGACTCGTGTCCCGAGAACGAGCTCGTGGATCCATGCTCGTGTAGCCCAATGAACAGGGGTTGTGTGACACGATGGACTGTACTCGGAGTGTTATCAATTTTCCTACCATGTTTATTTTGTTATCCCTTATGTCGAGGGTGTACAGAAGTGGATAAATGGTATAAAAGAGGCGAAAGCGTAACGAAGGGTCGAAGAAGTCATAGTCGAACTGTACAGAACCGAGAACGCGAACGACTCACGTAACCAGAGAGTTAAAGCCGTGTTATGAAACGGCGACTTAATGGTAGGGAGTCGGATGGTTCGTGCACTATCCCTGATATTCCCGAAATCGAAAAACTAAAACAAACCTATAGGCCCGGTCTGAATCGAGCTGAAAATACGAGCGAAATATATATGTGGCTTTGAAAACTTTATTTGTATAGTGTAAATAAGCGAACGAAATTTAAATAGATCGCACTGTTTCCTTCGTTGATATTTATGCAACAACAGAAAAAATGCTCAAGTTTGTAAATATTAAATTTCTTAAACGATACCTGGTGAACTGTGTTGTGGTGTGCTGACCAACAGGAGCCAGCGCCAATGGTCGCACAGTGTAGCGACTACTGGTGATGGTGCCCTGAGATTAACTGTCTTTGCACATCGATTGATTATTTACAATGTCCTCCCCGCATGTGTAACTTATAGTGTGTTCTCCGTAGGACAACGACACAACTGACCTAGATAATTGCTCCACTATTTCTCGCCACATCAATCCCCACACGAGCTGTAGTCGCTAATCTGCCTCACAATGCAGGCCACTAATAGCCGGAGTCACATCTTCGTGACCGAGTCCCCATAAACGTTTCATGCACGTCTTTTTCAAATCACTTTCTCGGCTACCGGTCGCGGTCGACGTGAAGATAGTCGCTATCGTAATGAGAGATCTTCTAGCGTTTCAGGGACAAAAACGTTTTAGAGATACAGTTTCAAGTGGCAGTTGACCTCGGAACCAAACTAATAAGTCTATTCTGAAAAAAACACGAAGATTTTGGACACTACATAGGATTTGAACTATCGAGATCACTATGGTCCTGTTTTGTAAGACTTGAGTGTACTCTGTATTCTAGAGTCAATTAAACGTTTATCGATGTTTCAATTCTATTTTAGAGTCATCCTACGCGATAGCCCAATTATATAGTATAGAGCGATGGGCCACTGTACGTTTAGGTGTTAGGGTTTGACGCGCGCGAGTTTTATACTGCGCTATGGTGTTTCATTCGGCTTTGAGTGTTAGCGGTCACGCGTTTCGAAGCGTTTAGTTTTCCCCAACGAGGTTCGTGGTTTTGGTCGGCATGTAATTCAGATTGTAACCTGAGTGAATGGGCTCCGATCGCTATCAAATGTGGTTTCTCGACGGGCGGTCAGTTAAGACATTGTCATTGCCTGTGGAAACTCGCGGCGAGAGGTGAGCACAGATGCTGCGCTACAAACCTCGACGCCGGAAATTACTCCCGAACATTTCTGAAGGATGGCTCGCAAACCCCACGGTTTTCGACTTCCTACGCGCGACCTCGATATTCGCGTCGATAACGGTGCTGTGTCGATTCGAGATGGCGGTCTTAGATCATCCGGAGTAGCGAGATAGAGTTCGAGATGTTTTTTCTCAACTCGTGGGTGAACTGACGCCAAGGTCAACGACAATGGTCCACACTAATTGTATGAGAATAAGAACGATTGGTGAACCCCTGATGGGCTGTTCGGCAAGAGACCGCAGTTCACGGAGAGTTTGTCTGTTCTGCAAACCAAACATTTAATCGTGTTAATATGTTTGCTTGTTAGTGGCGACTGTGGCCGGAAACGGACGAAGGTTCTAGAGCGAACGAGGCGAAACGTTCGTATTTTAAATTTAACGCCTGTGTAATGACGACACTCGAGTATTTCTCGAGTATATTTCAGGATTTTTTGTTTAACTGTGGTTATCCAGTTCCCTTTGTAGGGTAAGATTTTGAAGTAACATAAAATAATGACTACCTATAAATACATGTCTGTTTCTCCTCGCTGCGAGTTGGGACAGCTAGCGGAAACTATGGCATGCTTGGGGAATGCCGAACTTCTCGATGCACTTATATTAAAGATGCCCGCCAGTATTGCTCGTTGGCTGCTCTGTCTGGACTTATTTGCTTGTTGACTTGTTCAAAAAAGCAAGGAAGTCACCCTTGAAACAAGTTGAACAATATATAGAAGCGACAAACATTTGCCATAAACTATAAATGAAACATGCTTTGTACCGTGCTTAACTTAAAAGAGGATTGGATAATTTTCGTTGTTTATGATTACCATGTCCTTGTACCAAGACCACTTAATGTCGCGTGTTTTTTTTTAATTATCAGATGAAAGGATTTTCTAATAACATAGTAAGTCCGCTGCATTTCTGGTCCAATTCGAATGATGAATACTTCAACCGAGAGCCCAATGAAAAAGATTCATCCATAGTATAGAAAAATACTTCACTGTTATGCGTAATATATATAGGCCCGTATATGCCTTACAAACTTTAATAATCATATTAGGAAAGGTTTTTTAAGATACTATAAGGTTTGTCTGGAGTTTGATATGATTCAAGATTTCTTCTAAAAACACCAGAATTGGACTTTATTGCGTTTACACGGTTTACGTTTTTGGAGTTTGTTGCCTTTATTATAATCATCCGAGTCAGGCAATGAAAATCGACCAGCAAGTTCCTGTTTCTTTTTTTAATATACATTAGGAAAAAGAAAGGCATATTCTGGTAGAAGATTATTACCCTAAATTAACTGTTCAAACGAGTCGTGTTTCCGGAATGGATCCAGACACGCAAAATGCCATTAAAAAGACAACCCGTAATTACAGTAGAGTTGAGATATCGCTTTTCTTTATTTTTTTATCATTTCCTTCGATCTTAGGAGGTTTTTGTAAAAAAAAAGAATCTTTACGTTTATTTTAACCGCTTGAAAAACAATTAGAGCAATCCCTCCCCATCTTTTTAGCGCTTTGGCATTTCAACATCTTCTAATCTTTCACACCTCGCTTTATTTTTATCGCCAGTCACTGCTAGTATATACTTTATGTCAATCAAGTCGCGAACTGGGGAAAGTTTTAGACTTGAAAACTTGATCTCCTCAGACGCCGGTCGCTGTAGATATTGGAGACTCAATTTCATCTATGATTTCGTATAAAGTCCAAGAGCTTGTCATTCTGGGTCGAGCCTAGGGTTGAAATGATCGATTTCTAGCTCGTTCCGCGTAGCTTTTTTTATTTTTATTTCGCGTTCCTAATGCATAAAGGGTTCCCGTTGTGTATTCAAATGGATTAGAGGTGATTATGAGTGAAAAAATGAAACATTTTTGGCATACAATGCCAGGTTTCCGGATGGGGCCAGATGGTTCCCGTCGTGAATCTCCGGAAGTACTTCGACGGTTATAATCCCAGCTTCACTGACGCAAAGTGAAAACAGCTGAACGCGATATATAAGCAAAATGGCCTGAAAAAAGCGGGGGGGGGGGGAGGGGGGATGCCAGAAATGCCTTTCCTTTTGATCGCCAAGGTCGTAGTAATCATTTTTTGATTCGCCCATGTTTTATATATCTACAATTATTTTTAATAAAATTTGAATGGTATAAGTTGCTGAACGCTAGGAGTCTATTTTAATAGTTTTCAAAAAAACTCAAGCCCTAAGTCGGAACGTCAGTATTTCGTTACTAAAAATCTCGGACGTTGTTGACTACATTTTTACTTTGACAATCAGTTATGTATTTGCATATAACCATGCGTTGATCGGCATTTACATGACCATGGATCAGCCCTGCATGCACAAGTAATTTGTACATCGAATTACTTTATAAAAACATTAAAATATTATTTAGGAGAGAGAAAACACTAGAAATGAATATTTCTTTTGTCCACAGATTCTAACTAGAATTTGCAATAATGTGTCACGTTTTTTTATGCATAAAATAATAAATGTTGTTATATAGCTAGAGTTTCACTGGATACAACGATGACTGTTATTGGTTGGTTTGTGGTCACATGACCTTAGCTAAATTTCAATGTCTACCGAGCGGGCAATAATTGAAAAACTTATCGCCTCGGCTCGGTCAAAAAGGTTTCAATTGTTGCCCGCTAGAACTTTGAATTCTTCACGGCATCCTATAAACAAAAGCTTGTTTGGTACGAAAAAAAGAATATTTATAGGTCTTCAAAGCATGTGTGAAGATTAACTGGAGAAATGTATTGCTGTTCTTTTGTTCTGTGACTTATATTTGTTTGGTTGAAGTGAAATTACGGAGCCAGGCGAAATGTTTTGGTAAGTCTTAGCGTTTGTCTTTTGTGTACTTTCCCTTGATAAACGTCGAAATTATTCGGCGAAACTCAAGCTATATAACAATTGATAAAAGATTTCAAGACGGCACGAGAAGCTGTGAAAATGGCCTCGAGTTGTACCAGAAATAATCTAAAGGTCGTTCGTGCATGTACACTGTATATAGTGCAAAGTTAGACTGAAGAAAACTTATAAAGGGGGACATTAATCAGTGGAGAGAAACATTGAACCGTAGTACAACGTACGGGGAAAAATCGTCAAAAACAGCAATAACCATATCGCCGTGTAATGTAATACACAAACTGCATGGCTAGACTGCAATGCCGTACCAACGAGTGCGAGTGCGATTACCATTTACCAAAATACAACAACTGCATGCAAGTAAGTGGAGGGGAGTAGAACACTTTTTTCACCCCCCGCACTAATCTGGTAGCTGAGGTCATCCCCCTTGTTCTAAAACGCCTTCTTAAATACAAAGTGAGGGGAAAAGAAAATTTCGCAGCGTGGCGTATGATGATATATCCTGTGGTAAAAAAGTATGCAAAAGTGTCGTTTTTATATTGGAGACAAATACGTATTTTGGGGGAATAATTTGGTGTATATAAAGCAGCCAAATCTCAATCACTTTTGACCTTAGTCAGGCGACCTTTATTGACACTGCTATCAGATTATTTATACATATGTGCTGTTATGCAAGAGTTGTGAGACTGATTGGTGACATGAGCTGGGGGTACGTTGTTTTAAAATCAACAACTGGAATATAATATAAAATATTATTAAAATAAACTGCGGTTTTGCTGCTCCATACGTATGTACAAACACCGGATTACGAGATAAAAATACAATAAGGTTAAAGTTGAGAATTCCAACAAAGTTAGTATGTGTTACGTTTCTTAAAACAGCTTAAATATCAGCTATGTGGATTATTTATAAAGAACAGCTAACAAGGATTAAAATAGGCAAGCGTTCATTTCCTTCTTAATAATGGTTGATCTTATAGCATCTTTCGATAATTCCACAAGAAACAATGTTTACTACACGCAAAGGATTGTGGTTAAATGTACAACGTCGGTAGGGCTAGCTGTGGATTGTCGGTTGTGCTTGAGATGTCCGTATCAGTTCGCATTTTTGCAGTTCACCACCTTCAAGATTTTCTATTACATATATACATTTCTGAAAACTACATTTCTGAAATTAGTAATGTTACTGAAACATCGATCGTCAAGCTGTTACAAAACTCAGAATATCATCTCATAGATTACCTGTTGAAACTGGTCGATATACTAATATTCCATACGATGAAAGAATATGTGAACATTGCAACTTAAATGAGGTTGGGAATGAACAACATTATTTAATGCAATGCAACAATCCAAAGTTTACTGATCTCAGAGCTAATTTCATCCATAAACTATATCAAATAAACTATTCGTTTTGCTCTTTCAATAATCAGGACCTGTTTATGTATATGGTTTCAATGAAAGACAAATCTATAATAGCACTAGTAGCTAAGTTCTGTTTTGATATATTAACGAATTTTGATCAATTATAATGTAGTAAGGTACTAAGACTCCAAGACTGGGGTGCATTGCAGTTGATCAAAGTTTGTTTATCCTTATTGTTACTAGTTTAATATGTTAAATTTTTCGTATTTAACTATAATTTGTATGTATCATATGTACCAGTAGTGGTATTAATGTTGATTAAAATGTTGTTGTTATATACGTACTGGCTATACGTTTCACCTAATTGCTAAGTCATTGCTGTATTGCTATAAGGGTTGTGACTGGCTGTCGTTTTCAGCAATAATTCTTTCTAAAGTGAAGTCGTTTTTACATTAGTTTGATGTATTACCAGTGACTTGATCCAGTAGGCATGGGTACCTATCTTTCTGCCATACCAGCAACCAACATATACACATTTACCTACATATTTACCTGCCCACATACCTACCTACCCGCACGTTTACCCGCCTACTATTTATGTGTCTTTATTCGCCCTATTGTTGAATATTGTGACTCAGTATGGGATTGCTGTGGAGTAGGCAACGCTACAAGTTTAGAGAAACTCCATGCAACGGCGTGCTGCGAGGATCGTAACTAGGATAGCTGACAGTGATAGAGCTATAGACATGGTAAAATGGACGTCTCTGCAAAGTAGGCGAGATAACCATGTTTTTAAACTAGTTAAAAATGTATTCAAGGACGTTGCCCCCAATTTTTAAAAACTATTTTATTTTTAATAGCTCTGTGCTTAGAAGAACAACTAGACAAAGTAACATGATACATTTACCTCGGGTACGAACTGAACAAGCAAAGAAGTCATTTTACTACAATGGCTGCATTATTTTTAATAAACGAAAGTAGTATCTTTTTATTAACATTGTATTATATTACATTTAGCTTTACTTCTTTTATAGTTCTAGATATATAATATATTGTATTGTAATGTAAGGTTGCAGGGCTCCAGTTGATAGCAGCAGTTGTTACTACTGATTGGACTACCCTGAGTAAATAAAGGTGTCAGTCAATACTGACCTACCTAGCTACTAACCCACTCACACCTACCTATATACATACCTTTATAACATAGCTTTGATATAGCAACGTTTTTGATTGGCTGTCGTGCGTGCTCCGTAACTCGATCGATGGAGCACGGCAAAAAAGCGCGGGGAAAAATTTCAAAACAAAACTGAGTTTTAAATTGACTTTTTATGGCCTTTTATATTGTCAAAATACCGAGTCATTTAATTGTATTGAGTAATAAAGAACAACGACCCAGAAGACATAAACTGGGTCTGCGTAACCGAGTTTAAACTGTCCTTTTGGTTGGATTTTAGTGAACAAAAAAGACTTGGCTACGAAAGTAGGAAAACACAACAACCAAAACGATTCGCCGGCTTGTGAAAGGATTTAACGCTATGTTATAAAAGAAATGGCTCATGGTTTAGTGTGCTCCATCGAGTTATGGATGCACTTGGGAAATTTGGAGAGCACTCAAAAATCTAGAAATCGATTTTTTCGTGCTCCCAATTTCCCGCGTACATCCATAACTCGATGGAGCACGCTAAACTATGAGCCATTTCTTAATTATACCTACTTACCTACCCAGGCGCTACTTCACTTACTGTCTTATGACCGGACCGAAGGACGACGATACATGCACAGAGGCGTAGAAAGCGGGGGGGGGGGGGGGGCTGGGGGGCTTGAGCCCCCCCCCACAATTTTAAATGCCCCCCCCCCCCCCCAAAAAAAAAAATATTAAAAAAATGGCGAGTATTCGGTGGAAAGTGTGCCGAGTCTGCCGAGTGACGACGACAACAAAGTTAATTCTACGGAAGCTAAGTTGACAAAGAATTAGAAGCTATTGTGTAGGTGTTTAAACACAATTATTGAAAGATTATTAAAGCGACTTCAATGCATGCAATCCCTAAAAAGTGTTCAGTTTTGTGAAGTGTCGTCTGTCGAGGCTTTAAAGTATGTTGGTTTAATAATTTCTTCGTTTTCATGTTAAAATTTGAACTATGCTTGCTGTAGAATTAGATGAAAAAGTTTCCTCAAATTGCTTCGAATTGTGTTTCCGAGGTTCTAGATTTCAAAATTTTCCGGGAGAGCACCCCCGAACCCCGCTAAAAATGTCGACTTCAGCTCCCCAACTTTGAATCCGTTCCTACGCCTCTGTACATACACGTAGAGCAAATAACGATTACTTCATGGTAAGAAGGTTTAAATTACAAAGCCTCCCATTAGAATACAGTAATTAGCAATAACCCACATTAATGACGTCATAAACTCGTTGCGATTGTAAAGAGGTGGTCGAGCCACGATAGAAATTAGCGAAATGCGTTACAAAAGTAAATAATGCAATCAAACTACGAAGTTCTTTTTGGTATCACGATTTCATTATTATATATGTACAATATGTAAGTAGCACAAAAAACAGACGAAAGATTTTTAAACCGGATCTTGCGTGCTGTGCTTATTATATCGTATTCTATTTATAAACTTACGGGTTATATAAACCTAAACATCCCTTAGGATTCATTGATTCAATCTTATAGGATTCAATTTATATCATCTCAGAAAGCGTTGGCTGATCCAGCTCAAATCATATGTAGCCCAGGACTGTTTGGCGAGTTGTTTTTTAATAATTGTCAGTTGTTTGCTGTACAAGCTGTGTTAGTTAGCAATACTCAGAAAAACTCTGAGCTCAACCTTCTGAATGCTAGCCAGACGCTCTAACCATTGAGCCACTAGAACTCAGATAGCGAAGCAAGGTTAATTAAGGTACTTATACCTTAGACTGTGCCCAGTCCTCCAGGAACGAGTCTTAACCGCTTGGTTACAAGTACTTGTTGGTCTACAAGTCGCGTTGTAACAGTAAGTTTCCAGTTAAACACTGTTAGTTAGTTTCAGAAATTGCAGCTTGATGTTAGTAATAATTGTCAGGTGTTTGCTGTACAAGCTGCGTTAGTTAGTAATACTCAGAAAAAAAAAGGAAAAAAAAGTTGTTTTTTGTTTGATAATATTAAGATATTTTGAGGTTTTATCCTCTAAAATGCGACGTTTTGTGAACGATCAGCAAACCCTTCTCGGTAAATTCAGCTTGAAGTACTAAAGCACATTCGTAAAGCATGAAAGCGCATTTAGTTGTGAAATATTTCTAAAATGTTGCATTTAAGTGAGTTTAATAACACCTGCAGTCACTATACTTACCCTAGACTTGGATCAAGTCTGTCTCTCGACTCTCTCGAGGGGACGTCGAGCCCTCGAGAGACAGACTTGATCCAAGTCTATACTTACCCGTATGGATGGTTAGGTGCAGACATGCATGTTTAAGAGTTTCCAGCCGTTGTTCGGTTACTTGGATACAGGTCTAGGGCCATGTAATGGTCCCCAGCCTTGACCTGTCCACCATGCCCCGTGTCTGCACGTATCACACCGATTATTTCGGGGGAAGTTTAATTACTGTAGTCGTAGATTAATGGGTGGGATGGAGGGCACAATTCTCCTCTCGCTGTCTTCTTTAGCTATCGACTAAACGGCTCTATCAAGCTGGCTCTCCAGAGTGTACTGTATGACACCTGAGAGTTCTCGTCTCTTTAATAGGCTTGCTATCGCCCCATGCCCTGCGCGTTCCTTTGTTGTTAACCTTGGTTATAAATAACCTCACTTAACAGTGGTATCAATACCAGGCTTACCTCATTAAAGTTAAACCAGTACGTTGACGTTGATATATCCAAAGAAATTTTACAGTAAAATAGATAAATATGCCAAAATATGATTCAGAATAGCTGTCTAACTAACAAAGCACCTTTTCATCAAAATCATGAATATATGTCACTAGAACTCAGATGACAGAACGTACTACGATATTCATATTTAGTTAGTGTAGTATTTTCAGCTTGGAGTTAGTAAAATTTTTTAGTTCTTGCTGTACAAGCTGTACCCAGATGTTAAAACTCTGAGCTCTGGACGTAACTCGAAGGCGAAGCCACACTGACCTTCTGAATGTTAGCCAGATGCTCTAATCATTGAGCCACTAGAACTCAGATGACAGAACGACGTTAACGTTGTTTATAGGATTTAAACCTGCAAACCAGAGTTGGACCGTATGTGTGTCATAAGTAAGTCGATTTGTAAAGTTCCAGTATAGTCTAGGATTTTCAGCTTGAAGTTTGTAAAATTTTCTCAGTTCCTGCTTAGCTATGCAAGCTGTCGTTAACGACATACGACAGGTTTTACAAATTATGTAATCGATGTAGTTAATCGCTCATTGAAACTCAACCTTTAAGCGCCTGCTACATGCTTCTATAAGTAATTGCAATTTGTAAACACCAGCTAGCAAATTATGGATCTTTTTTCTAATTTTCTTTTTCTATTTTTTTGTAAACCTTGCAATATTCCTCAGACAGGAAGCAGCGAATCCACTAGAAAGATCGCATTTAAAAACGACGATTTTTCGTCTCAAGATCAAAAGAGAATCTAAACTGGATATCAACAATTTTTATTTCTGTAATAATATGATTATATGATTGGAAACTAAAAGTGCACCATTTGGGGGGAAAACCGCGCATGCATGTATAGAATAGTCTTTATTCAAATTTGTTATAATTATATACAAACATATCACTGCAAATTATGAGAGATTAAAAGACTAATAATAGAAAACTGATAGAGGTTCCCAACTTTCCAGAAACCATCAGGTTTACTGATAGAGGTTTCCCTGTGACAAAACGTTTCCACATAAGGTCTGGTGCACTAAACATGGGACTATAAAAAACGTAGATTATTTCTTAGGCAGCATTTTAAAGACAGCAAAGCAAAAATGTGGTGAGCTGCCAAGATTTTAAAGAACGAAGGTCACGACCCTTTCGTCCCGCTGAGAGCAAGTCGTCTATAATGCTAATAGGTTATTTGACATAGAAGTAAAAAGAATGACGCGAGTGGGCCTGTGACCTAAAGTATATATAAGAACCTGAGATGTGGGTGGAGTTGGCAATCTTGGGTGGAGTTGGCAATCTTGGGTGGGGTGGGCAATCTTGGGTGGAGTGGGTAATATCGGGTGGAGTGGGCAATCTCAGGTGAAGTGGGAAATCTTGGGTGGAGTGGGCAATCTTGGGTGGTGTGGGTAATCTTGGGTAGAGGGGGAAGTCTTGAGTGGTGTGAGCAATCTTGGGTGGTGTGGGTAATCTTGGGTGGAGTGGGCAAGAGGGGTGTCACATTGGTCACAGACTGCAGATATTTGCCTGTGGAGTAGGCTAAAGGTTTTTGTCCCTTTCGAGGCAGCACTTCACTTGCGGTAGTAACTTCTAGTATATCTTTAAATTCTGTGGCTTGCCTTTTGCGGTAGTGATTAGTTGGTGACTTAGTTTACGTCACGTGATTTCCGCCCCAGACTATTTCAACCAGATGGGGTGATTTTAGGCAATATAGCACAAAATAACCACAAAACTGGACTTCAGTGCAAACTTTCGAAGATTTTTACTTTTAAATTTTGGGAAAACCTTTTGAAATAGAATTCTTCATGTTCAAACTTCTGTAAAACAAAAAGTAAAATATAGCAAAATATGACCTCTAAGTGAACTCTAAATTCAAGTGTCTCGTACACTTTACTTCATCCGGGGACTTTCCCAGAGATGAACACAACCATCTGGCGTTATCCAGAATAAACGAGTTAATCCTTCCGGAAAAAAACCCCAGTTTAAAAGAATGTCTGAACTATCTTCCGGAGAAATGCCTGGTGTCTGAAAGCATGTAATGAATATTATACAAATAATGAATGTTTATTAGTGCAATAGGAAGAATAGTTTGATTTGGTGAAAGATGGAATGGTCCATTGAACGAGGAGACAGCTCATTGTTTGTTTTATATATAACTCACTGAAATGGCCGGAATACTGGTTATTGATTGTTATTGATTTACCGTAAGGTTTTAGCCGACTAGTTAAAGATCATTATTTGTTTAATATTATTGATTCAGTAAAGTTGTAGCACTAGTTAAAGTGTCTATGAAATGAAAATTCGTTGGCATTTTTGTTGTTTTATTGTACAGAGGAGCATTACAGGAGCACTCACTGAAAATTTCAAGAGAATCTGATGCGTATAGTTTTCGCGCTATAAACTCTCAAAGTTTGCCATGGCTCGTTCGTTCTTGGAGGAAAATTGGGCTTTCGGTAACAATGCTTATGACGTACGCAGATGGACAACTATACATAAGAACAATAGATTTCACTATTAATGATCCATCTGCGTACATCATAAGGCATTGTTACACCAACATGCATGGCCACCATTTCATTGTTTTGGTACACCAGTATGGCCGCCATGACGTCAGATGAAAACGATCTAACAAAAATGCACGGTGAATGACGTACGCACGTGAACAATGATCTGCCCAATCAAATGGCAATGCATGCTTTAGTATAATGACAATAATTAATATTTATATTAACTCATTCCTGTCCGAGGGCTTCCCCAGAGATGAATAATTCCAAAAAGCTAAAGGAATGAGTTAAGTGTTCTCGTGCATCATTGTGAAAAATACATAAGTTTTTAATGTTAATATTTATAGCATAATTAGTGCCAGGGGAGCACGGGTGGCGTGTGCTGTTAGGGCGCTGCCTCTCACCTATAGTTAATTAAGCCTGGTTAGACGGGGTTAGTACTTGGATGGGTGACTGTCTGGGAATAACCCCGGGGTGGGGACTCATGTGAGTAGAGTTTAGTTGGTCTCTCCTGTGCTTCGAGAGTTTTTCGCCGGGTTCTCCAGTTTTATTCCTCCCTCCGTAAAATCAACACCTATAGGTCTTAGCTGTAAATGGAGGACCCTACCAGCTCTGCTGAAAAACTTATCCACCTTAAATAAATAATAATAATAACTTGATCTCGAGACACTGAAGTAACAGACCTTTTCACCAATAGCGGCGCCATCTTGAATTCGCAATGCATTATGGTCTATCCAGCGTAGTGTTGAGACACAATGCGGTAATTTTTTCTTTATAAATACTTTCGTGGCAACAATATCTGAATATAATAATTGTCATATTGGTAAAAGCAACAATTCTCGGACGTGTAAGGATAGATTCATGACAAATGTATCCTTTATACGTACGAGAATTATTGCTTTTACCAATATGACAACGATCATATCTAGACATTGTTGCCATGAAAGTATTTATAAAGAAAAAATTAGCGCATTATGTCTCCACACTAAACAATCACCCTTTTAATTGAGCTTATTACCCTGGACAGACCAGAATGCACTGCGAATTCAAGATGGCGCCGCTATTGATCATGAAAAGGTCCGTTCACTGCAGCATGATCTTCAGTTCAGAAAGCTACATGTTTTAAACTGCACGATGCTGCTTCAAGATCTCAATAATAATTCATGAGGGAAAAACGAAAGGAATTCATGTTTAATGAGTGTCTTAATATTTGTGCTAAAGACACGTTTGCCGTTTTTAATACATTTTTGATGGGTTTTACCGTTTACACAAGTTCAATGTTAAAACGTAATTCACTGCAGCATGATCTTCAGTTCAGAAAGCTGCTGCTTCAAGATCTCAATAATAATTCATGAGGAAAAACGAAAGAAATCCATGTTTAATGATATTTGTGCTAAAGACACGTTTGTCGTTTTTAATAAATTTTTTGATGGGTTTTACCGTTCACACAAGTTCAATGTTCAAAATTTTTACGTTAATGAACTTACAAAATGATTTGTTTTTTAAGTCATTCGATAAACTCGCAGTTCGTGTTTTATCTGGTATAAAACACTCGGCTATCGCCTAGATTCAAATTGGGACGGGACGTAGCCAGGAAGGGAGCCGCTTTTGATATAAAACAACAGACATGTAACTACAAAACTGATGCAATATGAATTGTGTCAGGAAAAAAACTGTAAACAGTGTATTCAATCCACTGAGTGTATGCATTTTGAGTATCTATGTGACGTTTGCGTGTTTTGAGACTTGAGTATTTTATATGACGTTTTTTAACCTTTAGAGTCTGTAAAATCTTCCTCCAAAAGCCAGGAAATGGCATTTCAGCGACTCTTGATTTCAAAATTTCCCTCCCTAAAAATTTATTTTGATTTTGGCTCCCCCCTTTCAAAATCCTGGCTACGTCCCTGAAATGGGACACCATCGAATTGATAGATAACGAATAGCACTAATCACTTTGTAACTGTCACAGCATAGGCATTTATTAGTACCGCCGTTCAGGTGCTCCGCCGTGCATGATATCAAGCAGAATTTCCTTCTCGTGTCGGATATTAGTACAATTTTACTGTACCGACTTGATGCCGCATTTGATAAGTAAAATTAATTTTCATTTTTCCTGAGGGTTCGAGATTTTGGAATTCTACATCAATAAAATCATAATTTGGTTGTGTTACCATACCAGGTGGCTCACCTAGTTTTATGATTATAATTCTTTAAATATTTTTATGACGATAATGTTTTCAAGCTCAGCAAATCAATAATAAACGTCTGGCGTTAGCCAGAGTAAAACACTAAAGACATCGTTGGGCGATAAAAGGTTAGCAGACATTTGGTATAGACGTTCGTCGAGCTCAACTCATATACTCAGAAAATGTTTCTGCCTCTAGTCAGACAGGGACTCAACTGATCTGCAAGGTTCTGGGATGGACATGCTAAGGTTGTAAATCCATAGTAAATTTCTTTACTAAATTGTATAACTTTGCATACTCAGTGTCATTAGGTGTGGTTGGTGTAATGTAGTTAGAAGGTAGTTTAAAATGAATCCAGTCAATCAGCGAGTTATTCATTCAGCGATATTGAATGTTTTAGTCAATACATCAATCTCTAAATCATTCACAGACTTTAAGATCCATCTGCGCGATATTTTTTTTCTAGTGTTTAGTGTGTTTTATTTTTCTGAGATTTTAGAGATTGCAGTCTATAGGCTTGCTAAAGGTTTTGTCTTTGACGAGTAAAAGGTGTGTTAGACAGAGTAAAATGGACTTGTTTTTGGCTGGTCAGGCAGGAATCGGTTAAAAACTAGCTTCCATGCACCGTTTCTCAGTCTGGAACTTTGAATTTTGTGTTTCACCATCATTGAAATAACAACCTTTTAATTGCATATGATCTTTAATGATCTTGATATTTGAAAGACATGTATGATTACAAAAGATTACTTTTAATTGTATTGTACCAAAGTCCAAATTTATTTATTTTAATATATTTATGTTGAGAAAGCTCCACTCACCAGGCATTAGTATTACCACATTTTGACTATTGCTCCATAGTTTGGGATAATTGCCGTCAAACAATTTAAAAGACCGAATACAAAAACTTCAAAATAAAGCGGGTCGTGTACTAACAGGCGACAGCTATTATGTGTCAGCTACCCGAACAAAACTCGGGTGGAAAGATTTACAAACAAGAAGAGACGAACAGACGACACATCTTGTTAAGAAAATAGCTGGAAAGTCAAACTTAGGTAATTTATCTAACTTGTTCTCCATAATTAACCGAGACTGTTATGACTTAAGAAGTAATAATTGTAATATGCTTTTGTTACCAAAACCTAACACAAATGCCAAGAAAAAAAGTTTCGGTTACAAAGCTTCCGTGATGTGGAATGCCTTACCTAATGATGAAAAGACTTATGAGAATAGCGAATAATGATTGTTTTTATACTCTTGAAACTTTTTATATAATCACATTTTTAACTGTAAATATAATTTTTAGTAAATATTATTGTATTAGTTTAGGTAGTCTTTAATATTTGTAGCGCATGTAATTGTTATTTTATCTAGCACACGGCCCTTTGAAAAACAACTGTAATTTAGTTGAATAAGCTACCGTGAATAAATATTCTTAAATAAATAAATAAATAAATAGTGATTTTCAGGGAGGTCCTGTCGTAAATATACAGTAATTTTAATATACATTATAATTTTTAAACGAAATCTATAAAAATACCAGTAGTAAAGTAAAATTGTAAAAGTAATTCTAAAAATTCAAATTCGTTAAAACAGTTTCTTTAGGGTTGATTTGAAATATGTCAAGTCAGTCGATAGTTAAGCCAGGTGGTTCCAGTCTGAACTGGTAAATTATTTGTTGTTTGCCCCCAGTTGGCGCGTGGTTGCACCAAAAAACAAGGTCAATGACAAAATAAACAAGTTTTTAATTTGCTTAATAGACGACTTTCACGATCATGCGCAGTAGCAACAAATATTCAAATTTTTGTCGGAGATAAAAACAACTGTTTTAGCTGGAACGAGCATATTGAAAATAGTAGAAGTGCAAAGTTTGAAACGAATTGCTTAACAAATGGAAAAGTTTCACAAGCGGAAAGTTGACCATTCCAACAGGGATTTATTAGTGATTTAATAGGGATTTTGGCTTGGCGGGCGGGAGTTGCACGCCAAGCCAAAATCCCTATTAAATCCCTATTGGAGAGCAAAACTTCCAAAGAGCGTAGCTTTCGCACTATTTGTCCGATTTATTTTAAACTTTGCACTTTTACTATTTGTAATATGATCTTTCCAGCTAAAACAGTTGTTTTTACCTCCGATGAAAATTTGAAGTAAAGTTGCTACTGCGCATGAGCCTGAAAGTCGTCTATTAATAAAATCAAAACAGCAGTGGTCGACTGCAAAATTAGTGTCCATGTTATCAAAGAAAATAGACAAGATCTAAATTTGCGGGATTTCATGGCATCAAATCGATCACTGTCACTGCAAATTACAACTAGAATTACACAGTTTTTGTTTGCAGTAATATATCATCCCGAACCTTTTCAATGAGAAAGCCTATAACAGGTTGGTTTGTACTGTATGAATCTGATTGGGAAACCATGCCAACTAGTGCACTTGAAGTAAGTACGAGGAAACCATGGGCGTGGTCGGCCACGTTGTTGACCACTATTAAAAAAACAGGTTTCTGCAGATGGAGAGAACACACAAAAGACTCTTAGCTTTGAAGACTTCTACTTTAGTTGATTGGATGGACGGTTGGTTGGTGGGTGGGTTGGTTGGTTGGTTGATTGGTTGGTTGGTTGGTTGGTTGGTTGGTTGGTTGGTTGGTTGGTTGGTTGGTTGGTTGGTTGGTTGGTTGGTTGGTTGGTTGGTTGGTTAGAGAGTTGAGTTGATTTTACCAGTATCACATATTCTTGCCTCAAGGATTAATTAAGCCTATGCATGTTTAAGTACGAACACTTGTACTGTGAAACTGTGAATGACTCATTAGATCAGTTATCTCATTTCTTCGATTCTACCTTTGCTACTTTAGATAACCGCAGTAATTCTAGAACTATTACATGCCGAAAACTCCCAGCTTCTGGAAGAGATGGATTTATTAGATAAAAAACTAATGCAGGGGTACGCCTGGAATGTTGGTGATTTTAGAATGACTATGCGAATAACATAGCCTTTGGTGCCGACGATTTTATTCAAATTTCTGCCCTATCAATTGTCAATCACTTGAACAAATCAGTCTCATAGTTTTTAAATTGACTGCTTTTGAAGTATTTCACTCTTATACCAAGTGGATAGTTGCAAATACGCATGAAACATGACTACTTTCCAGGCTAGCGCTTGATATAATGAGTGGGTATAGTCTTATATGGTCTTCAATGCCTCACCCTGCATGATAAGAAATTGCTTACTTTTTAATTCGAATTTAGATTTCAGTAATAAAGAACTTGTCATCTGTGGTCTTCTAAAGACACAGAGGCTTAGCTATGATAGCCTGACTATTTAGATTACGCAGGCATCCAGTGGTGAGGTAATAGGAGCAACATTTTTCTTCAACTTTCAACGCAACGTTGCATTGCAATGAAAAGCGGCGAAAAGCACGTATTACCACCCACATTAAACATTGTCACGCAAGAATTTTATTGCAATTTGAAAAAATGTGTTGAAAAAAGTAGACTCCAGTTCTACTTGCTGCAACATGCTGTTTCAACTTGCAACAAAATCATTTGTTGCGTGACAATGTTTGAAGTGAGTGGTAATACGTGCAACAACGCTTTTCAACTTGCAACGCAACAATGTTGAAGCAATTTGTTTCTCGTATTACTTCTCCTTAACGTTTAGTAGCGCATGCTAGTTTGGTCGTCGTTTTTCATGTTCAAATATTAAAAAAGTGTTTCTGAGCCAGACTGTTCGCTCAACTGATTGAGTATATACGCATGCGCATGACGGAGGAAAATACACGTCATCGGAAATAATCGGACACTGTTCGGAAGAGGGGATCTTTGTTTGTTTGTTTGTTTGTTTGTTTGTTTGTTTGTTTGTTTGTTTGTTTGTTTGTTTGTTTGTTTGTTTGTTTGTTTGTTTGTTTGTTTGTCTGTCTGTCTGTCTGTCTGTCTGTCTGTCTGTCTGTCTGTCTGTCTGTCTGTCTGTCTGTGTCTGTCTGTCTGTCTGTCTGTCTGTCTGTCTGTCTGTCTCTGTCTCTGTCTCTGTCTCTGTCTCTGTCTCTGTCTCTGTCTCGGTCTCGGTCTCGGTCTCGGTCTCGGTCTCGGTCTCGGTCTCGGTCTCGGTCTCGGTCTCGGTCTCGGTCTCGGTCTCGGTCTCGGTCTCGGTCTCGGTCTCGGTCTCGGTCTCGGTCTCGGTCTCGGTCTCGGTCTCGGTCTCGGTCTCGGTCTCGGTCTCGGTCTCGGTCTCGGTCTCGGTCTCGGTCTCGGTGTCTGTCTGTCTGTGTCTGTCTGTCTGTGTCTGTCTGTCTGTCTGTCTGTCTGTCTGTCTGTCTGTCTGTCTGTCTGTCTGTCTGTCTGTCTGTCTGTCTGTCTGTCTGTCTGTCTGTCTGTCTGTCTGTCTGTCTGTCTGTCTGTCTGTCTGTCTGTCTGTCTGTCTGTCTGTCTGTCTGTCTGTCTGTCTGTCTGTCTGTCTGTCTGTCTGTCTGTCTGTCTGTCTGTCTGTCTGTCTGTCTGTCTGTCTGTCTGTCTGTCTGTCTGTCTCTGTCTGTCTGTCTCTGTCTGTCTGTCTGTCTGTCTGTCTGTCTGTCTGTCTGTCTGTCTGTCTGTCTGTCTGTCTGTCTGTCTGTCTGTCTGTCTGTCTGTCTGTCTGTCTGTCTGTCTGTCTGTCTGTCTGTCTCTGTCTGTCTGTCTCTGTCTGTCTGTCTGTCTGTCTGTCTGTCTGTCTGTCTGTCTGTCTGTCTGTCTGTCTGTCTGTCTGTCTGTCTCTGTCTGTCTGTCTGTCTGTCTGTCTGTCTGTCTGTCTGTCTGTCTGTCTCTGTCTGTCTGTCTGTCTGTCTGTCTGTCTGTCTGTCTGTCTGTCTGTCTGTCTGTCTGTCTGTCTGTCTGTCTGTCTGTCTGTCTGTCTGTCTGTCTGTCTGTCTGTCTGTTAAAAAAGTCGGTTTCTTAGACAGTGATTGAACTTGCAACTTTCTCGTGAGAGATGCTCTAACCAGACACTGAGGCTCGGAGAGACTCGGGAGAGCTAAAATTGCAAATCTGTAGCCATGTGGTTGCTAATATATCATACACGAGTAGCCGTTTATTATCTGATTTGAAAACACCGAGACGTGAGTTGAAAAACGAGGCGATAGCCGAGTTTTTTTAACACACTTCGAGGTGTTTTTAAATCAGATGATAAACGGCTTTCGAGTGTATGGTATAGTTTCTCAAACGAATCAGTATTTAAAGAGAAATTTGAGGTAAAAGTTGTCTTAATTTATGCGAGTTTATTACCATATTTCCAAACGACGTCTCTGTAACTGATTTCGGTGTTTTCATTGCACTGTTCTCCTGTTAATACCAGCATTTATGCTGATAGGCCTTCAACAGTTTAAATAAAGATTTTATTATTATTATTATTATTATTATTATTATTATTATTATTATTATTATTATTATTATTATTATTATTATTATTATTATTATTATTATTATTATTATTATAGAGTAGTGTCTTTCCATATGTGACAGACTTGTTATTTTAGTGCCATAAATCAGAATAATACATTATTGGTACAGTAATATAATAAAACGGTCTTCAATCCGTTCAAGATTTTAAGACATTTTTCACCATGCTTAATATGTCATGCACACGCAGGGCATGATTGATGATTCAACAATATCTCTGGGTGATTGGGTTGAAATCACCGACGGACTTGGAATTCCACATGACAGAAGGAACAGAGTCATCCAAGAACATTTGAAAATCCAATGTTTCGGACACCTCCGGCTCCCCCCTTCAATATTTCAAGACCTAAAACATCTTTCAGTATTATGTATGCTTGATTTCTCGTGCTAACACTGAACATGATTCAATGGTTTATCTAGGTTGAAATGCACAGACTGAGACTAGTTCCACATCATCAGCTTTATTTGGAATCAAAATATTAAATATAACACGGTATCCGTTCATTATTACAATGTTCTTCCAAGAAGCCGTGTTAAAACAAGAGAATAGTAATAAAAAAATATGATTACAAAAAAAACCCGATTTAAAACACAAGACTGTCAATTTTGTTTTTGATTCATCTGGTAGGTCATTTCACAAGACAACAGCTCCTCGATAACTAATGCTTCGTTTGGCAGCTTCATTACGAGGTCTAAGTTATATGGTCGGTTCAAACATGGATTTATACCTTGGTAGGATAAGAATTATTTCTAGCTTTGAATACACTAATTGCCAATTGTTTAGTACGTTTTTCTTCAAGAGTATCCCATCCAAATGTATCTAAAATATCCGCAGATCTAATTCGCTATAATCTGTGTATGTGAATAGTCTTCCCGCCCTATTTTGCAATTTCTGGAGCCTGTCAGATAGGAATTAATTACCCATACAGCCCCACACTTCACTACAATATTGAAAATACGGTATAGTAATACTAATGCATCATACATTTTTAATAATGTTCGACGAGGAACGAAGGTCTTCCAGTTCCAAGAACATTTAAATAGTCGGCGGATGTTTCGGATACTTTCCCCCTTGACATCTTTCTTTTCTTTCATCTGACCCAAGATATCTTTCACCATGCTTGATTTGAAATGCATATACGGGGACATGATTCAACGAATATTAGATCGTTAGGTTGTTCAAGTGCACAGACTGAAAATTCGATGCCTCATTATTTAGAATAGCGACGACAGTCAAACCAGACTTAATAGATCCAGAGAAGAGTTCCTGATGGCTATCTGGGATATGATAGTTCCCTCGGATTTCCTGTCCAGACGTCGCATCTGGTCAGCTGTTATACCAAGCCTGAAATTATCATTCATGACAGACTAAGATGAAGTATATAGCTCCTTCGTTGACGGATATCGTATATTTAGATATTTTAACTTCGTGTACATCGTCAGAAAAAATGGAATCTATAAATTTGCCATCGATATCATCGCTTCTAAAATTAAGTGGCTGTTTACATAACCGGTAACAACCGGTTATAACTCCTTTTATACCCAGGGTCTTATCTACGTTTTGAATGGTTAAGATTTTCTCGCATCTAAATTCATTCTTATTTGTAAATTTAGTTTACGCAAGTTTCAAAACCACGATCGATCCCAATACCTGAAATTCCCCGCCCCAGACTCCTGGCAAGACGCGGTCCTTACACTATGATCAATGCGCTATCACGTGTCTATGAGCAGGCTAGCTTCATATTGGGCGATCCGCATATTAAGCCGTAATCAAACGAGAACGCAAGTTGGCAGTCACGCTATCTCAGCCAGCCGCTCTGAATAGTTTCCCGAAAATATCATGTACTGTGACAAAGTTAAAACTTGTTTAAAAAACACTCATGAAACCTTTATTTTGTTAATTTGGGTGTTCGAACGACTGCCAACTTGCGATGACTTGCGTTCTGGTTTGATTAGCGCTTTAGTTTGAGCGATTCTTAAAAGTATTTAGTTCTGATTGAGTTGGTTTCTTTAGTTATTCATGAGGTTTTATCTCCCATAAATCCTTCATTAGAAATGCAAGGGATTTATATAAAGGATTGGAGAGATTTATACACAGAAAACCCTCCAAAATTGTCACACGGCCCGAGGGCCTTCTATGGCTGAATACCGATGTTACTACTTGGCCTGCAAGGCAGCCACGCCCATGTAAAGCCAGTAGAGTCATGCATATATAAATATCATGAACATAGATATCTAAAATGGTTCAAGCGTGATTTTAACCGAACCGAAAGCTAGAGACGTGACGATTTGGTTTTGTATTCTCCTTAATACTGTATTAAACCTTCATTACTCCAATACTTCATTCCCTCCAACCTCGTTTAACCAGAACCTTAAATTTTAAAAACAGTTACTTCAACAGAATCGTAAACCTTTGGAACTCACTACCTTCTTCGATTAAACTTTCTTCTTCATGTAACATTTTTAAGTCAAGCACTAATAATTATATCTCTTGTTCAGACCTTTAATACTTACTTTGATGTAGCGAATGTTTATACTTGGAAATCGATTTGCTCAAAATGTCACAAACATGTATCTCAGCCTGTTAAATCATAGATGTTTTTGACCAATTGAGCCTGTTATAAACTTGCCTCATTGATTTGTATTTTAGATATATATTTTTTTGTTTTACTCAGTACAATGAAAGTCGTAAATGATACTCAAAATAGCTAAAATCAGTCAAAAAGTAACGGCTATAACCGGCTAACGCCTTAACATTTTTTTCGACTTTTGATATATGGCTCAAATATGAATATTTACCTTACAGCCTTCCTACCGAAGTTGTAAAACGGCCTTATTTGACACTTTTTGACCCTCACCTTATTTCAAAAGTTCGAGAAAATGACTAAAATCAGTCAAAAACCCGTTAAGGGTGGGCGCTTACTTAACTGGGGGGCGCTTACTCAAGTGGTGCGTTTATTTAAATGTTTTGCTGTAAGTGTGGTATCACTTTCAACCCTGACTAACACTGTTTCCTTTCTGGCGTCAGCAGTCTGTGTATGATTATTTCGGCCATGGGTAAAAGGTCATTTCAATTATATACTGATGGTATCACTTGCGTTGTCGCCGTTCTTGCGGTGAGATATTTTTTACGACTTCCGATGAAAGGATTGCATGTTTTGCAGAATTAAGTATTTGAAATACTCGAAATAAGTTCTTGATTGTGGTTGAGACGGTCAGCTCAAACATAAATAAATTCCTGAATGATCCCAATCATTTAGTTATGTAGCCTGTATCACATGCAGCCTTGCTTGCATGCGAGTACTATACTGACTATGAACCATGGATCATCGCCAGTCGCAACTCAAATACACAATTATTACCATGGATATAGTATTGCCTTTTTCAACCTCTAGTGGGTTCCACAACGCTCCGTGTTGGCGAAATTCGTCAGAGATTTTTTTCATTGTAATTTCCGAACGAATTTCGAATATACATATAGAAATATATATATATATATATATATATATATATATATATATATATAGTAGAAACTTACTAGTATACTATTGCAAATGCTGCAATCTGATTGACTACTCTACTCGCTATCTATTTAACAATTAGACAACGAGTCCGAGTTGTCTATGAGCGAATAGTCAACGAAGGCGAAGCCTGAGTTGACTATTCGCGCATAGACAACGAGGACGAGTTGTCTAATTGTTTTAGTATACACCCTGTATCTACTCTAAAAAATACAGTTTTTCTAGTGCAAACTGACGAAAATGTTGTGTTATTTAACCAATCGTGAGCGGCAAGTAAAAGCAGATTTAATTAATAAAATACGGTTTAATTGTATTTCGTTCCTTAACATTAAAAATCTTCATTCCATATTTTGTGGCGTTTTTAGTTTTCTCAGGGATAGAATTTTCTATCAAACTCTAAAAAATTCCTCCGAAACGTCTGCAAAACGAGAGTTTACTGCCATATTTTTTCAGGTTTGTTTTCATTTTTCTCAAACGTTGTCCATCACGAATAGACAACGGTTGAGTAGCCAATCAGAATGCAGGATTTGTAATAGACGATGGTTGGGTGTATATTAATCGTCAATAGATAGCGAGTAGGAAATTGAGTACCAGTACTCACGCGGCCATGCAGTAAAACAACATGGAGGCGACGAGGAGTGAAATATTGTTTTGCCTTGGTTTTCACACAGAAACAATGATTATGCTTCGTTTTTTTTTGAAATAATTTGGGAGAACTAAGGTACACAAGTGAGTTTCTACTAAAACAATTAGATTATTCGCTCTCAATTTCTATGAGATGATAGTTGACTCAAGCTCCGCTTTCGTCAACTATTCACTCATAGAAATTTCGAGCTCATAATCTAATTGTTAAATATATATATATATATATATATATATATATATATATATACACCAACTTCACACCAACTTCACACCAACATTACAAAAACCTACAAGAAAGCCCCACCAAACAACACAGCCGAAATCATTACAGAAGAAAGAAAAATTGCGAAAGATCTCAAACTAGACAACAGAATTAACGCGTTAGCCGAGAAAGAATGCTTTATCACTTTAAAAGACCACAAACCAAACTTCAACAACAACCCGACATCCCGCCTCATCAACCCAGCCAAATCTGAAATCGGCATCATTAGCAAAAGGATCCTCGAACGGATTAACCAAAAAATTGTATCAGTTACCGGCGTGAAACAATGGAAGAACAATGACTCAGTAATCGAATGGTTTAAAAACATCCCCAACAAGCCCTCACATTCATTCATCACCTTTGACGTCGTAGATTTCTACCCGTCAATAACAGACGACCTTCTAAACAAAGCCCTAACATTCGCTTCTGAGTTTGAGGAAATCACAGAGGAAGAAAGACACATAATCATTCAAGCTAAGAACTCCCTATTATTTAACGAATCCGAAGCATGGCGCAAGAAAGACAGCAGCTCGAAATTCGACGTGACGATGGGCAGTTTTGATGGAGCGGAGACGTGCGAACTGGTGGGATCCTACTTGCTTTCACAACTACCAACCGAGTACAGAAATAACATCGGCTTGTACCGCGACGATGGCCTCAGCGCTTTTAACGTTCCACCCAGGACGATCGAGAAAATCAAGAAAGAAATCTGCCAAGTATTTAATGACAATAAGCTGAAGCTAACCATCGAAGCAAACAAGAAATGCGTGAACTTTCTCGACATCACCTTTGACCTAAGATCCGATACCTTCAAACCGTACACAAAACCTGGCAACATCCCCAATACATCAACATCCACAGCAACCACCCTGCAACTATCCTCCGCAGAATTCCCGAAACCATTAACCGACATCTCTCGAAAATCTCATCCAACAAGCAATCATTTGATTCAAGCACGCCCCCGTACCAAGAAGCACTGAGAAAAAGCGGCTTCAACTACAACTTACACTATGAGCCACAACCCGCACAAAAACCACACCGCAGAAGTAGAAATATCACCTGGTATAACCCACCATACAGCTCTAACGTTAGCACCGATATTGGACATAAATTCCTTAAAGCAGTCGACGAATCCTTCCCAAAAAAGCACCCATTAAACAAAATATTCAACCGGAACACATTAAAGCTAAGTTACAGTTGCATGCCGAACATCCAGAGCATCATATCATCACACAACAAAACCATCCTGAACAAAGAAAACAACAAAAACACTAACACAGAAAGAAAATGTAATTGCCGCCAGAGAGATACCTGCCCACTGAAAGGAGAATGCCAGACCAAAGGGGTAGTCTACCAGGCTACAGTAACGAACACAACGACGAAAGAAGAACAAACCTACGTCGGACTAACAGAGACTACATTCAAAACACGCTACCTAAACCACACCAGCTCCTTTCGAAACAAAACCAAGAAACACGCCACAGAACTCAGCAAACACATTTGGAAATTAAAAGACTCTAACACACCGTACACTATCAACTGGAAAATCGTCAAGAAATCGCAACCCTACTCAAACAAAACAAAACGTTGTAACTTATGTCTCTCCGAAAAATTCATTATCATCTACCACCCGGAACTAAGCTCCTTCAATAAACGTAACGAACTCATTTCCGCATGTCGACATCGAAAGAAATACTTACTAAACCATGTAACATGACCCAACCTATTTAATTATGCATCCCTTGTATATATTCCGTCACACTGTTACGCTATAATTATTCACCTGATGAGTGTGGCAAGTTCAACACTTGCCATACGAAACAGATCTGTAGTGATTAAAAATTCGATGAAGTAACTTGTGTTTTCATCTTGTGTTATACCGCTCTGCTTACGCATTGAGCACTCTATCTGTATGATTTTGTATGCGCTAGTGTATGTCTTAACGACAGTCTCTATCGCTAAATTTATCTATCTATATATATATATATATATATATATATATATATATATATATATATATAAGCTTTTAACTAATATATATATATACAATGGGATACACTAGCATACAATGGGATACACTAGCATACAATGGGGTACACTAGCACACAATGGGGTACACTAGCACACAATGGGATACACTAGCACACAATGGGGTACACTAGCACACAATGGGATACACTAGCACACAATGGGATACACTAGCACACAATGGGATACACTAGCACACAATGGGGTACACTAGCACACAATGGGATACACTAGCATACAATGGGATACACTAGTATACAATGGGGTACACTAGCACACAATGGGGTACACTAGCACACAATGGGATACACTAGCACACAATGGGGTACACTAGCACACAATGGGATACACTAGCACACAATGGGATACACTAGCACACAATGGGATACACTAGCACACAATGGGGTACACTAGCACACAATGGGATACACTAGCATACAATGGGATACACTAGTATACAATGGGGTACACTAGCACACAATGGGGTACACTAGCACACAATGGGATACACTAGCACACAATGGGATACACTAGCACACAATGGGATACACTAGCACACAATGGGATACACTAGCACACAATGGGATACACTAGCACACAATGGGGTACACTAGCATACAATGGGATACACTAGCATACAATGGGATACACTAGTATACAATGGGGTACACTAGCACACAATGGGGTACACTAGCACACAATGGGATACACTAGCACACAATGGGGTACACTAGCACACAATAGATAGATAGATAGATAGATATGGCTTTATTTCAGTACGGTAATTACATCAGTTGTATCTTACTGCTTTACATGTAAGCCGTACGTCTATTTTATAAAAAAACAAACAAAAACTAGACTAATTTACACTTTTTTTTTCCAATTTTAAAATATCACGAATATATAAAATAAATACAATAAAAAGATGGAATGAGTACAGTTTTAGCCTACTCTAGCAAAGTCGAAGGTGAGTCTGTGCATAGGTTTATGAGTTTTTTCTTGAAGAGCTTCAAGTTAGAGGCATTTCTAATATCTTTAGGAACCCTGTTCCAAAGTTTCGCCCCATCATATCGAAAGCTTCTTTTCGTGTATTCAGTTCTGGGTTTAGGTAAGGATAAATTGATTTCACAATTTCTTAATTTATAAGATTGTGAGAAGTTTCTTTTGATAAATATGTCACATAGATATGCTGGTGTCAAGTTATTCAAACTTTTATACACCCAGCATAACTTATTAATTGTTCTTCTCGTATGAAGATCCAGCCAGCCAAGATTCTTCAGTATATCCTTTGAACGTATAGAGTAATCAGATTGAGTGATAACTCTAGCTGCTCGATTTTGGAGTTTTTGCAAATTATGTGAAAGACCTATAGACAAATTTCCCCATACTACATCACAATAGTCAAAATGGGGTTGAATTAAGGATCTATAAATTGTCGTTAGCACTGAAGGCTGAACAAATGGACGTATTTGTTTCATGCCATTGATGGCCGAATTTACTTTTTTCATTGTAAGTTCAACTTGGGCATTCCAAGTAAGAGAGTCATCAATCATGACTCCAAGAGATTTACTCTGAAACACTCTTTTTATTGAGTTATCACCCAAGCTAATTTCCGCTGTTTTTGACAATTGGTCCAACTTGTACCTAGAACCCATTATCATATATTCTGTTTTGGATACATTAATACTTAATTTGTTGGCTATAAGCCATTTTCTGACTTTATCGAGGTCAGAATTTATAAATATTTCTATACTCCTGAGCGATTCTCCTGACCTACTTAAGTTAGTATCATCAGCGAACAATCTTGGCTGTGTATAATTGAGACAACATGGAAGATCATTAATATAAACAAGAAACAATAGCGGGCCAAGGATTGAGCCTTGTGGGATTCCACACTTCACGGTACTAAAGTGAGATTGGCATCCATTTACAAAACAACATTGTTTACGCTCGGATAAATAAGATTTAAACCATTTTAGTGATATACCAGTAATTCCATATAATTCAAGCTTTTTGAGAAGAATCGAATGATCAACTGTATCAAATGCTTTAGTTAGATCAAGAAAGACTACGACATTGAGAAGATTATCATCAATATTTAAATACCATTCGGTCGTAGCCTCTAGCAACGCAGTGATCGTCGAATAAAGTGGTCTAAACCCAGACTGATATTTCGACAACAAATTATTCTCAGTTAAGTACTTTAATAGCTGACTATGTATAACCCTTTCAAACACCTTTGCAACAACTGAGGTTATCGAAATAGGTCTATAATTATTTTCAGATTCTCTGTCACCTGATTTATATAAAGGAATTACTCTCGTATATTTTAATTCAGTTGGAAATATCCCGGTCTGCACTGACTTATTGAAAATTTTACAAAGAGAATTTGAAAGTATAGAGGCATCTAATTTTAGACGTTTAGCTGGTATATTATCTAATGCAGTCGCTTTATCAAGCTTCAAAGAATGCAGTAATTTACTAATATCCTCAACAGTTGCAGCTTCAATTGCAAAAACAGATTTACTTGGAGTAATATACTCTTTAAAATTGAGTATATCTTCGCTTGAATTAATCTTATTTGCCAAATTAGGTCCGACACTAGTAAAGTAATTATTTAGATATTCAGCAATTTTACCCGGTTCACTTAAAATCTCATTACTAATTTCTGATTTAATGCACCGAACTGAACAATTCTTTTCCTTTCGATGCATTAAATTATTTATTGTTTTCCATAACACCTTAGAATTACCTGGATTTTGTTGAATTTGATTTTTATAATACAATTCTTTGGCCTTCCGAACTGAATTATTTGCTGCATTTCTAGCAGCCTTATAAATATCCCAATCATCTTTGGATTTACTTTGAATTGCCTTCTTTTTTAATTTATCCCTATTAACACATTTATGCCGTACTTCACTATTTATCCAAGGAGCCTTTTTACTACGGACCCTCCTGGAATGTGAAGGAGCGTGTTTGTCTGCAACACACAAGAATAAATTCTTCCATGTTGTCCACATAATATTTGGATCTTCATATTTATCTATAATATTCCAATCTACACCCTGCAAATCCTTTGTAAAGTTATCTGCATTAAATTTGCGGTAATTCCGCGTAGTAACAAATTTAGCTCTCTTAAATTCCGATGGGATTGCTACCTTTCGTACAGCGAAAATTAGAGCATGATGAGAAAATGCTACATGATGCACTCCAGCATTGATTACCTTTGCAGGATCATTAGTTAGAATTATATCAATCAAAGTTTCAGAATTTTCCAAAATATGTGTTGGATCTTTGATAACTTGAGATAAATTAAATAAAGCGCATATATCTTTTAACTGTTTAGTGTGTGCTTCAAATTTAGTTGATAGGAAATCACAATTGAAATCACCAAGTAGAATTAATTCTTTATCCTCTCTATCTATTAATCCCAATATTATTTCAAGGAATTCAAAGAAAATCCCATCGGATTTAGGAGGTCTGTAGCATGCGATAACCACAAAAGGTTTGCTTCTGAACAGAAGTGCATTACACCTGAACCGTAAAGGAACAGCTAAGTTAGCTAAAAACTTTCTTAATGCTATAGGCGAATCTGCCTGAAATCAGATCGAAGGTGAGTCGTGTTTTGACAATGAGTCATACACTAGCACACAATGGGATACACTAGCACACAATGGGTTACACTAGCACACAATGGGGTACACCAGCACACAATGGGATACACTAGCACACAATGGGATACACTAGCACACAATGGGATACACCAGCACACAATGGGATACACTAGCACACAATGGGGTACACCAGCACACAATGGGGTACACTAGCACACAATGGGATACACTAGCACACAATGGGATACACTAGTATACAATGGGATACACTAGCACACAATGGGATACACCAGCACACAATGGGGTACACTAGCACACAATGGGATACACTAGCACACAATGGGATACACTAGCATACAATGGGATACACTAGCACACAATGGGATACACCAGCACACAATGGGGTACACCAGCACACAATGGGATACACTAGCACACAATGGGATACACCAGCACACAATGGGGTACACCAGCACACAATGGGATACACTAGCACACAATGGGATACACTAGCACACAATGGGATACACTAGCACACAATGGGATACACTAGCACACAATGGGGTACACTAGCACACAATGGGATACACTAGCATACAATGGGATACACTAGCATACAATGGGATACACTAGCACACAATGGGATACACCAGCACACAATGGGGTACACCAGCACACAATGGGATACACTAGCACACAATGGGATACACTAGCATACAATGGATAACAATGGGATACACTAGCACACAATGGGGTACACTAGCATACAATGGGATACACTAGCACACAATGGGATACACTAGCACACAATGGGATACACTAGCACACAATGGGATACACTAGCACACAATGGGATACACTAGCACACAATGGGATACACTAGCATACAATGGGATACACTAGCACACAATGGGATACACTAGCACACAATGGGATACACTAGCACACAATGGGATACACTAGCATACAATGGATAACAATGGGATACACTAGCACACAATGGGGTACACTAGCATACAATGGGATACACTAGTATACAATGGGATACACTAGCACACAATGGGATACACGAGCACACAATGGGGTACACCAGCACACAATGGGATACACTAGCACACAATGGGATACACTAGCACACAATGGGATACACTAGCATACAATGGGATACACTAGCATACAATGGGATACACTAGCATACAATGGGATACACTAGCATACAATGGATAACAATGGGATACACTAGCACACAATGGGATACACTAGCATACAATGGATAACAATGGGATACACTAGCACACAATGGGATACACTAGTACACAATGGGATACACTAGCACACAATGGGATACACCAGCACACAATGGGATACACTAGCACACAATGGGATACACTAGCATACAATGGGATACACTAGCATACAATGGGATGCACTAGCATACAATGGATAACAATGGGATACACTAGCACACAATGGGATACACTAGCACACAATGGGATACACTAGCACACAATGGGATACACTAGCATACAATGGGATACAATGTATAACAATGGGATACACTAGCATACAATGTATAACAATGGGATACACTAGCACACAATGGGATACGATATCAGTCGACAAGTCGCGAGTTACGGGCAAGAATACCGCGTGTAAGATCCAAAAATAGCTTAACCCTTTCACTCGCATCGTTGTTAGGGACCTTCCGACCTTACGAAGTACGATGGCAACTTCAACGACGACGTCTTCTAAACAAACGAATTCTAGTTGTGGAACAAAAAGAATGAATAATTTTTAGTCCCTAGAGTAATCTCAACAGCGTCCTCGTTCTTTTTACAACTCCATTTAGAGCATTTTCACGTCTTCAGAACGACGTCAACGGCCAAAAGATGAGAACTGTTGCTTGAGATTGACCTCAATACAGACACTACAATCATTTTAGCAATATTGGGGCATTTTTAAAGTCATTAAACTAGCTTCAAATATCAAATATAATAGTCAGTTAACCGTGACTTTTTTAATTATAAAGTTTATGTTGCTTTTTAACCACCGTCGTCATCCTAGCATCGTAAGGTCTCTAATAACTGTTGTGGTACAACTTTATGTTTTTACTCTGTCTAACGCCAGATAATTAAGTCGTCAAGAGAAGACGTCTCGGAAAGAGGAATTTCAATAGAACCAGACCCATGCATCAGTACAGATTAATTCTCTCTCCCACCTTTGTGTTGTCTTGGTTTTCTTTCCTGTCCGAATGGGTCTTTAGTATTTTATTCCGGCTAACGCCAGACGATTTTATTCGCCTCTGGGGAAGCCCTTGGACTGGAATGAGTCAATAAAGTATAAACGGTACCTTTTTACGTTGAACATGCAATTTTATTGGCGTTTACCCTTTTCGTCTCAACATGTTCGACACAGAAAGTTCCGAATCAGAGACGATACGTCGATACGTTATGATTTACACCAATTTGTCGGTTTAGCATATAGAATAAATAAGTTCAATACATTAGGAAACGCTAAAAATGGTTTGGTGTACAGGGCATGTAATGTACGATATTTGCTGGTGGATATGCATTACTGTAATAATGTCGACAGTTATTAGTTATACTATTTGAAGTGAAGAGAGGATTGGAACACAATTATTAACTACTTAATAACCGAGAGTGAGGTCTTTACGATAAAATATTAAACCGAGGTCTTGCTGTATTGACCGAGCGATAGCGAGGTTAATACGCTCAAGACCGAGGTTTAATATTTTACCGTAAAGACTGAACGATCGAGGTTATTAAGTAGTTTATTATATGGCACTTTTTATTTCAAAATCAATCTTGTATTTCTTGGTCTTCGCTTCCTTTAACTTCGTCAAAACACGTTTCTTTCTCGTCTGGATACTAGAATTTACTTTTATAATGTTCATCGTCGTCTATTTCATCTATTTTCGCCGTTTTTCGGCAATAAAAGTTTCTTATTAGGATTTTTTGTTTGTTTCCAATCGTAGGGCATTAATAATTTTCACAATGCCCGTGGGCATTACAGAGAAATCTCGCCCCGTCAGCAGCCAATCACAGAACGTGATTTTACCGGAAATAATCCGTGCCATATAATAAAATAATATAAAAAAATCTGACTGTCTCAACTTGGAATCGAACCCAAGGTCTCCGAATCAACGCATCGGTATTCTGACCACTGAGCTGTTCAAACACGCGGTCAGGAACATAGAGATCATAGAAATACTAGAGGGGGCATCCTATCTTGATTTCAGTCAATTGAACGCCGCCATCTTGGATTTTTTTAGGCGCGTTGATTGGCGAAGGACTGGGTCTAGTACTCTGGTACATTTGCCAACCAATAAACCTTATTGAAAAATGACCGCCGAATTAGAATTCTTTTATGTGCATATAAATTAGCCCTAACGACCTAGTTTTAAAGTAAAAATTATTTTAAATTTCACACGTGAAAACGAGTTCATAAGGGCTAATTTATATGTATATAAAAGAACTTTAATTCGGCGGCCATTTTTGAATAAGGTCTATTGACTGAAATATCTTAGGTAATGGTGGGTGCCATGTGGTTACCAAATTTTCCCACCAATGCCCCCTCTATGGTCAGGACAGTCAGAGATTCTCATATTTAAACATAACTTCTCTTCTCTCAAGTCTCTACAGAGAGACATCTCATCTTCACAAGGAAGAGCGAAGCCTCTCAAACGACCTCCCCGAGCTACTTGTTATATTTCGAAAAATAACGCCATCCTAAAGCTAAGAGCTAAAGGTGAGGTAATACGGGCAACCAGCGCAATTGTTGCGTTGCAAGTTGAAAAGCGTTGTTGCACGTATTACCACCCACCTTAAACATTGTCACGCAACAATGATTTTGTTGCAAGTTAAAAAAATTTGTTGAAAAAAGTAGACTCCAGTTCTACTTGCTGCAACATGCTGATTCAACTTGCAACAAAATCATTGTTGCGTGACAATGTTTAAGGGCGTGGTAACACTTGCAACAACGTTATTCAACTTGCAACGCAACAATGTTGCAGCAATTTGTTGCTCGTATTAATTCACTTTTAAACATCACTTCTCTTCTCTCAAGTCCGCTCTACAGAAAGACATTTCATCTTCACAAGGAAGAGCAAAGCCTCTCAAACGACTTCCTCGAGCTGCTTGTTACATATTCCGAAAAATAACGCCATCCTAAAATCATGGGCTGAAACAAGACAAAACTATTTAACAAAGGGTTCATGGTTTGGCTTTTAAAATGTTGCCGCAAACTAGTCGAAAGTTTGATTTGCTTTTGACTCCTTGAAAAAAAGTGTACAAGATGTTTGGACTTTCTAAATTCCTTGAATTTGCAATACTTAGGGATTTTTTTTTGGAAATAATTACGGGTTTTCCATGGATTTAACGGCATTTTCAAGGATTTTATTGATTTTTCTAAGATTGCAATAGCTTCTCAAGAATTTATATGAGTTTTTTTTTAAATCCCAAATCCTTAAATTTTCTCAGTGCATGATTTTTTCGATCGTGATTTTTTCGGATTTTTGGTAAAATGAACTATGGATTTTCTAAGAATTCTATTGATTTTCAAGTATTCCAATGTCAGTAATCGAAAATTCTCATGGAGTTCTGGATTTTCAAGTATTCTTTGGCTACTTGGATGAATTTTTGAAGCGTTGTGCCTTGTTGGATTGAAACTAACTTTTCCAAGAATTTGTGGGATTTTCAAGGATCTTATCGATTTTCAAAAATTCCCTCGGATTTTTAAAGATTATCTTTGCGGCCTCTTTGGCAAAGTGTACGAAATTTTTGAAACGGCTTTCCTCTTCTTGATTCAGCTATTACAGTTTCATTATAGTTTTATAATCTTATATTTTTCAGATGGCTTAATTTTTTGGAATACGTTCTATCTCATATTTTTTCAAATATTCTTAGAATGTTCTACTTTTTTTATTCGTTAGGCCGTGTCTTCAAGGAGGTAGGTTCACCCTAGTACCCGGGTACTTTTTTACACAACAAAGAAATGCATTATTTTACGATAATCATGGTATTACAAACTAATGCCATGACATATCAGGAAATTAGTGATTAAATGTCCCCTCAAGCATCGGGAGGGCCACGGGACTTCCACAAATCCTCCCGAGGTTTGAGGGGGAATTTAATCACTAATTTTACTCATGTAATGGTATTACTTATAATAATCGAAATATAGTAAGGTTAGATACACTACCGAAACAGAGAACGTAGGAGTCTAACGTTTGGAGCGAAGGCCCTTCGTCAGAGAGAAACGTTTCTCTCTGACGAAGGGCCTTCGCTCCAAACGTTAGACTCCTACGTTCTCTGTTTCGGCAGTTTTCTCTCTGACGAAGAACCTTCGCTCGAAACGTTAGACTCCTACGTTCTCTGTTTCGGCAGTATATCTAACCTTACTATATTTCGATTGTTGTTTCTACACTGCCTACGCGGCACGCTATTTTTATTACTTATAATAACCCTATTAGTGTCATAGAGTTACCCTAGCAACAGGGTTACTCTAGCGTCCTTGTAAACACGACAAAAAACAAAAAAAACACAAGAAATGTACGAGAGCTAGGGTAACGTGAGTACTAGGATAACCCGGGTGCTAGGATAACCTTGGTGCTAGGGTAACCCTACCTCTTTGTAAACAGGCCCTTAAAGACTCCAATTCGATGCACATAACCAGCACTAAACGCAAACGAACTGTACGATATAGTAGTATGTACAAAACTAGTTGCATATGACTGTTTCGATATCGGCTTGCAGAGCGCGACACACTTAAAAAATTACATCGGTGTCCAGTGTCTACTGGGCATTTTTTGACTTAGCGTTGGGATCTGCTGTAATCGGTTGTTGACGGTTGAACAGATAACGCGAAGGTTATCTATGATAACTCGTTGGCATTTGAAGATACTATGGTATTAGTAGTAGACGCCTTCATCTGCACGACTTTCGCAAAAAAATTCGATTGCATTTTAAAGCAACTTTTATATGCAATCTTCCGTTTCGATATCTGGCCAAGCAATTGGATGCGCGGAAACACATCTTTCTTCTTTGTTTTTGTCTTTCTCTGCGTCTTCTCCTTCGCCGTAGCTCGTAGCGAATAATTTTCCTCTTTTTCCTCTCACTAATGTACCGCTTCCGGTGACGCTTTTTCTCGTGTTCAACCCAAGATACCTTGACAAATCGAATCGCCCGATGACCGTATTGAATTTTCTTCGCTGGTTTCGGCTCACCGGTTTTTCTGAAACCGAGTGAGCAATTTTTGCCGTATTTGTTTGAGAAAAACTGCGTGTACCTGTTTCCCGTGTGTGTTTCCCGAAAGATACATTCATTGTTGTTTTTTCCTTTTTCGTTACTCTAAAGAAATGTATGTTAAAATGAATCTTTCATGACAATTAGTATAGGTAATAGCATGGTTTCGAGTGCAATTTGGAAAAAACATGCACGAGTGAGTTTTTCAAAAACTATCGAAATTGCACGAGTCCGAAGGACGAGTGCTATTTGAGGTCTTTGAAAAACTCACGAGTGTGTGTTTTTTCCAAATTGCACTCGAAACCATGCTATTACTTAGTGATAAGATACATGAAAAAAATTATCATAAAGATAATCTTTCTAATCAAAGTTGCTTTGTTCAAATAACATACATGGAAAAAAAATTAACAGGAAGAGCTTTTTTCTAGTAAAAAACGATTTTTGTGCAAATTAAAAAAATTTCAAAATTTGCACTGTATTTCATTTTTCTGCACTGAATTACACTAAAATTGCACTCCTCTCAGCCAATCAGAATTGAGAAATTTTTTCATGTATATTATTATAAATGTAATAACAATGGATGAACAAACAGACAGAAGATTACCACCTCAATGATGGTGGGTTGGTGATGATGATGATGATGATGATGATGATGATGATGATGATGATGATGATGATGATGATGGTGTGATGGTGATGGTGGTGGTGGTGGTGATTATGGTGATGGGTTGTGGTGATGGTTATGATGATGATGGGTGGTGGTGATGGTGATTATGGTGGTGATGATGATGAATGGTGGTGGTGAAGGTGGTGATGGTGATGATGATAGTGGCGGTGATGGTGGTAATGATGGTGTGATGGTGATGGTGGTGGTGGTGGTGATGATGATGAATGGTGGTGGTAAAGGTGGTGATGGTGATAATGATGATGGTAGTGGCAGTGACAGTGGTGGTTATGGTGGTGGTGATGATGATGGTGATGATGATGAATGGTGGTGATGAAGGTGATAGTAGTGATGATTATGATGATAATGATGATAGTGATGATAGTGATGATGATAAATTGGATTTCAATAAATTGCTAAAAAGATTTGTTGATTTAGTGTTCTTTACATAAACAAGGAAATAAAATTAAAATCCGACATATAATTCAAAATGTTTAGTCGTACTCTTTGGGCAGCGGATGTGTACTCCCTTCAAGGGACTGCACATAATGGAGAGTTAAGGCGCCTCCTTCCCTCCGCTAGCCTGGGGGGCCACCCTAAACAAGATGTTAGTACTGGGTTACAGCAACCATGTAGAGAGCAATGACCTATATATAACTGGGCTGCGGGTCCTGTCTAAAAAGTAACCAAACACAGATGGCAAAACTATTGTTCTTTCTCCCATGGTAGGGCCGCTGAACTTACCTTTTATCTGACCGTGGGCTCAGCCGCGCCCGCAGTTCGGTCAATAGAACAGAATAAAAACAGCGGTCACTACCATGGGAAAAGGACTCGTATTTACGTCATCTTTGCTCGGTCGCCTTTTGAACCCGCAATCCAGTAACAATAGTAGGTCAGTGGTTACAACCCGCCAGTATAGAGCTAGTTTAACTGTGTTTCTACTCACTAGTACTGCATCGACATTTCTTACTCACCATGCTGATTACATCTCCATTGATGTTAATACAAATGTAACGTTTGCTTTTAAAACTTTTGATTCGAATTTTTCCAAAGCTGGCGGTCTCCAAGACCAGGTGCGCTAAAAAAAGTAAAAGTAGAAATTAAAACTGACTAGAACATTACCAGAAATTTGGGTCATTTGTGCCGCTGCTCTCGGTCAGCGGCTATATTCGCCTAATAATATAATTATGTATTCTAGAATTTCTACTGAGTGTGATTCTATTGTATTCTAGTGTTTCTCATTATTCAGGTCATTGAGTTCTTTAGAATTTGCCTAAATCGTGCACGAAAAGGACTGTGAAATCAAGCAAGTTCAAACGCTTTTGGAAGTACTATGCTAGAGACAACTGAGGACCTTTATGTGCTCTCGAAGTAGACTGACTCATGCCGAATGCAACGCGAGTCGGGCACTTCGCATCGCACGTAACGTTGTTGGTCAATTTGGCCAATTTCTAGAACCTGTTTGCAAAGATTACTATGGCTAACACTATGGATAGTGGCGCTTTCAGTGCAAAAATAAGACGAGCTAGGGAAGTATTTTGTCGTCGAAGTAAGCAAACGTTTTTTAGTTATAACTGCTCCTTAGTCCATGCTGAAGTCAAATGGAGTCGGGCAAAGAAGAAATATGTCACCGTTTAAGCAAAATTTGAATTATTATGTGCTCTCATTATTTACTGTTGAGAATCTCCATTATTATGGTCCTTAATACGCACGCGCGCCACCATCTTGTCCCAAATTTCTGGTAATGAAGTCTGAATTCCTGATATTGTGCAAAATTGCAAATATATTAAAGTAGTTTTCTGATTAAAATATTGTCGGTAATGTTTCTGCATAGTCCTAAAGATATTATGGTACTTGATAATTGTGCAAACTTTCATTTCGAAATTCCCAAAACAAAGTTGTATTATATTATATTATATGTGCGAAGTTTGTATTTCGGAGCGCCGCCATTAAATTGAGCGTGTTTGAGAAGAATGGGTTGAGGAAATTTATATATGACGTCGTAGACTCAATAAAAACAAAAGGTCATTGTTGTTGTCAACAAAAGGGTCATTGTTGTTATTGAGTCTGTGACGTCATGAGCTTCCTCGACTCATTCTTCTCAAGCTCGGCCACTCTAATGGCGAAAATACAAACTTTACACGTAAAACATCACCTTTTCTTCAACGAATTTTGAAATGAAACTTCGCACGATTACCAACTACCATAACATCTCTAGGACTATGCAAAAACATTGCCAACAATATTTTCATCAGAAAATCACTTTAAGCCGCCGAAACACTGGTGTTTTCGAAGCTCCAGTAGCCCGAGAAACAGACGTTCTTTCGCTCAGAAACAGCATGAAACATGCACCAAACAGAAACGAATAGACACGAAAAAAAAGAACGAGAACAAACAAACACCGTAACGACATTTTACACATGCAGTTGGTCCCTTAGTAATGGCGGATTCTGACTTCATTATCCAAACGACAGTTGCTCGATCAATATTTTTTGAGATCAATCTCAAGCCGAGAAACAACCGACGGGGGTTGTTACCAGATCGTCACGGAATATTAAGGCTGGAAATCGAGGCCACACCCATCCACTACTAACCCAATCTCAGCCGACTATTTTCGGATCACAGTTGTGAGAGGCGGTTGCCCTAACAGCATGCGCTATTCGTGGTTCCCAAGTTCATGGACTTGAGGTGGGCAAAATCTACTTACTCAATCTACGAATCTATCCGACTTTTTGTTGTCGCAAGATTACAGTGTTTACGAACGAGTTATGAAAATTATCGTAGGCGGCTTTTAGTGAAAGACATCCAAAGCAAAACGTGTACAAATAAACATTGATTTTAGTCGCTTTATTTAGTGAAAATAAGCAGAGACGTACACGCCTTTGTACCCTGAAGATTTACAGCTATTGTCATCAGCAAACATTACAATGATCTTTCGTACGATAAAGACTTGGACGTTTATACGCAATGTCAACACCCCACGGCACGAACTCAAACAAAAGTCTATTTTTCTACGACATCAGAGCCACGACATTTTCGGCACTGTTTGTTGACGCATGAGTGATTTAACAGATGAACTGAAAAAATGGTTGCAGTTCAAGATAGCTTCATCTATATCAAAGGTGTCCTAGTTCTTTCAGAGTTTATACCGCTATAGTATTTTTGAAACGCCAAAGATAAACCCGTGCTAAAACCTTGCCGACACGACGCAACGCACCAGTTTTTTTGTCGGTAAAAAAGTATTTATGGAATGTTTGTTTAAACCTTTTGAAAATAAACATGGGAAGAAAAAGGAGAGTGCGAATATGAGTGTTTAAAGGCAGCGTCCCAGTCGTGGAATCGGCCTTAATTGATAACTGTTATTTATCATAATTTCATAATTTCATCCCGGTGCGTGTAAAAACACTGGTTTGTTTTTAATTTTGCCCATTGTTCGTCAAGGTCATTTGCCAAGAAAGTTAATTGACGGCACAGTAATACAAACAAGAGATTGGCCTTATCTGGCTGGGTCTGTGAAAACAAGGTGGCCAGGATTACATGGCCTGATACTAATGTATGCTGATGAAAGCTCTGTGTGTACACAGCGCGACCGCAAGTCAAATTGTACCACGCGCATAACAGCGAAAACCATGCAGTGAAAGTGCCTGAAGAAACAACACATCTTCAAGCTGTCCTTGTTTACTCTGTTCAAGGGCTTTGCCTCGTGATGTCAGTATTTCGTTCTCTAAAATCTCAGCAGTTTACCAAATTCGTAACCGCACTCTATCATATATACGCAGAACTATATCTACTAACCTTTATATTACTCATGATTTAATCTGATAAAAGACGTCTTTGCCTTTGACTCGTAACGTCCGTATTTCGTTCTCTTAATAAGCCGGTTTTCCACTAGACTTTTTTCGCGCGAAGCGACTTTTTCTTTTGTCTCATGTGCTCTGAGCTGGAACTAATCAGAAGTCTAATGAATTCGAACAAAAGAAAGTCACTTCGCGCGAAAAAAATCGCCTAGTGGAAAACCGGCTTTAAAGCCGGTTCTCCACTAGGCGAATTTGTTCGCACGAATCGAATCGAAATACGTTCATGCAATGTAATTGGTTGGTGCTGCTAGTTTTCGCGCCAATTTTCTTACTTCCAATCATATTGCCGAAGAATTCGCTTCGCGCGAACAAATTCGCCTAGTGGAGAACCGGCTTTAAGCCGGTTTTCCACTAGGCGAATTTTGTCGCGTGAAGCGAATTCCTCAGTATTGTTAAACTTGAATAGGTTGGAATAGATTTCTAATTAGTTCCACTCGAGAGCTCATAAGACAAATGGGAAAGGTCGCTTCGCGCGACAAAATTCGCTAGTGGAAACCGGCTTAAAATCTCACCAGTTCACCAAATTATACATTATGTCACTCTGCCCATACCCAGCACTCTGTTTTTTAATATCACTCCTTCATTGATAAAAGACGTCTTTGGCTCGTATCTCTTTCAAATATTATATATTCATTTTTTGGGGAAACTTAGCAGATTTCTTGTTTGTGTCCATATAGAACTTCATAAGTACACATTCATACTTGAATATATTTTAACATCTAAAGTTCTTTCATTTCTCTTTTTTAATATCATTATATATATCCGGTCCTTTTGAGAACCTAACATCTTTTTTGTTTGTCGACCAAAGTATCTATCTACGTCAGTGCATGTCTGAATATATAGTGAAGTTATTTTCAATATTAGACACCACTTTCATAATAGCGATTAATTTGAATATCCTTTTATGTGCATCTTAATAAGCCTTTCTGGCCTCGTTTGTGTGTCTGCAATTCAAAGGCTCGTTTAGATGCACATAAAAGAATATTTAGCTTTATTTTTCACATGCCTCGGTTTCCTTTGGTCTTTTAGGGGAATATATTCAATAGCCCCTGGCAAAACAATAGATTAATTATTCCCCTCTAATATTCCCCTCTACGGTTCTAATCATAGTCAATCGAGATATGGTCTGGAAACTCAGCAAACTTCAAAGCGCCTATAATGAGCTGGGATTTTATGTTGAACCGTACCTTACACCGTGCACATCCTTTGTTTTAGGTTTATTAATATTTAAATAGCACGGTTGAGCGATTGAACTGAAACGTTGCTATTGGACAATTCGTTCATTATACTAAAATACAATGTGTTCAGTGACCGTGCACCGTGCACAAAAATGCATAAAGGCGAACAAAAAGATAGACCAAAGACTTTAGCTGACTTTCCAGACCATATCTCGATTGACTATGTTCTAATATTCCCCTCTATCATTCCTCGCCATAATAGTCTCCTCTAATCTTCCCGTCTTATATCCCCCGCACAACATGTCCCCCCGTGACCTCAAAATAATCTATACATACTTATATGCCCAAGTGAAGTCTGTTGAAAACTTAGCAGCTACGTTTAAAAAGACCTGAGATTTTTTGAGCAAATCTAAATTAGGTTTCTCGGTCCATCAGTTGAACATTTTAAGAACTCTAAACTATTAGTGGAAATGAATTATGAATACACTAGAAACTGTACGAACTAATTGTCTAAGCATGGAAAAGTTCCAGAAGCTTCTTTACAAAGTATAGAGTGGGAAGAGTCATATTTGTTTCTCTATGTTCTAAACCGCGGATTTTCGAGTTTTATTATCTCCACAGGCCTGCTGTGTCCTTGTATATCTTCGAAATTGATACTCAGATATTCTGGCTGGAAATCCAAATCTGGGAAAGGCACCCTGCATCAAAAACAGTGGGCGAAAACATATTTTATCGTGCATATAGAATGCTGATAATGCAAACATGCACACTTGGACAGGGATGTACTGTACTTTGATAAAATACGATCAGATTAAAAGTTGCATCTTTCACGCACGCGTCAGAATTGAGGTCTGCGTGGTAAACTTGTACAACTCTATGAAAGACACGTTTTTACGAGTGGCCCACCTTGACGGGTAAAAGCTAGTGTTAGATAGTAAAGTACATAATTTTACTCTGGGCTCGCGCCTAATTTCCCCGAACTTACTTCAATTCCAGTTTCGTACCAACTAGAATGCCGTGACCGGCTATGTTTTGTTTATAAATATATAAACGGTTCTATACGACCTCCAGCTAAGCCGTTGTGTTTCCATCTTTATACATATATATATATAATGTAAATTTTAATCCGGTTCATCGTTTTCGTACATCATTGTTGCAAGACTAGTTTAATCGCATTGTTCGACTTTAGAACAATTTATCACTTGTATTTCGTCAGTCTGCTTTTTGTCACCTTCAAAACCAAAGTGTGTAAATCCTTTTTTTACGAGGACGAAGTGTATTTCATTGTATTGTATTGTGTTGTGTTGGTGGTGGTGGTGGTGGTGGTGGTGCTGGAGTGGTGTTGCGTTGCGTTGCGTTGCGTTGTTTTCTATTCTATTCTATTCTACTCTACTCTACTCTACTCTACTCTACTCTACTCTACTCTACTCTACTCTACTCTACTCTACTCTACTCTACTCTACTCTACTCTACTCTACTCTACTCTACTCTACTCTACTCTACTCTACTCTACTCTACTCTACTCTACTCTACTCTACTCTATTCTATTCTATTCTATTCTATTCTATTCTATCCTATCCGGATCTGGCCGAGTTCATACTCGTACATTTGCAGGTGCAAAATACAACCTGCAATCCGAATGTTTTACAACACACCCGTATATAGTAGTAAGTTTAATTATATGCAGAGCCTCTAGACTCATATAGTCTTAGTCTCGCACTAAAACTAAGTTCAAGTGGGCTAAAAGAATATTTCTCCTAAAAACGTCAAGCATATTGTAGTAGTTCACACCTTGAGCATAGCTAAAGTGTGATCTTTTGTCTTTATATATAAGGAAAGCAGTCTGCATTTCGCAGACGAAACCCAAAAGCAGGAGTAAAACTCGTTTGTCTAGTCCAAAACGGCGACTTCAAAGAATACACAATTTCGAGAGAACCTTCCTTCCTAGGCTCGATTTCCAGCCTTATCTCGACTCGCGGGACTTTACTCGCCCTCTACTTCCTTCCTTTCCCTCGGAAGATACAGGAGGTTCTGCTCGCAGACTGACAACCCCCCCGTCGATTCCTATATATGCGGTAATATTGAGAATGCCTCCCCCTGCATGCTATGCCTTGCAAACCATGGATGTTGACAAGGGCGAGACAGGGTGTGTAAAAGAGTCAATTAAAAAGCCTTATAATACGTGACTGGTTTTGTAGTATGGGGATATTCTGGAAGGTCACCTTGAACTTAACAAAACCAAGAATAATTAGACAGTCTCGACTGTAACACAGCGAGAATCTCGTCTAATGGAGTCAACATAAGAACTTATCATTTATATAAGAATGCTTTAAACAAATTTTTTAACTTGTTCCTAGTACATTTTCCCGTCGATGGATTTTCACTGTGACGAGTATAAAATCGTCTGGTGTTAGCCAGAGTAAAATGCATAAGACTTGAGATCAGAGTAGGACACTCCCAAGAATAAGTTATAAATACTATCACAAGTTAATTTAACTTAGATATGGCATCAACTACTAAAATAAATTTATAAAACGATCGTTATATTAACTTTAACATTATTTAGACTTTTTTTAATTCCATCATGGTCAATAGAGACAATAGATCAGATATGGTCTAGAAACTCGGCAAACTTCAAAGCGCCTATAATGAGCAATTGATTTTATGTTGAACCGTACCTTACACTGTTTTAGGTTTATTAATATTTAAATAGCAAGGTTGAGTCCCGGATTGAACTGAAACGTTGCTATTGGATAATTCGTTCATTATAGTAAAATACAATGCGTTCAGTGACCGTGCACCGTGCACAAAAATTCAAAAATACATTAAGGCGAACAAAAAGATGGAACAAAGACCATATTTGAAGGCTATGGTTTTACAGCTCTCTAAATGTTGACGTCTTTTACATTGTTTATTTACAAGCATACGGTATATATATTTTTATAATTATATTTGTAAATAGTCTTACGGAAGAAGCATTGTTGATAGTTCAAATTGAACTTGTTTTGTTTTAAGTTGAACCTTAGCAAAAGCATAGTCATTCAAACTATTGTCTGGAAAATCAGCTAAAGTCTTTGTTATATCTTTTTGTTCGCCTTTATGCATTTTTGTGCACGGGCACTGAACCCGTTGTATTTTAGTATACAGTGTGTATAAAAAAAACTGAACCCTTAGAAAACAACCTATTGTAGTAGTTTGAAAGCCCTAAAAGCGCTGCGTAAAAAAATAATCAGCACATAAGTTAAACAGGAAGAGAAAAAGCTTTTAAATACTTTCACCATGCATACACTTCAAGTTATCTTAATTTCCCAGGTGTATAAGACCGTGTGTTTTACGCATCTGTGGGTTCAGCGAAGTGCTTAGGGCTTTCAAACTACTACAATAGGTTGTTTTCTAAGGGTTCAGGTTTTTTTGATACACACTGTAACACTGTAATGAACATTGAATTATCCGGTAAGGTTGAATGATTGAACTGAAACGTTGCTATTGCGTGTTATTTAAATATTAATAAACCTAAAACAAAGGATGTGCATTCACGGTGTAAGGTATGGTAAATACGGTTCAACATAAAATTACTGGTCATTAGGCGTTTATATCTCTATCGACTATGACAAAAGCTCAGAAAATAATAAATACAAAAACAATACTAGATTACGCCTACAATATAGATATCAATGCCTTATGGCATTAGACGTGACTGATTCCCTACTGGTTAATAACCTTGAACTTCATAAAGCCGAATATTATTATTTATTATTGAATTCACGAGACAAACTCTCGCCTAATACAGCGAGAATTTAGCCTAATAGAGCTATAATATAGTAACCATCTGCAAATAAAAACTTATTTAAATACAACATGAGCGTAAGTTTTACAGTTGATTTCACATTACTTTACCGCCATGTGTTGCGAAGTTCGTTGGGAAGTTCAGATATTCGTTCAGAAGTTCAGAATTACGTTGCCAAGGTTGAAAATCATCCAATCAAATTGCGAGCTTTGGATCAAAACCCATTCTGATTGGATAATTTTTCAACCTTGGCAACGTAATTCCGAACTTCCGAACGAATATCTGAACTTCCCAACGAACTTCGCAACACACGGCGGTAAAGTAATGTGAAATCAACTGTAAATTGCGTGCGAAATTGAAAATGCCGCGCGTAACCTTGGCCGCCAAAAGACTGGGAACAATGTCAATACGTTGGTCAAATACTCAAATTATAAATTCAAAATGGCGGGAAAATAATGAGCAAGAAGAATGAGCAAGAACAAGAAATTTATGGGTATTTTCGAGTCACTTTTCTGTTTTTGTATATTAATGGTGAGTACCATACCATCTTTGAAGTTAATAAGAAGACCTTCAGTAAGAGATTTTGCTCAGGTATTAGCCTTTTTTAATGCATAAGCTAAGGTATATTAACCTATAATAAACTCTAAAGTCTGAAGTTCTCTGTACTAGAAAAATGATTTCATTACCTAGTCATTGCTTTTGTTGAAATGCTTATCAAGATATTTTGTACATCTTTTATGTCCAAATCAGTTCAACTAATCTCAAATATTAATATTCTGACTAGAATGCACGCATAACAGACGTCTAGTGACGTTAATGTTAAAACAAACTCAAAACATTTTTCAGTTCGACTCCTCAAAATCTTTGGTTGTTTGAAGACAAAGAATTTCTCAATTTTCTTAAGCTCGTTTTGAGTGGACACTGGATATTTACTTTTTTAAGGTTAGGGTTGGTGTTCTGGGTATGATAAAGGTTGGTAAGCTTATATTTGATTTTTGGTTGGGATTAGAAGTCGAAATCTTAAAAGGACATTGGCAATAAAAATGAAGTTTGTCAAATTTGAAAGAACTCGTACGTTTTTGTATCTTTCTTCGTTTTCAAGATATTCCAGTTTGTTTGATTTGTAAATTAGATGGTCTCTGACGTCAGGAGCAGGGTACAGTATTTTCACAGCTAGCAAAATCAGTTATATTTCTAAGTTTGTTTACAAAATAACTTGAAACTGTGCACATAAAAACGCCTTGTGACACTAAACATTTTATGTTGAGCAATCATAGAGGTGTAAGTGATTTTGTAATGTATGAAAATACTGTACCCTGCTCCTGATGTCAGAGATCATCTAATTTACATATCAAACAAACTGAAATATTTTAAAAACCAAGAAAGATTCAAAAAAGTTGTAAAAGATCTTCTATTACAATTTTACGAGGTCCTTCAAATTTGACAAACTTCACTTTTATTGCCAATGTCTTTTAATTAAGTGTCTATTGTTTCTCCTCTGCCCGAGGAATTACCCAAATATTTTGATCAAAGATATTCATTCATAATAAAGGTCTTTAATTAGAATACATCAAACGTGTATCTTTACAATCAAATTACTCCAAAAGATTTTTAAGGATTCATGTTAAATATAAAGTTGAAAAATTCTATCAATTTAGAGTAGATTGAGATAAATAAGTGAACCTTGACCATTTATGCAAAGTTCTCAAAGATTGCTGTATTAGTCACCATGTTTTAAGGTCACCTGACCATTTCCATGGCAACAATAATATATATGTAATAAAATAGTCTTCAGTGACTATACCACCATCTTGTATTCTTGACAAATATTAGTCAGATTGCACAAAAGAGTAAAGTTTAATAATATTTTAGCTGTAATACATCAGAACCAAGCCTGCAGTAGTGCACTGAGTTTGTGTACAAAATAAAATTATGTTTGCATGGGACCATATTATGATTAAATTCGATGAAAGTTAAATTATACTTTTTTATTATATAGATATCAATGAAATACCAGGTTTTCTTTTGTTGCGAAAAGTGATATCTCCACAAGTGAAGATATAAATGATATCTTCACATGTGAAGATATCGATGGCGTCAGCACTAAGAAATCCGCTTCGTAACTCTTTATTAGCGTAAACAAAATTGTATTCATTCTAGATTACTTACCTGTGCTACGCTTTGTTCTACAAACTACGGAAATTCTTGTGAAAAATGCTTTCAAAACTTATGGCTTATATGTTGTAATTTGTTGAGTATTTTGCAAATAGAAGTGTTATATAACCTTTGCTCCATTTTACGGTATATTTTTTATAGTTTATCGATATCAATATAATAAACAGAATATTATATGGTATAGTAGGTTAATACTGCCGAAACAGAGAACGTAAGTGGTCTAACGTTTCGAGCGAAGGCCCTTCGCTCGAAACGTTAGACCACTTACGTTCTCTGTTTCGGCAGTATTAACCTACTATACCATATTTCGATTGTTGTTTCAACAATATGGCCGTGCGGAGATACGAATTTTATTTTCTCGTGTTGTTTATATCTCTCACTCGTTCGCTTCGCTCACTCGTGAAAGATATTGACAACACTCGAAAATAAAATTCGTATCTCCGCACGGCCATGTAATATCCTCTTTTTATTCACATTTTTTGACAAAAAAAATTGCATGCACTTCAGTAGCGGCCACAGAAATACAGTAATACACAACAAACTACAGAAGTGGGAAGGTATTTCCATTTTGACTGTAAAACATTTAAAACTACAAGGCTGAATTAGATCATGTTATGTTAGGATAAAACACTACCAGCTTCAAGTTACTTTGAAAACTTCAAATGCTTTAAAAACGAACCTCTTGAGCAACTACTAAGAGACAGAAATGTTTTTAAAAAAAATAACGTCTTGAGGAAATCACTTTCGACAAGAATTTACAAAATGTTGTTGTTCCTGTAGATTCTGAGAGGGTACTTAACTCACAAAAGCACTGGCCAAGGGCAAAGATAAGGCTATTCTATACAGTGGCTAAGCTTTGGACCGGCTTGGTGCGGTTACAAACCAGTCTGACAGTCAAGAAAGACTAGAAAGTCAAATGAACCAACTTAACCTAAAATAGTAAAATTTTTGTACATGCACCAAGGAAATGATCCATGCAGCTATTAAAGAGACAATCACGGCTTTGATTGGATCATCACCGTTTCTAGTTTCAAGTAAATTCCATTGCGGAGTGTAAAAATGTAGTCGACGATGACAGTGCTTATCCTGGGACTTCAGATTATATGTAAGTGTTGCTGGCGAAGTTTTTGTTTTACTTTTTAATAAGTAGAATTTCTAGTTCTAGTTCACGGCGGTTCCTTCAGAAGAATTCCTCGCAACAGATACCGAATCTTTCTTTTTTCTGAAGTATGCAGTTTAATAAACGAGCAGGAGTGTTTTATCAGGTGCAAAGATACGAGGCAATAACCAAGTCTTTTATACCTGACCTATTAGTATTAGCATATTCGCCGCGCCTACATGCATAGCTATATATACAGCTAATCTGACCCACTATCTTGTTTTCCGCTTCAGTAGCTTATCTGCTAACCTGACACACTATAGAGAACTCAAACTTTAACTCGTATTTGGGCTCCAAACTCTATGATTCGCCCTTCCTGGTGATATAATAAAATCTTGATTTATAGTCCGTTTCAGCTTGCTTTTGAAATCCGATACGTATAATTGAAATGAACATTCCGAACTACGTTGCGAGGTAGATACAAATTTAAGTCGGCAATTTGTTTCTGCTTAACCAAGTATCTATTATTATATTCTATACAACAAATAATCTTCTTCCCCGTGATTTTACCAAAGGAATTCAATTCAAAGCTTATTAAATTCGAACTTCACGACAAACTTCACAACGAACTTCGCGAACTTCCATACCAAGTTCCCAACCTTCCAACGAATGTTGACAAACGAATTTCAAAAGCAAGCTGAAACTGACTATAAACTGTTGAAGATCCTATCAGCATAAATGTTGGTATTAACAGGAGAACAGTGCTTAATTATAGATAATTTTTTTATTTATTTGATCAACAACATCAATACCAGCTTTGGTATACAGGATACAAACGTGACACTAACTACAACTACATGACTGCAACTGAGCTACGACAACTTACGAAACCCACAAACCGCGCGCGCAAGTCCAAGGAGGAGGAGTGGAAAGGACTTTTGGAAATTCTACTACATGACATACATATTACATATATATATAAAGTTAATTTCTATTATTGAGTTATAGAAAATTTATAAACTACAAATATGAGTTTTGTCAGTTTCTAATATCACTGATGAAAATACTACGTTTATTTACTAGAGATATTCAGATAGATGTAAGTTCTCTTATTAATTCCGAAGGCAAAGAGTTCCAATCCTTTGCAGCTGCATAACCTGACACACTATATAGATAACTCAAACTTTAACTCGGATTTGGGCTCCAAACTCTAGGATTGAGGGTATAAAGAATAGTAGAGGGTCAGAAATGAAGGATCGTCACCTCAAGGATCGTCACGCGATCTTGCGATCCTCGAGGGTGTTCAAAGACGTGCTAGCAAATTCATCCTTCAAGATTATGAGTTGTCATATCCTGAACGTCTTAAGAAACTTAATTTACTTCCGATATCCTACTGGCTTGAACTAAAGGATCTCGTCTTCTTTTTTAAATGTAAACAAGGCCTCTTCGACCTAGACATCTCCTCTTTCGTCACTTGCTTCAAGTCAACCATTGCAGGACGTCTCTCTATAGGAACTCTTTTTTCAACCGAATTGTCCTTCTCTGGAACAATCTCTCTCCCACCATTCGTAATAGTTCATCCGTTTCCTCCTTCAAACACAGACTAACTGTTTACTACTCTTCTCTACTACACTCATCTTTCGATGTAAACAGAATGCGCACTTGGAAAACCTTCTGTTCCAAGTGCCGCTCTTTGAACTTAAGCTGTTGTTCCTAATTCGTCATGTCTTCTGTAAACTGTATATTTGTTCTCGTCTTTATTTTATTGTATGTTATGTTTGTTTTCATTAAGGTCGGTCTTCACATGGGACGACTCATGTCCTGTTGACCTTACCTTCAGCCATATCTTTAGTTATTCAAAGTTTTTTCTCTCTAATTTGATAGTTTTAATTCTTTCGCATTTATGTATGGATGCAATATTAATTGGGTCAGGAAATAAACTGTAAACAGTGTATTCAATCTACCGAGTGTATGCATTTTGAGTATCTATCTGTGTTTTGAGTATTTTATATGACGTTTTTTAACCTTTAGAGTCTGTAAAATCTTCCTCCAAAAGCCAGGAAATGGCATTTCAGCGACTCTCGATTTCAAAATTTCCCGGGGGAGCATGCCCCCGGACCAACCTAAAAATTTATTTTGATTTCGGCTCCCCCCCTTTCAAAATCCTGGCTACGTCCCTGGTTTGTCTGAAGTGCAACCTCGTACCCAGGGCCATTTGTAGGGAACTGGGCCAAGATGGCGAATAAAACAAAATGGCGGGAACAAATGGCCCTGGTGGAGGCTAGCCCAAAATGCGCAGTATATTGCGCATTTTATTAACTAGAACTCAGTTCTTTACACAGTAATTATACCTAATTACACCTAATTATTGCATGGTTTAAAATATAATTTCCCGTGCCGTGTGCAGAAACAACCGACAAGGTCAAAATACAATTTTTAAAAAAACAAAACAAAATCAAACCGTCTGATTTACGCCATAAGCTCTTGACCAATCAGAGGCTGAGATAGCCTGGCCTCCACCAGGGCCATTTGTTCCCACCAGCTTGGCCCAGTTCCCTACAAATGGCCCTGGGTACGAGGTTGGTCTGAAGTGCTCTCTCCTCCGCAGAGGCTTCATATTACATGACGCATGAGGGAATATTAACCGCGGGGCGAAGGAACGCAGGCGGAAAACGAAGGGGAGGAGAAAGGCGAGATTCGCGAGAAGCCTCTGCCAGATTTGCATTACAAAGTGGGACAGAGTGTTACAAGCTTTAAAATCCTTAAATATCTGGGCCATCCGAAAAGAATATGTGAAGAACAACCCAATGGTGTGTCTATTTTATTTTGTGGTGATATTTTTATTATTCATTGGCATTATATTCTTAAATTCAATGTCGGATTCTGGGGAAGAAAGCGATGTCGATGTACTAAACATTCTCCCGAAACTTGAACCTTAAAACCTTTATTTGATTCTTCCAATTTCGGCATCGGATGCTTATGGTCCAAGTACATGCCAAACAGTTTCGCTGCTTCTTTGTCGCTGGAACTATACAGTTCGATCGACTCGTTTCTTTCGGACGATTCGCATTTATACGGTTTGTATTCAGACGATCCCTGTTAAAAATTGAGGAGTATCTAATATAGATTGATCCGGTTATTTACAAGCATTTACACAACCAACATTTTACTTACTTCTTGTCTTCTTTTAACGGACAAATCCATTAAATTGGACAGGGTTTCTTCGCTTGCATATTGGCGCACCAACGCCTCGCCTTCGGCCAAAACCTGTTCACTAAAACGATGTTTTTATGCAATGTTTTGTAGTGCTGATGCAGACCTTGGCTTGAACATATGGCAGACGCTTTGCCGCAAACAGGGCATAACACTTTCTCATTTCGAACAGCGAGTAAATAATTTCTTTGTGGGCTTGTTGTAGCAAGTGATATTTTCTCAGCCATTTTGACTTGAATGTGCTTTGTTTGAATCAGGTTTGAATACCTCGTAAAATATTCGGCACCCCCCGGTTTAACGCCATGTTGGGTGTGGCATCTGGCAGAGGCTTCTCGCCTTTCTCCTCCCCCCTTCGTTTTCCGCCTGCGTTCCTTCGCCCCGCGGTTAATATTCCCTCATGCGTCATGTAATATAAAGCCTCTGCGGAGCTTGCTTGGTGACCTTCGCTGTTGTACTTGACAGCTTTTATTATGCGGATTTTCATCGTTCTTTTATTTATTTTTCTTTTGATCTGAATTGAACTTTTTTGGGGTTTTTTTTTGTTTGTTTTTCCTCTTATTAATCTCGCAGTAATTGGCACACGCTGTTGCGGCTATCCCTGCCACTTCTCTTAAAGTTTAGTTTGTATATGTGCATGTTCGTCTGTCGTTTAATTATGTATATATTTATTTGTGTGAAAGTATAAATATTCTTTATACACTGTTGGAAAAAACATAATAAATAAATAAAAAAAATTTTTAAAAATGTCTTTACCAGGGGTTTCATTAATTTTGAAAGTAGCAGGCTCATTTTAGAAAGTAGGCGGCTGAACATAGAGGTAGCAATTTAGGACCGCATTTGTTGGGGTGGCGCACCCGGGAAATTTTTGAAGTCTAGAACCTCGGAAACACCATTTCCAGCACTTTGCTAAAATTATTGTAGTGTCTGTATTGAAGATTTGAAGTCAATCTTAAGCAACAGTTCTCATCTTTTGGCCGTTGACGTCGTCCTGAAGACGTGAAAATGCTCTAAGTGACGTTGTATAAAGAACGGGGACGGTGTTGGGATTACTCTAGGGAGTAAAAATTATTCATTCTCGTTGTTTTGCAAATATAATTATTTTGTTTAAATGACGTCGTCGTTGAGGTTGCCGTCCTAGATCTTAAGGTCCCTAATACAGATGTAATACAGAAAATTATCAAGCAAATTACAAATTTCCACACAAACCAGCTTTCTTCACATTCAAGTTTATTTACGTTTTCAAGAGAAAATGGAACGGCTCAAAGTGAACACGTATACGGTATTTACAATTAAAATTTAAAACAAATGATTATGAAAGTAGCCGGCGATGATTTGGAAAGTAACCGCCGGAGTTCGCCGGTTGCCGGCTTCTAATGAAACCCCTGTCTTTACTAAATATCTTGACATGGATATATAATTTTGCCTTTTGAAGCCCTGTTGTAAATTTTTGCCAGTAGCAGTAATTGAACGTTTGTCAACGACATGATAAGTTAGATTGCTAATGACCTTCAATGTTTAATAGCAAAGTCTGCAAAGCCAAAGGGTGAAGACTGCCAACGACAATAGACCTTATTCAAAAATGGCCGCCGAATTAAAATTCTTTTATATACATATAAATTAGCCCTTATGAACTCGTTTTCATGTGGGAAATTCAAAAGAATTTTTACTTTAAAACGAGGTCATAAGGGCTAATTTATATGCACATAAAAGAATTCTAATTCGGCGGCCATTTTTGAATAAGGTCTATAAGTAGAAAACGACGATTTTAAGAGAATGCATCATGTGAGTGTTATAATATGACAATTTTGACTCAATGGAATTCTTGTTTGTCGTTTTGTCAATATTTTCGTTCAGTTGGCGTTTAGTGCAAGCTCTCGCCCACCAAATAAACAAGTCTGGTTTGTTAAATTCATTGTTTGATAGTAGTCCGAAACCCAAATCCTAGTCCAAACATCGAACATGTCATGTGTGGTTTAAAAAAAAACCTGAGTACTGCTAAGGTACTTAGATATAATATTTAGCTAAACAAAAACGTATATAGGTAACCGGACAAGAATTTTTAGGACAAAATACTGACATTTCGAGTAGAGTCCTTCGTCGGGTAATTTGGATCAGATTCAGAACACGAGAAAGTTCCCCGCACATGACCAACGCCTAAAGGTATTGTTTTTATTAAAAAATGCTTGTTGAATGAGTGAATTACTTTGCATGCATGCAGGCTATATTAACTAAAGATGTATAGTTAGATTGCCAATTTGAAATTTGACTTCAAGCGACAACTCAAGAAGTAGTCAATGTTTTCGCAACACTTCTTAGTCGAAAAATGTCGGTTCGTCCGACAAAGTGTCCCACAGTGGAAAAGTCGAAAACATCTTAAAATGAGTGTCTTTAGATGTGCTGAAGATTCGCTTGCTGTTTTCGAATAATTTCTTGCTGGATTTTACTGTTCACACAACAGTGTTGCGTCAACGACAATACGTTAATTTTTTTAGCCGTTTATTGAACTCAATTACAGGTATAAAACACTCGGGCCTGGCTATCGCCTCGTGTTATAAAATCTACTGAACACGCTTGCTCTAATTTTTTGCACACATTAATTTGCTTTACTGCATGATATTAATAGACGTCTATATAGCCTAAGGATAAAAGCTCGATTTTCACTGTGCACGCGAGTTATCTGATAAGCGTTCAATCTTATCCTGATGTAGACTATTAATCCGCTAAATTGTGAATACCATGCATGCAGTGTGTTTGTGTAATATGTATGCTTTGAAAGCATTTCTTCGGCTCGAACTCAAAATTTCCGCCACTTCTCGTGACACGATAGACTGTAATGATCGCTCCTCGCTCTTTTAGCTTTGTCGCTAAAAGGTTATGCAATTATAGGACGGAAAACAGACGAAAGAGGAGACCGCGAAATTGCGTTCATGAGCGCTTTTACAAATGAATGAATTAACGTGATCCGCCCACCTCGCCACCTTGTCTGTAGTTGCGCTGTAGCTCCATTGAACATTTAGGCTGAGAAATCACGCACAGACTGTAGTGATAATAACCATAATAACGTAGGGCTTGAGTCGTTAACTAAAGACATGCATTCGAGAGGTCTGGAAGTGACAATTAAAAACATGCCTGATAAGTCATAAAATGCTTGATATACTGAGTGTATATACTTTTTCACACATTAACGAGTGAGATGTATTTCAGTGAAAGAAAAGAAAAATGTTAATTATGCATATTTTTCATGTTTCTCTGACGCTGAGGTAAATTCTGATACTTGGTTTAATTCTAAAATATATTTAAAACACTGAACTACCAAGTACCGCAAGATGATATTATTATAATATATCTCGCGCAAAAGAAAAATTTCCCTCCAATTCCTGTGGATTCCTCGAATGTCACTCGAGTAAACAAATTTTTCCGTTGATTTTGTGGTAGTGTAAAAAAATCTTCATATTTTCTGAGAATAATTCTGAAATAGAATTGACTGAATACTACACGTACTTGCATATAAGAGTTTGTACATAAAGCCTTGCAGTCGATAGTTTGTACACTGGTAAAGAGAAAAACCGTATATATTTAACATAAGATATTCGTGTTTATAAGATTTGAGCTATCTAATTCCCAACACTGTCCCATGCAAGGCCGCAACCTTCTGATCGCCAGTGAGACGCTCTAACCATTGTCATTGAGCTATATGTATACAACCCACAACCTTCTGATCGCCAGTGAGACGCTCTAACCATTGTCATTGAGCCATATGTATACAACCCACAACCTTCTGATCGCCAGTGAGACGCTCTAACCATTGAGCTATATATATACACCCCACAACCTTCTGATCGCCAGTGAGACGCTCTAACCATTGTCATTGAGCTATATGTATACAACCCAAGCCTTCTGATCGCCAGTGAGACGCTCTAACTATTGAGCTATATGTATACAACTTACAACCTTCTGCTCTAACCATTCAGCTATAGTGTATATATACAACACAACCTTCTGATCGCCAGTGAGACGCTCTATACAACGATTGAGCTATATGTGTACAACCCACAACCTTCTGATCGCCAGTGGGCGCCCTAACGATGTAACCGAACGTCCAGAGTTTGGAAATCATTAGCTGATGAACTTATAAGACCCCGTTCACACGAGTCTGGAGCGAGTTGAAAACGGCGCTAAAAAGTCACAAAACGCCGTTGCGTTCACACGGCACCGGATCGAAATTGTGTGAGAACGGCGCTCTAACCGGAGCGTTTTGAAAACAATTTCTAGCGAAATGAAACGGAACCCTTGGCGGTGTCGTGTGAACACAAGATCCGGTACTTTTTCGCTCCGCTTTAATGTGAACGCAGTCTTAACCTATTTGTAAGATTAAAACAATATAATCTCTATTATTTCATTAGCCAATTGTTTTGGTATACAGACGCGACACGCGAACATGGAAAACAATCTGTCCTATAAATGGTCATAAATATAATCAAACATCCACGCTCGTCCTCTATCCCTTCCTATTTGTAGCATGCTACCAGTTAGCATTGGGAATTGCTTCCACAATTTTATATAGCATTATTTTATTGGTCTATTGTAATGTAGTGTTTATTTAAAGAATTTTTTAAACAAGCTTATTTTAATCCTTACATATTGTAGCAGTGTTGGTCTATTTTTTTTTTGCAACTGCCTGCAGTAATTAGCCTATAAATATTGTTGTGGTTACCCTGCCATGATGTTTGAGTGTGTTTATATAATTTCTGTCTAGTTTATTGTATATAGCTTTTGTTTGTTTCTCTTAAACTCACTTGTATTGAAGTTAATAAATCGTACATTCTCGAGTTTTTAATTCGTTAAGTTAATACGACTCCGCAAACGCATTAGTGTTGTTTTGTTTACGATAACATCGACTCCGATAAGATTGCGTGATTTTCACACTCTATCAACTATATCCGTCATCTCGTCAAGTGTTTGGGTTCCTGCTCAATGGATTGACCAACTATTTATTAATTTAAAGAACTAGTTGAAATTGGCTATATTGAAAATGATACCAAGTGGTCTAAGTGGAATTAAAGATGGACGATACCCACCGTGAGTATAGACGAATTTATTGAGTTTTGCAGTCATGCTATTGAGCTATAAAAGAAGTCTTGCATAATAAGGATAATTGGGAAGTCGTTGAAATTAGCTCTTGAAAATAATACCAAGTGGAATGAAAAATGGACGATTCATTATTTCATTTCCTGCATGTTATTTCTTTATTTTTGGTTTTGGCTGTACTAAGGATATAGACGATTTTATCGAGTTTTGAGCAATGCCCTTGAGCTAAGAAACATCTCGAATAAAATGCATAGTTAAACAGGGAGAGGTGGAGCACGACAAAAAGAACACAAAGACTGCTGGACAAAAACTGAAAAAAATCAGCCATAGAAAACCATTCGTAGGCCGTAGGAACATGCAGAGTCGAACCACTGTATAAAATGGAAAGGCTCTACTACTCACTCACGTCGACAATTTTTCAAGACAAAAGAATCAAGATAAATATAGTAAAGCATCGAATAAGCATACAGAAGGCAAAGACTTGGTCAAAACTTGTTCTTAAATATACTTTCTGTGTTAATTCAAGTTAGAAATTAGAACAATTAAGGTGAAGTAATACGAGCAACAAATTGCTGCAACATTGTGGCGTTGCACGTTGAATAGCGTTGTTGCACGCATTACCACCAACCTCAAACATTGTCACACAACAATGATTTTGTTGCAAGTTGAATCAGCATGTTGCAACAAGTAGAACTGGAGTCTACTTTTTTCAATAATTTTTTTTCAACTTCCAACAAAATCGTTGTTGCGTGACAATGTTTAAGGTGGGTGGAAATACGTGCAACAACGCTTTTCAACTTGCAACGCAACTTTTGAAGAAAAATGTTGCCTGTATCACCTCTACGGTGAGCCGGTATTCTACATTTTAAATATGACATCGCATATCAATGAACAAAGCAATAGCTTAGCTGACATGAACAAACGGTCAGGTGTTATAATGTAACTCCCACGAAGACGGTCCGAATTCAAAGACGGAAAGCTCAAAATTAATGGTGTCAACCCACTTTTTTTTTGTTTGAATTACGGCACACGCAAAGCTTCAAAAAAACAATAGACAGACTTGTTTAGTCACGAAACCCCTTGTCAAAATAAAAGTAAAGTGCTTCGTAAGCAAAATCAGTCCGCAACGTCAGGTGGACTAGCAAAGTTTTAGACAACGACTGAATAATGACGTTGCGAACAAAAGTACTCCATTAAGGCATATAGGACAATTTTCCGCAGGACAGGAACGGATAGTTTCCTAGTTTCCAGGATAGTTTCCTTTGTGTTAAAGTCATTAGTTCCGACCGAGAGTTCACAAGACAAAGAAAATTTCCCTGTCCGTCCCTGCCCAGAGGAAAATTTTCCGGAGTGGAAACCAGCCTTAATGGCCCATTTCCACTCAGGAGAATTTTCCTTGGACAGGACATTTTCTTTTGTCTCAAATTCATTAGTTCTGGGAAATTCCCTGTCCAAGGAAAATTCTCCTGAGTGGAAATGGGCCTTAAGAGAACATATTCCTTCGAATTCTCCCGGACCCGTGTACACGAAATTATGTGGTGGGTGGAGCCATAAACCCCCATGGGCATGGCTGGGTAAATTTGCATGAAGCATGCCTGCATCAGCTGTCAATTAGAATGATTTATTCGTGTCCCACTTGCGACAAAATATTATTTTTGAGTCAAAATAGATTGAAATCCATTATAGCGATTTCGGAATTTCTTCCCGTTTTCAAAACTGAGAAGCCTTGAGAATTCAGCCACCCTGTTTGGTACAAATACATGTGCTCCACCCTCTCTCTACCATGCCCATAGGCAACTCTGAAATTAAGGCTCTATACTCGAGTGCTCTATATCTTATTGAAAAGTGGCTTCGTCGGAGAATATAAACGAGCGCGTTACGCTTTTGAATATAACCAAGCACAGAACAAATATCTTCCATCAATAGTACTTCGCACAGTTGTGTTTGCACGCCACCAACATAATTCTGGTCAAACTAGCAATGCAGAGCCAGAAGGAGTATACCTTCTTACTGCATTCACCCTAGTTCTTCCTAGAATCGTTTGCGCCGGTTAGGGAACTGTCGACATTTGTATATACAAGGGCGTCCTTATTTGTAGAGGATTAACTATTTAGTAGTAATAACAAATAATGGTTTATTGCATGAATAACAAAGCCAATTGATGGGGGAAAGGGAGAAACTGAAAGGCGGTGAACTGCTCAGATGAAACCCCCCAACGCGAACTAACCACCCTAAAATTCCGTTGCGGTTCTCTTTAGCTGCCGTGCGTAAAACGCTAATTATACTGTAGTGAAAGCTGCAGTCGGGAGGGGAAGTGAAAGAGGAAAGAGACCTTGTTTATTATACAGTATACTGTTTAACTTTGATAAGAGGCAGTTGGAAAATCGATGCCATTTATCAGACTTATCCCTGCGTCATGTACTTGTAAAATTTGTAAGTGTGTTTGACATTGTCATTGGGTTACGTTTTCACCTATGTTTGCTGAGTGAGAGACGCAGAATTTCGTTCTGGCAACGCCGTTTACTTGACCTGTTGTTCATTAGGTTTGTGCGGTGACGCGTCTAGCCTTCATATTGCTACTACAATATCACCAATTTTGGCAATTACAGCGCTTCCTCAATAACACAAGCCGCCCTTTAATTTTTTCGCTCACCCTGCGCGCGCGCTCGTCTCCGTGCCAGAACGTTTCGCCGTGTCCCGAAGTCGAATAAACGGACAAGCATTTTGCGTCTAGAACACACAGAGCCAGACCACACATTGCCTACAAAATTGCTCGCGACGGGACAAAAAGACAAGGAGCGAAGTGAAAACGTTGATAACAACGTTGGAGACTGAAACGATCGGATTACAACATGTTGATTGCAGCCACGAGAAATGAGCCTTTTGGCCTTGACATTAGGCCCATTTCAACATGTTTCTTGCGTGCAACGCGCACCTGATTCTCTCGCGAGCAGGTGTGTTCAAGTTCGGAGATGTAACTAGCGCGTTTTTCTTCCCCGAACTTGTGCGATCACCTGTCGTGTGTTCGCCGCAGAATAAAACCAGTCTATTTAACCTCGTAATTCACTAAACCTGAATCGGAAAAGATCTTTTGCAATCCACTCACCGTGTTCACTATCGGCCGAGGCCTTTGCGTTGACAAGCTCATTCAGGATTTGTACATGACGTCCGGTGACTCTGGAGTAGAGCAGAACATCGTTGGCATAAGATAAGCTTTCCTTGTCGCTTTTTGATTGTTGTTTTTTGTAGTGTGTATCAAACTGCTTCTTGCTTGTATCCTGCTGTTCACAGTCCTGTGTACGACCCAGAGAGTGAGAGAAAAAGTCGAAGACGTTAACTCGAAAGCCTCAGAAGGTGACTATCGTATCGCGACTAAAGCGATCAAATCTGACTAGGAATATCGATAGCAGTGAACCTTGACACTCACCTTCGGTTCTGTCCAAGCCAAGAAGAGTATTAAATATCTACAGAGTTGAAACAAAAACACCGTAAGATAAACGTCCATTTATCAGAAACACCAAAACAGAAACCAAAGTAAAAAGGTCATGAGTGCCTTTTCAAGTATGATTTATAGTCACGCACGTGCAAAGAGACGAGTTGTAGAAGCGCATTTCCAAACTTGCTTAATTCGCGGTCACGACGAGATGTTTCTATGCTAATATCCTTGTGCTCCGTGAGTTAACGTTGCGCGCCGAGCGTTTACCACATGTCTACGTAGTCGAATAGCGAAGTGACGACTTGATTTCATCACGGGGGTAGTCGGCATTTGGTCGTCGCTCCTTTTAGTTGTTCCCAAGAGCTGAGTTTGTGTGTATACAAGCACAGGGCCACGGCTCCCGTCGATGGCGAAACATGGCAACGTCAAACTTCATATAAGATTTCAACGTCCCGTCGTTGGACAAATATAAATATCATCTCAATTGTCACATTCAAGTTTCACCGCTTTGCCATATAATAATACACCCTTGTTTCCTGTTCGATTCACAGTGTCAGTTTCGGTCGCGCTCAATATCCGAAGCGACTATTCAAGTTCCGTTGGGCACTCCCGCGTTCTGCATTAGTAGCATTACACCAATTGAAACTCGGCTCCAAGTTGCGATCTCTTGAGACGATGGAAAAGTTCTCAAAGGCCAAACGTCACCCTGGAGTTAGCATTCCGCAGGGAGATTTGTCTAATTTGAGGCATTCTTTTAAATTGAAAGAATGTTTATTTTACAAGTGTTAAAACGTCGGATAAACATCGTCTTTGGAACGGTTAATTAGCGTAATGAAGTCTATCTTTTCGACGTTGTTTTTCTAGCTTGTTTTACAATCAACAAGACCAGTGACAGGCGATGGACAAGACATCTGTGTCGTGGACGCACTGGTCTTCACATAAGACTTGCAGCTGTCTCTTGATCTTCGAACCATGCAATCGCTACCCATCACTGAGGGTTAAAGTTCCTACAGCGCCTGTTTGTCTTTCTACACAGGCGATGTTGTCCTTACTAGGGGTTGCTTCGTGAGCCAACAGCGCGGTATATACGACACCGAGAACGCAATCGTCAGCTGTGTCTGTGCCGATGCGTCGTCGACCACTCGAGCTCACTCCCCGATATTGCGCGCGATTCAATCCTCAATTCGAAATGATTTCCCATTATTGAAATTTCAGACGGACGAGTTGGCCAAAAATACAAATCCCTAAACGTCATCACAATCTTTGCGGCACCTGGAGAGGTGAAGTGGGGTCGGGGGTCGAGCTTTTTTTTGTTTTGAGCTTTGTAAAAGGACTTCGAAAACCAACGTTAAACACACAGTTGCAGGTTAATCCTTTCATTCGCATGTTGTTGTGGGACAACTTTCTCTTTTTACTCTGTCTAATAACGCCAGACGAGAAGTCTCGGAAAAGGTTAACTAGTTATCTTTACAGTTTCAGTTGTTTTTGCTGTCGTATAAATTATAGAAAAAAAAAATTCAAGCTGAAACCACGACTCTAATAGAGAAAAATATTTAACTAAAAATTAACTGACACAATGCGACTTGCATTAGCCCAACAATTAGTACTTGTTGAACGAAAAGTTTTTCTAACGTTTTGAGCGAAGGTCCTTTGACGTTTCTCTCTGACGAAGGGCCTTTGCTCGAAGCGTTAGAAAACTACTTTCAATAATTTCGGCAATACTCAAACCTTATTATATTTCGATTTGTATTCCAACAGTGCCTACGCACTGTTTGACTCGTTCCCAAATTTAATTTTTGAAAACCGTAAATATTTGAAAACACGCATGCATTGTTTGTTCTAGTCCTCTCTGTCACGTTTTTCATTCCGGAATGAAACTCGCACCGCCTTTACATGATTCCGGAACGAAATTTCAATCCTGAATGAGCTAATCTCAATCCGGATTCATGTAAACAGATAAAGGGGTTTGATCAGAAGCGGAATGAGTTCAATCCGGATTGAACTCAATCCGGAATGAGCTAATCTCAATCCAGATTCATGTAAACAGATAAAGGGGTTTGATCAGAAGCGGAATGAGTTCAATCCGGATTGAAACTCCATCCGGATTCATGCAAACGGCCCCTTACTCAGATGGCAGACCAAAGTTGCTTACGAAAATTAAACTTGCAGAACGAGTCAAACCGTAAGGTGTCACAAATACTACTTGTTGGGCTAATGCAATGTCGCATTGTGTCGGTTAATTCTTAGTTAAATGTTTCTCTCCATTAGTCGAGAGGAGTGCAATTTCAATGTAATACAGTGCAGAAAAATGAAATACAGTGCAAATTTCAATGAGTATTAAGCATTCTGATTGGCTAATAAACAACTGGAAAGCCAATGAAATGCCTATGCGGATTTTGAAGGATGGTTTTTCCTTCACGAGAAAATCCAATATGGCGACCAAAACATAAAGTTGTCGAAGAACATAAAAACTCACTCGTGCATGTTTTTTCCAAATTTCACTCGAAACCATGCTATTACCTATACAAATGTTTCTCCCCATTAGCATAATAATAACAATCGGAATAGCTAATACTCGGAAAATTGTGGGTTCGAGTCTCGTCTAGACTTCAGAGTTTTTCTGAGTTTAACAACGTACACCCCAAGAGACAGCTGCAAGTCTTTACTGAATTTTATCGCTTAAACGAAGTGAATAATTTACTGACTGCATGAATAAATCGCAAAAAAGTGTTTTATTTTAGTAGTGAAATATCGAATGGCGTTGTTTTCAATCGGCTTCGGAATTCAACGGAAAGATATACCACAAACCAAAACAACGCTAACTATATGTTGTTCAATTACACTGACTTTATTTACTGGATATTCTCAATTTGATTGGTTAAGGCTTAACCAATAACCAGTTAACCTGCAAACAAGACGCTTCGACTCCAGAAATCGCTGTATTGTATTATTGCAAGTCAGTACGTTTGAGTACGGCGGTTTAAAATTAGCCAACGTGAATTTTAGTAACGAGTAACAGGCAGTGAACTGCACGCAAAAGTATATAAGATACGTGTAGTTTATAGAATAAAACATATTCCGAAGAATAATGCCATCCTGTAAACTCAAGATATGAGTCAAACAAGTGGAACTATGTTGAAAATTGTAATATTTCGACTTTATTTCAAAGTCATCATCAGACAAGTGAAAATACAAAAACATGCCAGGTCTTATATACAAGTCAAAAGATCGATGACATCATCGGCAAAAAAGGAGAAGAAAATCTAACAGAAATTACACGAGAGAAGACCTAACACTAGCTATTTACATATACGTCAGAAAACCTAACACTATTTAGAACTGAAGCTCTAATTGCTTATCAGGTTAGGCAAAAAAGTGACAGTTCTTTGCTAGCCTTCAGGCCCGAGTTTAGCTCGGGTTTATTAAACTTAATTTGCAATGCTTCCATTATTAATAGTTGATTAGTGTTAGATAAATTATTTGAGTAAAGAATTTTGTAATTGTTAAAAATTAAGTTTTTTATGCTGATAGTCAGATTAAAAGAGAAGGGAAGATTGTTAAGTCGATCGTATTGATGGTGGAGGTCGGCAGTGAATTGTGCATAATTCGTTCATATATATGTAGAACGTTACATTCAAATCAAAATATGCAAATACCGGTACCAGAAAACGGTGAATATTTCAACAACTATAATTAGTATATACAGTTATTTAATTGCAAAGATGCAATTTTCTGCTGTGAACACTAAGGCCCTGTTTACACGAAGTGGGTTGAGTGTCCAAGTCAAATGTCCCATGTGTGTTCTTTCTCCTTGTTGTGTTACATGCATGAGAAGATTGAAAGTTTTGGATTTCAGTCATTGAAACTCAGTCTCGGATGGCTGAAGTCAATCTAGAAATTGAGTGGATTGACTTGAGATTCAGGCAAGAATTGGTTTGAGGGTTTCTAACCAAATTCATGTAAATACGGTTTCACTTCATACACATGCGTGAAATTGATGCGTGTCGTACAACATATGGACATTAAGGAAAATAGAGAAAATATTATTTCAAAACCAAAAAATAAATAGTGTTCCAAACAGATCGATTGGATAATGGTATATGCTGTAAAAGTCTGTACTAATATCTTGTGATGAGATCCCATGCAAATTACTAGAATTTCCTCACTTAATATAGAGTTTATTTAACTGGGAAAAAATATCTAAAAGAGTACATAAGGTACTATCTGAAAAGATTCAAAAATCAGTATCTTATTTTGGAAGTGACATGTCCAATGGCGTTGTTTTTCGGCTTCAGACTTCAGACAGGTATACCACAAACTAAAACAACGCGAACTATGTTGTCCAATTACAATTTATTTATTGAATTTACTCAGACTTCTATTGGTTAGGGCTACGGCATTAACCAGTAAAAACCTACAAAAATACGCTTAGACTCTAAGAAATCGGCATTAGTGGTGCCTTGCATTGTGTTGTTGCATGAGTGTATATAGGTTTGAGCACGGTTTTGGATTAGCCGACGTTAATTTCAATACAGAATGAATTATACAGGTGAACGTTAAAGGTAAGATACATGTACTTAACGCTCTATTTTTTAGGCATGTTGTATGTCCATGTTTTAAGATGCTAATCCGTTTTGGAATGATGAAGACAACATTGCGATGGAAACTGATGGCAGAGCCCTGTTGCATAAAACCTCCACTTAAGTATATTCTCGTATAAGTGACACTCTTTGGATTTAGCGAGGTGTGCGTTTATCGGTGTTGCAAAGAAAACTCCGTTGTCGAAAATGTACGAGCTGTTGAATCGTTTGGGGGTTCACGTTGCCTAAAGCCTTTACTGACTGACATAAATAAAAATTGCTTCACGTAAATTTCACCATCATCTTGCGGCCTTGGCCGAGAGTCCTTGCACAACAGTCCTCCAGCACTTGCGATCGTGCATGGCAGTTCCCAGATCCTCAATATCGATACCAGTGTCTCTGGCGATCTCGTCAGGGTATGTGAGTTTGCGACCTTTTGATGGTTTCCATAGCAAGATAGTGCCCAGCAAATTGAGTGCGGCGTTGGATGAGGCGTGCACTGGGTTGAGATATGTCACCGTAAATTTGCTGCACAGTGTTGGATGTTTCTTCCAAGAAAGATTCTGAACCCTTCGAAGAAGGTTTGTGTAGCATCCATCGAGTCGACGGTGGAGTCGGGCGTTGAGGGTCCAGGTTTCGGAGCCGTACATAAGGACTGGTTCGATGGTTGACGTGAAGAGGTTTAATTTCATGTCATTTGGCAGGTTTGATCGCCAAATCTTGTCCATCTTGTTGCACGCCACCCACGCAAGTGCTTTGCGAGTAGAGAAGTCTTTCCCGGAGTCCATGATATATGAACCCAGGTATTTGAAGTCGTTGACTTGCCTGAGAGGAGCTCCGTTTAATGCAGAGATGGAAGGGTTGGCAGTATTTGAGATGAACTCTGTTCTGGATGTGTTGTAGTAGAGACCAACAAGGGCAGCGGCCTCCTCGAGGGCGTGAAGTAGAGCTTCTGCATCAGAAACTGTGTTTGAACTAGGAATTGCGAGGTCATCTGCAAAGTCAAGATCGGTGATGAATTTTGCCGGGCCGATTCTGCGACTGCGGGTGCCTGCCTGTGGCTTGATCAGTAGTAGCCCCTTATTGTTGCCGTTCGCATCCAAGGAGAGACGAAGGACGTAATCCAAGACGAGGGTGAAGAGAAATGGGGCTAGTGTATCACCCTGTAGAACACCAGCGACAATGTTGAAGAGTTCAGTTTCTCCATCCGACTTACTGAGATACCGTATAGGTTTACGGTGAAAATTTTCACGTGTGTTACTTGGAAAAGCTTTATGCGACGTGAAACCGTGAATGATCCCACAATTCGTGCACTTTCAAAAACGATAAGTTTCTCTGTGCGACACCGATAAATGTACACTTAGTTGAATCCAACCAATCCAACTTAATTCTTCTTCTTCTTCTTCTTCTTCTTCTTCTTCTTCTTCTTCTTCTTCTTCTTCTTCTTCTTCTTCTTCTTCTTCTTCTTCTTCAGTTCTTCGAGGACACGAGTGGCGGCACTCGATGAGGCAAGGGTGGCACGAGCTGTTAGTGCGCTGCCTGTCACCACTGAAGTTAAGCCCAGTCACACGCGGGGTTAGTATTTGGATGGGTGAGCAACCTTAGCTTCATGTGAGTAGAGTTGTTGGTTCTCTCCTGTGCCTCGAGGGTTTTTCTCCGGGTAAGGTTCTCCGGTTTCCCTCCTTAGTAAAACCAACAGTGTCCCAATTAGTTCTGTGAGCTAAATACATTTGACACTTAAATAAAGTTTATATACCACATACATACATACATACATACATACATACATACATACATACATACATACATACATACATACATACATACATACATACATACATACATACATACATACATACATACATACATACATACATACATACATACATACATACATACATACATACATACATACATATATACATACATACTCGGTTAACCGGGCCAACCCAGTCCATGTAATCGCCCCCTTAATCAAATTAATTTGTTTCATTTCATATTAGGTTGTATATATGAATAACCTTCAGAAAAATGGCTACACTGAAAGCGAGCTTACTTGCTGACAGTACTAGTATAAGAGTGGAGTTAGAGATAACCAGCGACCGATTAGAAGTAATTGCCTTGGCTGCTGCTGGTATAGTCACCGTGTTATACATCTTCCGGGAGCCTATTCGCAATGCCTTTAGAAATCCCAACATTCCACACGAAGAACCGGTCATTGAAGACATTCAAAATGGTTCGCTCATTGTTAAACTCCGCTTCCTGACACCCAGCAGCTTTCTACGATTCTACGATGACTACAAATCAGGCAAACTGAAGAAGTCTTTGGCAGACGAAATTTTAAAATTGACTACAAAACCGACGACAGAAACGGCCACAACAATGACTGTCTTCGACGAAAGTCTGCCAGTCAAATTCAAAGAAAGCTTAGAAGAAAAATTCAAAACCCTCCGCTTCGACGACAAGTTGACTGTCAAGATTAGAGATGAAGAAAAAGTGAAAAATCATGCGGAAAAACTGAGGTAAGAAATACCACCAAAATCAGTAGAGTGCTCGTCGGGCCCAAACAATCCAACAAGCCTAGCCAAAGGAATGTAATCCACTGATTTCTATATCAACTGGATAGGGCATTCCCTATGGCCAGCAGTCAAACTATGACACACTGCATGCGGCCTTAGAACTTGTTCCCACTGACCTATATATAACTGGGCTGTGGGTGCTGTCCAAAAATGTGTCTTTCAATAACTTTAAAAGATATCTCAAACAAGAAACAATGAAACCAAAGAAACAATCCGCAGACAATGATTTTCATGACGTAATGACTAGAATGTTAGGTGTTGATTTTATGGAGGGAGGAAAACCGGAGAACCCGGCGAAAAACCCTCGAAGCACAGAAGAGATCAACTACAACTCTACTCACATGAGTTCCAAGCTCGACAACGGGGTCATTCCCAAGCGGTCACTCATCCTAGTGCTAACCGTCTAACCGGGCTTAACTTTTTGATGATAGGCAGCGCGCTAACAAACACACGCCACCCGTGCTCCTAAGGTTTTAGTTTCTTTATCAATAGCTTAGAATGGTCGACAGTTGGACCTGTATTTATAGTCGTAGTATTGTTAGTGTCTATAGTACCGTATGTCTTTAAGGTGTCTGTAAGCTTCTGGAAATAAGTTGAATTGAATGTTATCAAATAAGACACTGGCGCAATTTAGTGACCTCCTGCTTTGAATCCCCCCTTATAGTTCTTTCCTTTACAAATTAACTTGTAATGAATTTTAATCAAATGTTTTGTAGAGAGAATACAGTGGAGTCGGTGGAAAGAGGTAAATTATTAAACAAAAATTTCGTTCTTGCCGCTGCCAGGCTGTCATGTAATCGTGCCATAAACGCCTCCCTCTTTAAAATCTTAAAACCTCTTTCTCTAGTAGACACCTTTCTCTGATAAACACCTCACTCTAATAAACGTCTCTCTCTAATAAACGTCCCTCTAATAAACGTCTCTCTCTAATAAACGTCTCTCTCTAATAAACGTTTCTCTCTAATAAACACCTCTCTCTAATAAACAACTCTCTCTAATAAACACCTCTCTCCAATAAACACCTCTCTCTAATAAACAACTCTCTCTAATAAACACCTCTATCTAATAAATGTCTCTCTCTAATTAACACCTCTCTTTAATAAACATCTCTCTCTAATAAACGCCTCTCTCTAATGAACACCTCTCTCTCTAATAAACGCCTCTCTCTAATAAACGCCTCTCTCTAATGAACACCTCTCTCTCTAATAAACGCCTCTCTCTAATAAACGCCTCCCTCTAATAAACGTAGCGCTCTAATAAACACCTCTCTCTAATGAACGCCTCTCTCTAATAAACGCCTCTCTCTAATAAACGTAGCTCTCTAATAAACGTCTCTCTCTAGTAAACGCCTCTCTCTAATAAACACCTCTCTCTCTCTCTCTCTCTTTCTCTCTCTCTCTCTCTCTCTCTCTCTCTCTCTCTCTAATAAACACCTCCCTCTAATGAACACCTCTCTCTAATAAACACCTCTCTCTAATAAACACCTCTCTCCAATAAACGCCTCTCTCTAATAAACGCCTATCTCTAATAAACGCCTCTCTCTATTAAACGCCTCTCTCTAATGAACACCTCTCTCTAATAAACACCTCTCTCTAATAGACGCCTCTCTCTAATAAGCATCTCTCCATATAAAGACACGATACGGTCATGATTTTCTTTTGTGTTTTCCTCATGAATTATTAATGAGTTTTTGAAGTACTATATATTACCTATATACGACGCAATCTTTTTTTCAAGTGAAGAGTCAATCCCGCTTTAAACTGGTCAATCCGGTTATTCTTTCATGCGCGTGGCACTTAGTGGCTGAGTCTTTGGTGATGAAATTGTTGACTTTTGTGCACCCGTGGTGTTAATTATGAAAAGAACACTGCCAACATATGTCATGATATTTATTACTTTCCATTTTCCAATGGCGCTTTTATCTTTATCTCTGTACCATTATTGCGATTCACAGCTACAACAGTTAATACTATATATTTATGTAATATTTTAAGCACTCAAAATAGGCTTTCGAAATGCCACACCGATTTTGCCAACACTTTGCGTTGTAGCTTTTTTAAAGATCTTTCGCGTATGTGGATAAATAAAAACAGCAAGAATGTAATCAAAATAGGGCGGGCAAGGGTATTTTCGTGAACCCGTGATTGACTATTTTTGAGCTTTGTGAATCGTGATTTAGAGCAATATTTTCCCGTGAATCGTGATTGAACTGTTGGAAAAGTCGTGAAGATGCTATTTTACTTTTTGTTGTTCGTGAAATGCCAAAAACGTACCTGTGACTTGTGACAAGACACCCCCTTCCCTCCCCCCCCCCCCCCCCCCACACACACACACACACCCGCAAAATAAATTTGAAGGCCGGCGCTAGTATTTCCGCTGCCGTCAATCGGAAATATCGTGTGCATGCAGTCTAATGTTGGATGGCCTCATCTCTCAATGTTTTCCACAAAGTTCTAGAGTTAACGTTATACAAACACGGCTTTTAACCAATCACCGCTTGCGCTATCAATATTTAACAATTATTCACCGAGGCGAATAATTGTTTTAGTATAAATACACATTTTCGTACTTTTAGGAACAACATTTTCTTTAAAATTGTTAATTTCCTCGTCTCTCGCATTGACAAAAACTGCCGAAACAGAGAACGTAGGAGTCTAATCATAATTTAGGAGTAGGATAGTTTAATCATAATTATGTGATTGCTTTGAAAAACGTTCGATTAAATTATTCTTAAATTGTTCGAGTTCTTTCAAATTAAACAAACTTAATTTTTATTGCCAATACCCTTTAAGTAAAGAACACTGCCAACATATATGTCATGGTATTTATTACTTTCCATTTCCAGTGGTGCTTTTATCTTTATTTCTCTGGTATGACCTATTGCTATGTATGCTTGGATAATTTCATATACTTTTTTTTTGTCCTTTTTTTAATTTATGGCTAAAGTCAAAATGAATCCTTCAAAGTCTGATCACAACAACTGGATAACCGTCGGAGCTTTAATCAATTTAATTAGAAAACCTATAGCTATTTATGCTGATCACATTGTCAAAAATTGGCACCAAAAGCTGTGTCATGATTGCGTTGCATTTGGGACATGCACCAATCCAGCAAGTTGCCTGACAAAAAAGAAATCGCACAATCTTTGTTCGTCGTGCAAAGGATGGTATAACAAGCTCGAGTCATTACACCGAAGTGTGAATAAGTCTCAGATCAAATGGCGGCAAAACTGCGATACATCAAAATGGCCTGTCGATGCATGGGAAGTAGCCAAGTTCTTTATGTCCATTCTTGGAGACAACAAGAATGCCGTTAAGGATGCAGAATCCACTGATTTATCATCTCTTCTTAACGTTCTCGAATGGATGGAAGATGTGGCTTTTGGTGGAGACAGACGTGTGGATCTGGACCTCGTGAGGAAGCTCCGTTCAGAAATCAGAAATACCTGGGCACATGCTTCAAACCAAGAAATGACAGAAGCTGAGTTAAACAACGGTTTCGTTATTGCCAATGAGTTTCTTGCTGACCTTGACACAGTCTTTAGTCGTAAAGAAGTCAAGGAATGTGATGAAGAGATCCAATTTTTACAAGCTAACGGACTAACCAATGTCGTTGAAGCCGAGTTAAACAGCTTGCTTTTGCTGCGCAAAGAGCTGTGTGTAGATGTCAACCAGATGAAAGAAGAAATAAAGAATCTAGAACAAACTCAGACCTCTGACAGGCAAGTTATAGAGGAAAACGAAAGAAAATTGAAGGATCTTGAAGAATTCACAAAACAATGCTGCATAAGAATGGACGATTTTCAGAAATGGAAAGAAAATCTGGATAACTTGTTCAACAACTTCAGACCCCAAATGGAAAGTTTTCGCCAAGAAACTGAGAGAAACTTCACAGAAATCCGTGTAGCCATCAAAGAAATACAAGATACCATGAGTGTTCAAGAAAATAAAGAGTCGAAGCTAAAATGCTGCTTGCCCGAGAAATTATCAACGTTTGTTAGTCGTAATACTGAAGTAGACTCAGTACGGAATTTTATAAAACAGGAAAGTTGGGGAATTGTTTCGATTGTTGGTCCACCAGGGTTTGGCAAAAGCACTATTGCAGTAGAAGTTTCGCATCAATTAAAAGAGGAGAATATTCCTGTAATCTTTTCATATCTGTCAAATACTTCCACCGTTCCTGAAGTGATTCAACGCCTTTGTCATGATATTGGTGTTTATCCTGGAGAAGATCCTAAGTCTTCGTTGATATGCTGGTGTGGAAACATCAAGGAAAAAGTTGTCCTCGTCATGGACAACATCGAGCAGTTGCTTGAATGCAACACTAGATCCGAGTTCACTGATCTGGTGCTTACTCTTCGCAAGAATTCAAACCAACAGATACAGATTCTGACAACGTCAAGAACTGTGTTCTTAATTCCTAACCTAAATGAGGTTGAAAAGGTTCCAGTAGGAGAGATGGATAATGAATCCAGCGTCGAACTTTTAAAGAAGTGTTGTCGTAATGAAGAAATAGAATATGAGTACTTGCGCAAGTTGGCTAACCTGTGTGGTCATGTTCCCCTAGCCTTGTGCATCGCAGCTTCCCGAATTCGTGAATTTGAAGATCATGCTGAATTGATAAGGTGGTTAGAAAAACGGCCTATGGAAGCTTTAAAATGCTCAGAGCGCAACCAACATGTCCAAAACGCCATCCAGATGTCTTTCGAAAGGTTGAAAGACAAAGATAAGAAAGCGTTCGTTCGTCTTGCAATGTTTGATGGAGATTTTAATAGAGATGCTGCTCAAGAGATTATTGAAAGAAATGCTTACCAGACCCAAGACTTTTTGAAAAATCTCGTAGATCGGAGTCTGATACAGCGCACTGCAGCTGGACGCTTCTTGATCCATTCTCTTGTTCGAAGGTTTCTGACCGATTACGGTCAGCTTCAAGATGAAAGGCCAGCGGCACAAGAACTGATGGTGAAACACTTCCTCAAGTTGTGTCAGTCGTGGACCGAAAAGTATTATTCCAAAGATGGATCCAGTGATGCAAGGGAGTTATTAAAGAAGGACGCCCACAATGTCGAAAAAATGTTAAAAGTCTACCAAGGAGCAAACCTTGAACAAAGCATCGTCGAGTCTTTGCTATGTAGTGGTATATATCAGTCGTCATCCAGATTTTTTTACAACTTCATCCGATGTATTTTCCCACAAACCGTGGTAAAAAATTTTCTGGAATTTTGTGTTGAATTAGCGGAGAAGGAAAACCAACTCGCGATTCAGATCAATTTCCAATGTCTGCTAGTAGATCAAGAAGGTCGCAAATCGGTATGGAAGTCTAGCGAGTATATCGAAAGGGTTAAAGAAGTCAAGAAAGCGTTTGAAAGAAATGAAGAAAACCTGAAAAAAGATAGTGCGCTATGTAGCCATTTTTATTATATTTATGGCCGGTTTCTTACACGCGATGATTCAACGTCATCATGCCCTGATCGGCTAAAAGAAGCTAATGATTACCTTGAAGAATCCTTACGTCTACGAGAAAGCAGAGAAGGAAGTCCTTTAGAGAGAGCTGATAAGGCAATCACGTTGTGCCAGCTTGGATTAATAAGCAGGAGGCGTGCCAAATTAGCTGAGTTCTCAGATAAAGAAACAACAGATGAAGAAACGGGGTATGAATTTTTTAGGACCTGTGCCAAAAACTACTACGAGCAAGCTCTGAAGTCAGCCAAAGAACTTTTGGGCAATCACGAAGTAACCTCTACTTGTTATAAAGTTTTTGGTGATTTGTATTTGGTTTGGAGAATGCCAGAAGAAGCCCTGCCGTATTACAAAGATGCGAAAGATATGTACAAGAAACTAGGGGGTGATTTTAGTGAATCTATGGTTAATTTGCTTAAGAATTATGGCATGTGTTTCTGCTATATTCATTGTTTTGAAGAAGCAAAGGAACTGTTAAATGAAGCTCGTGAGATGGCTGACAAGCTTGCTGAAGGACATACTCCTTGTAGAGCTCAGGTGTATTATAGTTTAGCACAATGTTTCAGACGGGTGGGAAATATCCAAGAAGCCGCAGAGTATGCTGGAGTAGCAATCCACTTAAAAGAGTTTTTGGGCAAAGAACAGATAAGAAACTTAGAAAAACTTATTGAAACAGTAGAAAACACTTGGCGTTAAATAATGGTTTTTGAAATTATCAAATGATTTTCCGTGTAATGCCATTTACAACTTATTATGTTTTTTGATTATTTTGTACTAGAATCACAATTAAGTGAACGGTGATATTTCAACTTTATATTACAAAATCATCGTAGTACGACTATATATATGTAATAGTTCAAATACAAGACGGAGGACTTTACCGGGATTTCAAAGTCCGAGTGCCTATTGAAAATGCGAGCCGAAGGCGAGCATTTTTAATGCACGAGGGCTTTGAAATCCCGGTAAAGTCCGACGTCGAGTGTTTGAACTGACTTCTCAAACATAGTAATTTACATATATTATTTTCAAAGTCCTAGGACTTTGAAATATTTCAAAACGTCATCACGTGATCAGCTAGATGGATCTTCCTCCGGTTTCAAAACACTAATTAAACATTAATTTCTTTTGTTTTTGGTTCCGATGAATTATTAATGAGTTTGAGAAGTACTATTTACAGAATGAGTGGCCGTTCTATATCGAGGTATACAGACACGAGGCGAAGCCGAGTGCCTGTATCCCGATACCAAACGGATACGAATCCTGTAAATGACATCTAAAACGATCCGATTTGGTAAGTTCACTAGCGTAGTAATTTTTCTAAAAAAACGTTGTCTAAGTCGAGAAAATCAAAGCTAAAGTTTATGTAAATCAAGAGGAATCTGTATCACATATACTGATATACAGACACTCATTAAACATGGATTTTCTTTGTGTTTTCCTCATGAAATATCAGTAATGAATTATTAATGAGTTTTAGATTTATATATAGGATTTAGTTATTGTATGAAAACTTAAAGACTACATGTTTCAAGTGTTTTTAACTACTTGGAATTTTGCTTCAATAAACTTGCTTCAAACAAATATAACTTTAAACAATTATTAATTTTAGTTACTTGAAAGTTAAAACTTTTCTGAGAACTTTCTCATTATATATGTTTAAAAATATAGGTGTATATATGCAATGACTGTTGTACAACTCTGCATGGATAACTTTTACAGCTGTTTTAAAAACGGTCGAGTGATTTCTGAAGTCAACTGCCTGTTTAACATAATCTAAGTCTATTTATACTGTATAGTTAACCATATTATTAGTCGTATGTAAATTGTTCTCTTTAGCAGTCGACCCTGATCGAAAACATTTTATTTTAATAAAACGTTTCAACGTTGTGAACGTGGCTTCTCTTAATCTCTTTACCGCGGAGGCTTCAGTTGTTGGGAAAGGCGCGCGGAGAATTTCGCCTTTGCCGGAAGTAAAAGAATATTATTGTGCTCATGTTCAACCAATCAGAACAAATTAAAAGAACATAAATTTAATTTTTATAACGTTCGCTCTCGTCTGAGATAAATCAGTTTGGGAGACATGTAACAGGCAAGGCATTGGAAATCGCATGAGCTTCATTCAGATATCTTTGTGACATCGTGATTGTGATTCAAGGAGCTTTAGCAATCATAATCGTCAAAGCCAATTCAATGATGAGTGTTTACGATGAAAATAAGAGAAGACGACACTAAGATATGACTGTATTTCAGTAAGCCAGAGCTGACGACATTCCACTGCAGGTAAGCTTGTTACTGACTCGGTGGATGAGAGTATCAAGTTCTCTTTGCTTTAAACTATATAAACAGTCTTAAAATACCATGTACATCATTCATGTATGTACCGTTATCTTTATTTTCTTAATTACTTATGAAACAGATTAGCTTTCGATTAACGCTAAAACCGGAACTGTGACGCAATATTTTTTCAAATGCGGTTATTCTTCGTCTATAGCCGAAATTTGTGCGTTCTAGTTACAGTACACAGTCAAAAGCATAGCAACTGATAAAAATGATATAAAATAGCAACATGCAAGCCAAGTTATTAGTCACATTTAAATCATCTAAGATATTCAAACCTAAAAAATATTGAAATAAAAGTAGCGCGCTGTGTAGGCAGTGTAGAAACAACAATCGAAATATAGTAAGGTTAGATGTACTGCCGAAACAGAGAACGTAGGAGCCTAACGTTTCGAGCAAAGGCCCTTAACTCGAAACGTTAGGCTCCTACGTTCTCTGTTTCGGCAGTATATCTAACCTTACTAAGTATATTTTGATTGTTGTTTCTACACTGCCTACGCAGCACGCAACTTTTATTCCAGTATATATAATAATCACAAACAGGTATTTTTGAAGAAATTTTCCGTCGTGCTTAGCTTGCCCATTAGCTTGCCCATACACTAATCGTAATTACTGCGTTACTGGACGATATTTTGCTTGCTTTTGGAATAAAATTGGTATATATATATGAATTAGTGTGACCTATTGCTACGCTTGGATAATTTCATTTCTTTCTTTTTTCTTTTTTTTTAAAATTATGGCTAAAGCCAAAATGAATCCGTCAAAGGTTCACAACAACTGGACAACCGTCGGAGCTCTAATCAGATTAATTAGAAAACCTATAGCTATTTATGCTGATCACATTGTCAAAAATTGGCACCAAAAGCTGTGTCATGATTGCAGAGCATTTGGGAAATGCACCAATCCAGCAAGTTGCCTGACAAAAAAGAAATCCCGCGACCTCTGTTTATCTTGCAAAGGATGGTATGACGAGCTTGAGTCATCACACCGAAATGCGAATAAGTCTCAGATCAAATGGCGGCAAAACTGCGATACATCAAAATGGCCTGTCGATGCATGGGAAGTAGCCAAGTTCTTTATGTTCATCATTGGAGACAACAAGAATGCCGTTAAGGATGCAGAATCCACTGATTTATCGTCTCTTCTTAACGTTCTCAATGGATGGAAGATGTGGCTTTTGGTGGAGACAGACGTGTGGATCTGGACCTCGTGAGGAAGCTCCGTTCAGAAGTCAGAAATACCTGGGCACATGCTTCAAAGCAAGAAATGACAGACGTTGAGTTAAACAACGGTTTCGTTATTGCCAATGACTTTCTTGCTGACCTTGACAAAGTCTTTAGTCGTAAAGAAGTCAAGGAATGTGATGAGGAGATCCAATTTTTACAAGCTAACGGACTAACCAATGTCGCTGAAGCCGAGTTAAACAGCTTGCTTTTGCTGCGCAGAGAGCTGTGTGTAGATGTCAACCAGATGAAAGAAGAAATAAAGAATCTATAGACCACGCTCAGACCTCTGACAGGCAAGTTATAGAGGTAAACGAAAGAAAATTGAAGGATCTTGAAGAATTCGTAAAAGAATGCTGCCAAAGAATGGACGATTTTCAGAAATGGAAAGAAAATCTGGATAACTTGTTCAACAACTTCAGACCTCAAATGGAATGTTTTCGCCAAGAAACTGAGAGAAACTTCATGGAAATCCGTGTAGCCATCAAAGAAATACAAGATACCATGAGTGTTCAAGAAAATGAAGAGTCGAAGGTAAAATGCTGCTTGCCCGAGAAATTATCAACGTTTGTTAGTCGTAATACTGAAGTAGACTCAGTACGGAATTTCCTAAAACAGGAAAGTTGGGGAATTGTTTCGATTGTTGGTCCACCAGGGTTTGGCAAAAGCACTATTGCAGTCCAAGTTTCGCATCAATTAAAAGAGGAGAATATTCCTGTCATCTTTTCATATCTGTCAAATACTTCCACCGTTCCTGAAGTGATTCAACGTCTTTGTCATGATATCGGTGTTTATCCTGGAGAAGATTCTAAGTCTTCGTTGATATGCTGGTGTGGAAACATCAAGGGAAAAGTTGTCCTCGTCATGGACAACATCGAGCAGTTGCTTGAAGACAACACTAGATCCGAGTTCACTGATCTGGTGCTTACGCTTCGCAAGAATTCAAACCAACAGATACAGATTCTGACAACGTCAAGAACTGTATTCTCAGTTTCCAACCTAAATCAGGTCGGAAACGTTCACCTAAAAGAGATGGATAATGAATCCAGCGTCGAACTTTTAAAGAAGTTTTGTGGTAATGAAGAAGTAGAAGATGAGTACTTGCGCAAGTTGGCTAACCTGTGTGGTCACGTTCCCCTTGCCTTGTGCATCGCAGCTTCCCGAATTCATGAATTTGAAGATCGTGCTGAATTGATAAGGTGGTTAGAAAAACGGCCTATGGAAACTTTGAAATCTTCAGAGCGCAACGAACATGTCCAAAACGCCATCGAGATGTCTTTCGAAAGGTTGAAAGACGAAGATAAGAAAGCGTTCGTTCGTCTTGCAGTGTTTGATGGAGATTTCAATAGAGATGCTGCTCAAGAAATTATTGAAAGAGATCCACAGCCGACCCATGACTTTTTGATGAATCTTGTAGATCGAAGTCTGATGCAGCGCACTGCGGTTGGTCGCTTCTTGATCCATTCTCTTATTCGAAAGTTTCTGATCGATTACGACCAGCTTCAAGATGAAAGGCCAGTAGCACACGAACTGATGGTGAAACACTTCCTCAAGTTGTGTCAGTCGTGGACCGAAAAGTATTATTCCAAAGATGGATTCATTGTGGCAAGGGACTTATTGAAGAAGGACGCCCACAACGTCGAAAAAATGTTAAAAGTCTACCAAGGGACAAGCTTTGAACAAAGCATCGTCAAGTCTTTGCTATGTAGTGGTATATATCAGTCGTTATCCAGATTCTTTTACAACTTCATCCGATGTGTTTTCCCAGAAACAGTGGTAAGAAATTTCCTGGAATTTTGTGTTGAATTGGCGAAGAAGAAAAAGCAACTGGCGATTCAAATCAATCTCCAATGTCTGTTAGTAGATCAAGAAGGTCGAAAATCGGCATGGAAGTCTAGCGAGTACATCAAAATGGTTGAGCAAATCAAGGAAGTGTTTGACAGAAATGAAGAAAACCTGAAAGAAGATAGTGCTATATGTAGCCATTTTTACTATTGTTATGGTCGGTTTCTTTCACGCGGTGATTCAACATCATTATGCCCTGATCCACTAAAAGAAGCTAATGATTACCTCGAGAAATGCTTGCGTATACGAGAAAGCAGAGAAGGAAATCCTGTAGAGAGAGCTGATGAGGCAATCACGCTATGCCAGCTTGGATTAATAAGCAAGAGACGTGCCAAATCAGATGAAGAAGCGTATGAAAGTCACATGACCTGTGCTAAAAACCACTACGAGCGAGCTCTGGAGTCAGCCAAAAAGCTTTTGGGCGATCACGAAGTAACCTCTAATTGCTATAAAGTTTTTGGTGATTTGTATATGGGTTGGAGACGGTATAAAGAAGCCCTGCCGTATTACAAAGATGCGAAGGATATGTACAGGAAACTAGGGCTTGATTCCAGTGTACCTATGGTTTACTTGCTTAAGAATTATGGCGCGTGTTTTTACCATATTCATCGTTTCGAAGAAGCCAAAGCACTGTTAAATGAAGCTCGTGAGATAGCTGACAAGCTTGCTGAAGGACACACTCCTTGTAGAGCTCAGGTGTATTTAGGTTTGGCACAATGTTTTCACTTGTGGAAAAATGATTGCCAAGAAGCCGCAGAGTACGCTCGAGTAGCAATCGAGTTGAAAGAGTTCTTGGGCGAAGAACATATAAGAAAATTAGAAAAACTCATTAAACCAAAAGAAAATGTCACTTGGCGTAAATAATGGTTTTGGAAATTATCAAATGATTTCCGTGTAATGCGATTTATAACTTATTATGTTTTTTGATTATTTTGTACTAGAATCACAATTATTTCAATTTTATATTACAAAGTCATCATAGTACAACTATAATTATATATAGGATTTAGTGATTGTATGAAAACTTAAATACTACATGTTTCAAGCATTTTTAACGACTTGAAACCTTTTAAATTGCTTCAAACAAATATAACTTTAAACAATTATTAATTTTAATTGCTTGAAAGTATTATCTGAGAACTTTCTCATGATATATGTTTAACACTTTGAAGCCTGATTGAGTCTTTAGTATTTTATTCTGGCTAACGCTAGAGGTCCAGGCCTCAAAATGTTAAAAATATAGGTTTATATACAATAACTGTTGTATAACTCTGGATAACTTTTACAGCCGTTTTAAAAACGGTCGAGTGATTTCTGAAGTCAACTGCCTGTTTAAAATAATCTAAGTCTATTTATACTGTATATAGTTAACCATATAAGTCGTATGTGAATTGTTCTCTTTAGCAAGTCTACCTTGATCTGAAACTTCTTTTTATTTTAATAAAAAGTTTCAACGTTTGTGGGCTTTGCGAATTAACGTGGCCTCTCTTTACCACGGAGTGGCCCTTCTGCATGCTCACTCAGTTCTTTATTCTGTGGCGGAGGCTTCAGTTGTTGGAGAAGGCGCACGAAGAATTTCGCCTTGCTGGAAGTAAAAGAATATTATTGTGTTCATGTTCAATCAATCAGAACAAAAATTTAAATTTCAATTCTAAGAAGTAAGGTATGCTTGAAATGTACGTAAGACAATGAAAATAAATTTAATTTCCGCAACATCCCTCTCGTCTGAGATAAATAAGGCTAGGCATGTATAAGCATGCAGGGCATTGGAAATCACATGAGCTTCATTCAGATATTTTTGTGACATCGTGATTGTGATTCAAGGAGCTATAGCAAGCAGAATAGTCAAAGCCAATTCAATGATGTGTGTTTACGATGAAAACAAGAGAGAAGACGACATTATATGACTGTATTTCAACAAGCCAGAGCTGACAAAATTCCACTGCAGGTAAGCTTGTTTCTGACTCGATGAATGAGAATGTCAACTTCTCCTTGCTTTAAACTATATAACTACTATGTACATCATTCACGTATGTACTATTACCTTGATTTTGTTGGTTACTTATAAAACAGATTATTGTTAGCTTTCGATTAACGCTTCATGCCGGAACTATGACGCAATATTTTTTCAAGTGGAGAGTCGATGTCGCTTTAAACTGGTCAAAGCGTAGCCTAATTTCTAGGCCTTCCTCGCTTGACACGTTTTGGAAGTGATCCGAACGGATCCGCTGGGGAAGGCCTAGCAACATTCGTAAACACTTTCACTTTAAAGCTCAGTTGTTTATTGAGGAAGAATTGTGATGTTAGGGTAATGCGGGGCAAAATGAGACAGTGGGGCTAAATGAGACAGTCCCATTCAATTCAACTTACATGACGTTCGGCATAACTACCATTTTTTTTAATGATCGTGGGCTCATAAACAAAGCTTATGAAAGTTTATCTTTGCCGAAACACGCTTCTTTGCTCTACGAAACTACGAAAAAATCAAGATTTTGTAATCCACTTTGGATGATAACTCGACAAATTCAGGTATGTTATTACTTAGCAATTTTACTTAACCGATTGTTGTGTCTAAATTATCGTATTTACCGAATGAAACCTATATGTTTTATTGAGTTTATAACATGCCCTTTCAAGTCACACGTGGCATTTTTATCAATGTTTATATTTATTGCGAGTTTTTTCTTGTTCAAATGAACTCATGAAGATGGGGCAAAATGAGACACATCCAACTTTCCTAGCAAGCGAAATGTATTTGATGTTTAAGTAATAGTAAACTAAGTAAAGCTAGCCGTTTGAAGTTTTCAAGAGTTGTCCTCTCAAATCTCAATGATATATTATCAATAATATATATATTTAATATTATATATAATGATTATATTAACCAGCACTATTTTTTATGTTGAAGTGTTTTAACCCCACCTGCTCTTGTTCAGAAAGTTTAAACTATTTAAATGCATGGTTGTGTCAATTTTATATAACATTTCATCATGCATTCAGATAATCTTGAAATTGTTATTGTGTGTATGCTGAGTTCAGCATGAAGCTTTGCAGTGCTTGTGAACTTATCATTAATCAAATCAACTTGCATTATATTTAGAATGGTTCAAAACTATGTTCAGAAAACCCAACGTGCAAACTGGAGTGAGGAACAAATGAAACTTGCCATTTCATCAGTCGACAAAAAAGAGATGTCTATATACGGAAAGCTGCCACTGCCTTTGGAGTACCCAAGGATTCATTGAACTGCCGAGTTAATGGTAGGATGAAAAACTTGTTAATTGACGAAAGGCATAAGAATGTTTTAGGGCGTTACCGAGCTGTTCTTAAACCTGAACAAGAGAAAGAACTTGAAGATCATATTGTTAAGATGGACCAAGTTTTTTATGGTCTATCAATTAATGATATCAGATCAATAGTGTTTGAATATTGCCAGAAAAATAACATTACTCAGGAAAATAAAATGGCTGGTCGTGACTTTGTTAATGGCTTTCGAGCTTTGTTAATTTGTTCAAGCGAGAAAAAAAAATTGTGAACACCAATACTGAGGATGCAGAATGTCCAATCTGTGGAGAACTATGGTCCAGATCAATGCAAGGTGAGGACTGGGTGAAATACCTCGAATGCAAACTATGGTGTCACGAAGAATGTTGCACTGTAGTTGCAACCAGTGTGACCTGTGACTTGTATTTATAACTTTGACTTCAAAATAATCTTTAAATGTATTTTTATAGTTAGTTATGTAGTTCTATTAAATTACTTTCTATTTAAATTTGACTGTTATTTAGTGTTTTCACACTGTCTCATTTTGCCCCACTGAGACAAAAATCACTTTCATGTTTTCCTTCATTTACACCAAATAAATTATTTCCAACATTATTTTTTGTGTTGTATATCTTGCTTAGAGTCTACCTGAAATACCCCAGTCCAAAAGAACATTCCAAAAATTATCCCTCCCTTTCCAGGGCAATTATTGTCCGTAAGTGTCTCGTTTTGCCCCACATTACCCTATGACGTCCTAAGTGTTTCCCGACACTTACTATTTCCATCTGCATAAAATAATACAAGCCTACTCACCTCGGATCGACGAAGATTCACTGTCCTAGCTCCTTATCACTAGCTTCCTTCTGCAACCACCAAAAGTTGAAAGTTAAACAGTTAAATTTTCATTTCGAGCTCCAATTGGAATATATTCCATAATTTCTTTCTTTTGATCGCCAAGATCTTAAACTCTTTGGTGAAATCTTCGCAGACATCCTAAGATGAAAATGATGTATAAAGTATTAAATAACATGGGTCCAACTTCACTCACTAACCTTTTTACTTATAAAAATGAGATAACAAACTATAACCTTCGGGATATTTCAAGTAGTCTTTGTTTACCAAAACCGCGTACTAACAATATGAAAAAAAGTTTTATGTATGATACGATGGAGCTTTCCTTTGGAACTCCATTCCAAAAGAAATTCGGGGAAGTACATCCCTCACTTCCTTTCAAAAGAAAATCGCTGCTTGCATTGACATTTGAAAGTTGAATTAAGTGTATTATAGATTTTCCTGTAAATACTTTTAGTTTGATTACTTTCTAGTTGGTTATGTTAACTTCAGGACTACATGTTATATCTAATTTTGTAAATAGTTTCTTAGTTTTTTGTCTTTTTCCTTTATATGTAAATATCTTTTGCACACACCCCTCGTGGAAATCAGCTTCGGTTGACGGGGTCAACGTGTTTAAATAAAGTTTCTATATATATATGCTTTTTACTGTCGCTACGCTAGATCCCAGGAACACTCGAAGGGCCGGAACGATTCTGGGCAGGACCTTTTTGCGAATGTTGCTAGGCCTTCGCGTTTCCAGCCTCTCCCCAGTCTTCCCAAGAACCCAAACCGACTACGCGGCCAAGCTCATGGTGGAAACGAAAGGCTTAGAAACTAGGCTAGTCAAACCGGTTATTCTTCGACTATAGCTGAGATTCGTGTTATCTTATTACAGTACACAGCCAAAAATAACAAAGCTATAAGCATAGCAACTGATAAAAATGATATAAAATAGCAACATGCAAGCCAAGCTATTTGTCACATTTAATTATACCTAAGAAATTCAGACAAAAAAAACAATATAATTACGAAACAGAATATTTCGTTACAAACAGATAAGGTGGCTCCATACAGTTTCTTGAAAAATGGAAAATACAAGTTTGAGAGTCCAAAACACGTGCATAAACAATTAGGGTGAGGCGGTTCAGGGTAAAAACCGAAAACCGCCTGGAAAAAACCGAAAAAATCGATATTTATATCTGTAGATTTACTTGATTAAACTTCACGCTACACGTTCAAGACTTTAGTTTTTAAAACAGTTAGTACAATGTATCGTAATATTTACAAGAATTAAATTTTCAAACATTGTAGCTATATACGTTCTACACACAAGGAAATGACTAAGTAACAGTAAAACTGGCTTTCTTTCTATCTATATACAAGCGAATGCGATAGTCTATCCTTACAAATTCTCCGCTAGGAAGACAAGTTTGTCAACTTTCTCGGGCTTTAGTTGCGCTCGCGCTGGTGTAGCAACTTGCCCCGCTTTGCTAAAAAGCCTCTCTGATGGCGAACTGGTGGCTTGAATGGCGAGGTATATTCTTGCCAATTGTGACAGTAACGGAAGTTCTTTTGCGTTAACCTTCCACCATTCTAAAGGTTCGTCGTCTCCGTCAATGACTGGATAACTGAGGTAAGTGTCAATCTCCTTGGAGAGACGGCTATGTGGAGAGGCTGCTGGTGACGCCGTTTCTTTCTTTTTCAGGCTGGTCAATGCCCCAAGGCTGAGTTTTGCCTTCTTTGCAGCGGGCGATGGCAAGACATCTTCTTCTTCTTCTTCAATGCTGCACTCTAGAAGAACAACATTCTTCAAGAGCTCCTCTTTGACATTGTTCAATTCTTCGCTTTCTGTTTCTAAAAAATCAGTCTTGTATCTAGCATCCAAGAATGATGCGACATTCATCAAACCTTTCAATCGATCGGCAACATAACGCGCTTGTAGTCGCGTCATGACCTCCTCCTTGATTTCTTCGAAGATACTGCAGCAAATTGGTTGTGTTTCCTCCCTTGTTTTTAACGGACTGCGTACAGATTTTGCACACGGCAAAATCCTCTCCTCTTTCTGGCTTCTTAAAGAAATTCCAAACTGCACTCTTACTCATTTTAACAAAAACAGAAAGACTTCGGGATAGTGTAAGCAAACGACCAACTGAAGTTTAATGTTTGAATGCTATTGCACGTGTTTATATGTTAATTTGATAACTCTGAATATTTTTGCGATGAGTCATACGCTACCTGTCTTCGCAGAGGTCCGCTTTCTGTTGAACCAATCAGGGCGCTGATTTGCTGAACCAATCAAGCGTGTGATCCGGCTTAGCTTTGATGCTTCGCTTCCCTGTAATTATTACTGCCATTTTGTTTCAATGTTACTGAGATTCAAACGGGTTTTTTCGGTTTTTTCGGTTTGTCGGTTTTTCGGTTTTTTGCCTGGAGCAACATCGGTCGAATCGGTTTTCGAAAAACATCGGTTTTTTCCGGTTTATCGATTAACCGCCTCACCCTATAAACAATTCAGAAAAAGAATAAAACTAAATGTTACACATAAATAAATCGCAACAGTTGTTGCTATTGTGACAATGACGTTTCAAAATGGCTGCCAATTACCCTTCAAACTAATTAAAATTCGAGAAAAACTTTGGTGACCCCCAATTTTTTTTCATTGAAACGTTTCTTGAAGTATGAGTAATCAATAGGCCGATTTTAAAAATAATTCTGAAACGAATAATTTTTTTCCCTGAAAAATCATGTTTGTTAATTTTTAAAAAAATTGGATCTACAGAATTTTTTTAAAACCGGCCTATTGATTACTCGTACGTCAAGAAAAATTTTAATGAAAAAAAAATTGGGGGTCACCGAAGTTTTTCTCGAATTAAATTAGTTTGAAGGGTAATTGGCAGCTATTTTGAAACGTCATTGTTACCATAGCAACAACTGTTGCTATTTATTTGGTAAACAAACAATTTTTGATTGTCAGAATGTTTAACTATTAACTATGTATAACATTTAGTTTTATCCTTTTTCCGAATTGTTTATGCACGTGTTTTGGACTCTCAAACTTGTATTTTCCATTTTTCTAGAAACTGTATGGAGTACTAATCGTAATTACTGTGTTACTGGACAATATTTTGCTTGATTTTGGAATATCATTATGAATTAGTATAATCTATCGCTATGCTTGGATAATTTAACATACTTTTTTGGGGTTTTTTAATTTATGGCCAAAGTCAAAATGAATCCGTCGAAGGATCACAACAACTGGATAACCGTCGGAGCTTTAATAAATTTAATTCGAAAACCTATAGCTGTTTATGCTGATTGCATTCTTAAAAAATGGCACCAAAAGCTGTGTCGTGATTGCAGTGCATTAGGAACATGCACCACTCCAGTAAGTTGCCCAACAAAAAAGAAATCCCGCGACCTCTGTTTATCTTGAAAAGGATGGTATAACGAGCTCGAGTCATCACACCGAAATGCGAATAAGTCTCAGATCAAATGGCGGGAAAACTGCGATACATCAAAATGGTCTGTCGATGCATGGGAAGTAGCCAAGTTCTTTATGTCCATCCTTGGAGACAACAAGAATGCCGTTAAGGATGCAGAATCCACTGATTTATCATCTCTTCTTAACTTTCTCGAATGGATGGAAGATGTCGCTTTTGGTGGAGACAGACGTGTGGATCTGAACCTCGTGAGGAAGCTCCGTTCAGAAGTCAGAAATACCTGGGCACATGCTTCAAACCAAGAAATGACAGAAGCTGAGTTAAATAACTCTTTTGTTATTGCCAGGGAGTTTCTTGCTGACCTTGACACAGTCTTTAGTTGTAAAGAAGTCAAGGAATGTGATAAAGAGATCCAATTTTTACAAGCTAACGGACTAACCAATGTCGCCGAAGCCGAGTTAAACAGCTTGCTTTTGCTGCGGGAAGAGCTGTGTGTAGATGTCAACCAGATGAAAAAAGAAATGAAGAATCTAGACCACGCTCAGACCTCTGACAGGCAAGTTATAGAGGAAAACGAAAGAAAATTGAAGGATCTTGAAGAATTCACAAAAGAATGCTGCCAAAGAATGGACGATTTTCAGAAATGGAAAGAAAATCTGGATAACTTGTTCAACAACTTCAGACCCCAAATGGAACGTTTTCGCCAAGAAACTGAGAGAAACTTCACAGAAATCCGTGTAGCCATCAAAGAAATACAAGATACCATGAGTGTTCAAGAAAATGAACAGTCGAAGCTAAAATGCCGCTTGCCCGAGAAATTATCAACGTTTGTTAGTCGTAATACTGAAGTAGACTCAGTACGGAATTTCCTAAAACAGAAAAGTTGCGGAATTGTTTCGATTGTTGGTCCACCAGGGTTTGGCAAAAGCACTATTGCAGTCCAAGTTTCGCATCAATTAAAAGAGGAGAACATTCCTGTCATCTTTTCATATCTGTCAAATACTTCCACCGTTCCTGAAGTGATTCAACGCCTTTGTCGTGATATTGGTGTTTATCCTGGAGAAGATCCTAAGTCTTCATTGATATGCTGGTTTGGAAACATCAAGGAAAAAGTTGTCCTTGTCATGGCCAACATCGAGCAGTTGCTTGAAGACAACACTAGATCCGAGTTCACTGATCTGGTGCTTACGCTTCGCAAGAATTCAAACCAACAGATACAGATTCTGACAACTTCAAGAACTGTCTTCGCAATTCCTAATCTAAATGAGGTTGAAAACGTTCCAGTAGGAGAGATGGATAATGAATCCAGCGTCGAACTTTTAAGGAAGTATTGTCGTAATGAAGAAGTAGAAGATGAGTACCTGAACACATTGGCTAACCTGTGTGGTTATGTTCCCCTTGCTTTGTGTATCGCAGCTTCCCGAATTCATGAATTTGAAGTTCCTGCTGAATTGATAACGTGGTTAGCAGAGAAGCCCATGCAAGCTTTAAAGTCTTCCGAGCGCAACGAACATGTCCAAAAAGCCATTGAGATGTCTTTTAAAAAGTTGGACGACGAAGATAAGAAAGCGTTCGTTCGTCTTGCAGTGTTTGATGGAGATTTCCATAGAGATGCTGCTCAAGAGATTATTGAAAGAGATCGATACCAGACCCAAGACCTTTTGAAAAATCTCGTAGATCGAAGTCTGATACAGCGCACTGCGGTTGGACGCTTCTTCATCCATTCTCTTGTTCGAAGGTTCTTGACCGAGTACGAACAGCTTCAAGACGAACGGCCAGCGGCACAAGAACTGATGGTGAAACACTTTCTCAAGTTGTGTCAGTCGTGGACCGAAAAGTATTATTCCCAAGATGGATTCATTGTGGCAAGGGAGTTATTAAAGAAGGATGCCCACAATGTCGAAAAAATGTTAAAAGTCTATCGATTAGGGGCAAACCTTGAACAAAGCATCGTCGAGTCTTTGCTATGTAGTGGTATATATCAGTCGTCATCCAGATTTTTTTACAACTTCATCCGATGTGTTTTCCCAGAGACAGTGGTAAAAAATTTCCTGGAATTTTGTGTTGAAATGGCGAAGAAGAAAAAGGAACTGGCGATTCAGATCAATCTCCAATGTCTGCTAGTAGATCAAGAAGGTCGAAAATCGGCATGGAAGTCTAGCGAGTACATCAAAATGGTTGAGCAAATCAGGGAAGTGTTTGACAGAAATGAAGAAAACCTGAAAGAAGATAGTGCTATATGTAGCCATTTTTACTATTGTTATGGTCGGTTTCTTTCACGCGGTGATTCAACGTCATTATGCGCTGATCCACTAAAAGAAGCTAATGATTACCTCGAGAAATGCTTGCGTATACGAGAAAGCAGAGAAGGAAATCCTGTAGAGAGAGCTGATGAGGCAATCACGCTATGCCAGCTTGGATTAATAAGCAAGAGACGTGCCAAATCAGATAAAGAAGCGTATGAAAGTCGTATGACCTGTGCTAAAAACCACTACGAGCGAGCTCTGAAGTCAGCCAAAGAGCTTTTGGGCGATCACGAAGTAACCTCTACTTGTTATAAAGTTCTTGGTGATTTGTATTTGATTTGGAAACGGTCAAAAGAAGCCCTGCCGTATTACAAAAGTGCGAAGGATATGTTCAAGAAACTAGGGCTTGATTCCAGTGAATCTATGGCTAACTTGCTTAAGAATTATGGCATGTGTTTCTCCTATATTCAGTGTTTTGAAGATGCAAAGGAACAGTTGAATGAGGCTCGTGAAATAGCTGACAAGCTTGGTGAAGGACGTACATATTGTAGAGCTCAAGTGTACTTTAGTTTGGCACATTGTTTTTGTTACGAGAAAATAAATTTGCGAAAAGCCGCAGAGTACGCTGAAGTAGCAATCGAGTTGAAAGAGTTCTTGGACGAATGGCAGATAAAAAGAATGGAAGAAATTATAAGCAAGACTTAAAAAATAGTCTGACTAAGTGAGATTATCAGATGATTTCTGTAACATAATTTTACCATGATCTTTGAAAATTATATAGCATTACAATTAAGGTGATCTTGACTTTATCACAAAGTCATCACCAGAGAAAATGCAATTAGGGTAATTTTACTGATTGCATTGAAAATTTAGAGATTGTTTAATTACTTGAAACTTTTTGAAGTACTTGAAACTTTTTAAAACAATTAACTTTAAGCTATTTTAACTAATTGAAATTTCAAACTTTTCTGAGAACTATCTCATATATGTTTAAAAATATTGGTATACAATAACTGTTGTAGAACTCAGGCTAACTTTTACAGTTTAAAAAACGGTCAAGTGATTTCTTAATTGTCAACAATGTTTAAACTGAACTAAGGCTATGTGCACACGGTAACGTTTTCGAGCGTTTTCGTATTGTTTCAAGTAATGAGCTGATTGTTCTCGATTCCCTTGAGAACAGTAAACAATACGAAAACGCTCGGAAACGTTACCGTGTGCACTAAGATTACTATATCGATAACTATGTACAGGTGTATGTACCACAGAATACCACACAAATTTACATGTTCCATATCTTTTGTAAAATACATATAATATGGCCTGTTAATATTTTTTAGTATAGTTTTTCACTGTATTTTTTCTTCCCGGGGGGGTTTTGGGGCTAGATTTGGTAGACTTTGTTATTTTTTTAATTGAACATTCTGTGGAAAAAACCCCTAATGTACCACAGAATACCAGTGCAGAAAACACACAATAAGTAAGGAACGGTTTATCAAATTGTACCAGGAATTGGTGTGTCATGTTGTGTGCTAATACTGTTGGATGTAAAAAAATATTGCTAACTTAAGTGAAAGGTAATTACTAAAATCACTACAGAATACCAGTAGTGTGTACCACAGAATACCAGTTTTTTATCAGTAATTTTGAAAAATAAAGTTGTCCGATAGTAAAACTGCCGGTTACTCTGGGTGATTCCTGTATAGTAATAGTAATGTGTTGCATTGAAAAAACATTAACTTTATGTATTCTTTCTATTAGCTAAGCTGCCTGATATCAGGCTAAACAACAAACAACCTTGGCCAGAAATCGGAAATAATCCTGGGGGCTGGGTACGAGTTTAGGCTGAATATCCAAGATGGCGGATATAATTCTTGAGTAGCCGGTCAAGTGAAAAGTGAAAAACAACATTTTGATACATGTACCACAGAATACCAGTCAATGGTTATCCAATGTAATAAATAGTAACTACCATTTTTCAAAGATATATATGCGGTAGTACTAATCAGTTGGTTAAGGGTTAATTTATGACTATTGAGCAACTTAAATTATGCTGGTTTGCAAACTTAATTTCAAAATTCGGGATTTTATAGGCATTAAGAGGAAAAAATTATAAAAAACATAGAATTTTATTTCTTGTTAAACCAGATTATTTTTAAGAATTGATTTGGTAATACCCTTTTTTTGTTTTAATATGTTCGTTTAGACTAAAATTAATACATATTCACAAAAATAAAGTATATAGCATGTTTCCTCCAAATTTTATAAGAGAAATAAAAAAACTGGTATTCTGTGGTACTGTGGTATTCTGTGGTACATACACCTGTATGTTATAGTCGTATATCTAAACAGTTTTCTTTAAGTGGCCATGTTTTACTGGTCTAGTGTTACTACATGGAAGGGGAGAAAAACAGAGTAAACTAGATCAACTTTATTTGTGCTGGGTTTTCTATCCGTTGGAGTTATTTTCTACCAGGAATAGGATCCATCATGGAGAACAAGCTGAACAGCATAAAACACTGAATTAGAGCGCGCACAAAAAGATGGGGGGAGGTTTGGAGTCTCTAGATCGTCGGAAATGGTATTTTCAGAATCTTCTCTACCTCTTTCGTTAGGCCCTTTCATTAATTCTTTCATTATGATTTGTGAGTCTATGCTATCCGTGAGTCAGGATGGAATATTATTATTAATTGGCTGCAATTAATAATAAATCAATTATTTTTGGGGGGGCTGAAAGCTATTCCGCCCCCCCCCCTATAAAATATTGGGGGCCTCCTCGTGTATAAACACCCCCTAAATAAAGTTGGCGTGAGACTTTAAGAAGGCACCTCTCCAAATGAAGAAAAGTAGTTAAAATTCTATAATCTATTTTTACAAGTGAGTCAGGATGGAATATTATTATTAATTGGCTGAAATTAATAATAAATCAATTATTTTTGGTGGGGGCCGAAAGCTATTCCACCCCCCCCCCTTATAAAATATTGGGGGCCGCGGCCGCCCGGCCCCCCTGCTTCCTACGCCCCTTGAGTAAGGGGGGTTTATATGGAGGATGGCCTTCTTGGTAGGGCTACAAGCTTGGATAATAATGTTGTAACACTCCCCCCCAAAGCAATGTTGTAACGTCCTTTCTCCCAAAATCAATGTTGGCGCCCCTTCCCCCCTCCTCCCAAATCAATGTTGTAACGTCCTTTCTCCCAAAATCAATGTTGGCGCCTTCACTCCCCCCCAAATCAATGTTGTAACGTCCTTTCTCCCAAAATCAATGTTGATGAAAAGTTTAAAATAACAACATTGAATTGGGGGGCGGGAGTTCACTGTTACAACTACTTTTGTCCAAGATTCAATCTTGATTCAATCTTGGACAATACTGTTGTAACACCCCCACCCCCTAAATTAATGTTGTGACGCTCTTTTTCCCAAAATCAATGTTGGTGAAACGTTTATATTGAATCGGGGAGCGGGGGTTCACTGTTACAACTACTTTTGTCCAAGATTGTAGCCCTCTTTGCCCAGATCCCGCCTCTCAGCTTAATTCCTTTTAAAGTATTGTTTGCGTTTACATGACAAGAGGGCCAGCCCTCATAGGCGAGATCTCGCTATTGATAACTCGAGATCTCCCCTAGAAAGGCTGGAAATTTCCCATTGAACGCACTCAAGAAGGCTGGCCCTTGACGCTTAGTATACACGGTAAAGTTTGCCTTTACGAATATTTTTTGGTCGACTTTTTATTTTACAAGTTGCGTTTGTTCATGTGTTTGTCATAAATTCAAATCGTGTTTGGCGAAAACATGCTTTCAGACTTCGTGGGAAAGTTGCACAAGTCGGTAAACAAGCCAACACGAGGTAAATTCCAGCTCTCTTACTAGGGCTAGCCCTACCAAAAAACCTCATGTAAACACGAGGTAAATTCCAGCCCTCTTACTAGGGCTAGCCCTACCAAAAAAGCTCATGTAAACACGAGGTAAATTCCAGCTCTCTTACTAGGGCTAGCTCTACCAAAAAAGCTCATGTAAACATGAGGTAAATTCCAGCTCTCTTACTAGGGCTAGCCCTACCATGAAACCCATGTAAGCACGAGGTAAATTCTACCCTCTTTCTAGGGCTAATCCTTATAAACACTCCCTAAATAAAGTTGGCGTGGGACTTTAAGAAGGCACCTCCCCAAATGAAGAAAAGTAGTTAAAATTCTATAATCTATTTTTACAAGTATCCAAGAAAAGCGAAGAACAAGTGGTGTATAAAATATGACTGGCTAAAAAGATTAAAAGCTAGCTCTAAAGAGTAAAGTAAATTTATCAAAACGCTTCAGTTACTTTATTTAGCCAATCAAAAACTAGTTTAATAGTTTTTAATGAGGTTATGCAATAACCAAGGTTAACAGCCAAGGAACGGCGCGCGGAGAATGAGGAGAATCAGCGTGTGAGAGTGTTTGATAACTAGAGGTGCATTGGCCAGCAAGGAGTCATTACGCCTTTAGTCGGCATACTGACTATTTGAGGAAAACATTAACAGCGAACATATTGCATCCCACCATCCCACCCCTAATCAATCAAAGCAAATTGCAATTTCTACCGAAAGTATTTTCGGTGTGATAGGTGCAGACATGCAAAGGTGGTCAGGTCAAGGATGGAATTCGACACGTAGTGTGGGGACCTGAATCCAAGTAACAACAAATTGCAGCATATCCTGTAGTCATGTCTGCACCTAACCATCTACAAGGGTAAGTATAGTGACTGCAGATGTTAATCGGGTTTCAACAGGATTGCCATCTAGGATTCTGGGATTTTTTTATAATTCAGGTAAATTTGTGTGAAGAAGACCCCGTTTAGTCCGTTTACACGGTGCCGAACGAATTCGGAACCGTTGTCGAATTAGTACGGTTCCGCCTGTTTACACGGCGAAATGGGACGAATTCGAGACCGGTCTCGACTTCGTCCTGTACCGTGTCATAGAGATTTTTGCCCGAAAAATTTAGGGTTAAATATTCGGATTTTCAAGTCGTATTTTTCAGTCTTATATTTAACGTACGAAATTTGCTTGAACATTTCACAGCAATACATATCGAAATTACCCAAAATTCATAGCAAATATCAGCTTGTGTATAGCAAATTTGAATTTCAAAGGAAGGGGTAGCCTTCAGTTTAATTCGGCACTGAGGCAGACTGGTGATATGAGACGGTTTATTATTTAAACCAAGGATTCTGACAATAGGACACAGACGTTGATGCCCCCTGGGCGTCTATATTCGTGTACTATTGCAGTAAACTATTTTAAAAGTGTAACGTTCTGGGTTGTTTTCAAGCACTGATCACAGATTGACAGTCGGTTAAGTTTAATCTGCTTATACTTTTTTTTTAAATAATTTGAGCTGGGCCAGTTTTTCAATGCCTGATTGTGGCTGGGCTTCTATTTTCTTTTTAAATTTGCTTCAGTGCAGACTCAAATTAAATTGAATGTTTTCTTAGTAGAGCTTTTTAAACCATGATTTGTTTCAGCCTAAAACGCCTTACTGAAAAGCGTTTCACAAGCTTAATTAATTATACTTTTATATCCAAAATATAGGCCAGACTGTGAGCTCTAACACTGGAATAAACACATACTTGCTTTTCAGGTAGTATTTTTTCCCTTCACGAAGATATTCACTGTAGACAAAAGACCTTTACTCGACCCTAGAAACTCGTAATTTAAAAATTACTTGACAACAAGACAGTTAACCGTTGGAAATATTTACGTCATATCTAACGTATTTTGAAAATATTCAACCTGAATCATGATGATAAAACATTACTAAAAATCTACTGGTCTTTCAACATACGGCCGTGTTTTTGTTTGAGGCAAATGAAAAATTAGAGAACTGCCAAGAGAATTTCAAATTTTGGACGCTTTAATATTTTCGGTACGACTTAAGGCTAATCAGGTCAAAGGCTTTTTTGTGCTATTTCTATTTAAGTCAAACAAGTATATATTCTGTGATTGTAGACATATTCCAATATGTGTGCTACTTCACAGCATCGCGGCTGACGGCGACGGCAAAATTGTCGAGCTCATGACATCACGCTTTGCCTTTACTTCTTTCATGACTTTTCTATAATCCACACTATAAAGCATTGGTGGCGTTGTTTTTGTATACCTTGGTATTGTAGATCTCGGACGCTTTTCTTTCCCTACGTCTGGCAAACCCACCATTTTCGAAGGTGAAATATAATCCCGTGGGGGAGGAAGGCACATGACCCCCACCCTTGGCAAGTCGCAAGATGCCTGTGGAGGAGGCTAGCTCAAACCCATTGACTCCTCTTGAAATTTGACAGATCAGAGAGGAAGCAGAAAAACACATTTTGTTTGGTGTAAGTTAAAGCAGTGCTATATTCAGAGATAATTTGGGCACGTATGTCAGTGGGGAAGTTGTAATGATATAAAGCCAAACATGACTCTCTAGCTAGGGTGGGTGCAGTATGCTGTAATGCTGCCCAGGAGATTTTGAAATTTACAATCTTTAGAAATTGCATTTCTTGCATTCTTACGGGTGATTTATGATTCTTTGGGCACAAAAACCAGTGTACCGGTGTGTCAAACCCTCTGAATACAGCCCTGTAAACATTTTACAGAAAATGGTTATGTGTTGTTCAAATTTTAAAATAAAATCTGCAATGTTCTATTGTGTCTATGTCTGAATAATTGAATATGACTGACTGCATGAAATATCATGTCATGAAATATGACTCCTATCCTGAAAATTCTGACAGAAACTCAGTACATTACATCCTGGGATTACCAATCGAATTATAATGCATGTATTAGCAACTTCCCCTGGGATTGACCCCTGGGAACCCAGAGGGATTGCTCCACTTACTGAAGTCAAACCAAATAACAAATGCCCCTGAGTATGAAGCATAGTTATTACATACAGATCCCTCCCCAAGGGCAGTATTTATTTTTTTCATCTCCATATCAAGCCGAGCACAGCCAGTTGCAAAGAGTATGTGAGACATATATTAAATTATTTAAGGTCAATTTCCGCTCGTTATAATTTTATATAAATAGACTTTAACAATAAAAACTTTCAATGTTTATGGGCTTTGCGCACGTAGTCTCCCTTCACCGCAGAGACTTTTCATTGAGATGTTGCGGAAACTCACTTTATTTGTCTTACGTACATTCCAAGCATACCTCACTTCTTAGAATTGAAATTGAAACTTTTGTTCTGATTGGTTGAACGTGAACATAATAGCCAATATCCTGTAGCCTGATAACCTGTGAAATTAATACCGTCTGCGTTTGATATATAATTTAAGAATATCTTTCTATTCTCTTCGGAATTGCTTCGTTTATGATTGTGTCCAAAGATCTTTAGGAATGTATAATCGTCAATGAGTGTTTACGATTAAAATAAGAAAGAAGACGACATTGAGTTATGACTGTTTTAGCACTGAAGCTGGAGCTGAGAACATTCCAGGTAAGCTCGTTTCTGACTTAATGGCTGAAAGTATCAAGTTCTTGCCTTAGATCTTACAGACAGTTTTAAAATAATTCATGCATGTATGTACTATTATCTTTGTTTTATTGGTTATTATTGTATTCCCTGTGAAAAAGATCATTATAAACGCTTGTGATTCAAGGAGCTTTAGCAATCATAATCGTCAAAGCCAATTCAATGATGATCTGAGTGTTTACGATGAAAATAAGAGAGAAGACGACATTAAAATGTGACTGTATTTCAGCAAGCCAGAGCTGACATTTCACTGTAGGTAAGCTCGTTTCTGACTCAATGGATGGGAGTATCAAGTTTTCCTTGCTTTAAACTATATAAACAGTCTTAAAATACTATGTGCATGATTCATGTATGTACTATATATTACCTTAGTTTACTGATTATAAAACAGATTATTGTTAGCTTTCTATAAACGCTTGCCGGAACTATGACGCAATCTTTTTTCAAGTGAAGAGTCAATTCAGCTTTAAACTGGTCAAACCGGTTATTCCTTCATGCGCGTGCACTTAGTGACTGAGTCTTTGGTGATGAAATTGTTGACTTTTGTGCACCCGTGGTGTTAATTATGAAAAGAACACTGCCAACATATGTCATGATATTTATTACTTTCCATTTTCCAATGACGCTTCTATCTTTATTTCTTTACCATTATTGCGATTCACAGCTACAACAGTTAAAATACTATATATTTATGTAATATTTTAAGCACTCAAATTTATAAACATAGGCTTTCGAAATGTCACACCGATTTTGCCAACACTTTGTCTTGTAGATACCAAATCTTCCGTAAAAATTCTGTCCTTATGTTGAAATGTTCCAGTGAGTTTGAAATCTGAACCAGAAGGGTCAGTGAAGGCAAGCAAATACGAAGTAAACATAACTGTTAAGCTTATTAAAACTTAAACCCGAAACATATCATATACTGAAAAATCCCGATATCATATACTGAAAAACATACGATGTAAAACATTTATTTTGTATTTCGACAGACTACATTGAAAGTTTTAACTGCACTTACTATAAGCTGGTGTTCTCTTCTGCTGAGCAGAAGGACTCAAATTCGCCATTTGACGCCAATGTTCAAATGGCCAAAAGTTATATACAGGTCAGTTAGTGGTACCGGTTCGAACTGAAGTGTTTTGCCAGTTGCTTGCTTGGAAGTGTTTGAAGTTAGTTATGTGGCTGGGAAGTTTTGAATAATTTAGATTTTCAGGGCCAGAGTTTTCTCTACTTTTCCTGTATTATTGTTCGTCGCTCTGAGTATTAAACACCTAACATCATTGTTTGAATAGCTTTACCCTTGGATGAAGTGTTTTCGATCTTGTTCTGGAACGGTGTTGGGATCTTTTCAGGCAAGTGACCGAGTTATAGTTGATCAGTACTGGCCTTCCTGCTTAGTCCAACAACTACAAAATGCAAGTATAATAATAGCACCGAATAGAGCAAATACCGGTAAGATATCAATATGTTGAACTGTTCAGTGCATGTCTAGAAATCGTGTAGGTGTCCGTGTCGTATTACATTTGGAGACGTGTTTCAAAACATGTTTAAATATTTTCTGTTTATCCGAATTTAAATAAATTCTATATCAAAATGATCGCTTGAATCACCCGAATCCTACACAATAGGTTTTGTCTACTAGTTGTTTAATTTTCAGAAAAACGGCCTTGTTGTTTACATTTATATTACATTAGCAAACCTTCGGCGCTTCCTGCACCGCTGCACTTCATATATAAAGACCACAGATTCTATTTGTCAACATCTATGCATGCCATTGCCATACAGTCCAGGGGCGTCGGAAGCGGGGGGGGGGGGGGGGGGGCCTGGGCCCCCCCACTTTCTTTGGTGGGGGGGCCCGAATATGTTTGGGCCCCGAATATGTTTGGGCCCCCTCACTTTTTAACAAGACCAGCAATAAACAAGGCCAGTAATAAAGTTATGATTAACAAAATCACTAACCCTAGCTAACCCACGACTTTGAATAAAGATATAATAAAGAAATTTGAATGCAGATATTCAATGTCCGTAAAAGTGTTGTCTTTTGAGTATTTTGTGACGTTTTTGGACCTTTAGAATTCTGTAAATCCTTGTCCTAAAATGCAGGAAATGGCATTTCAGAGACTCTAGATTTCAAAATTTCCCGGGGGAGCATGCCCTCGGACCCCCCTAAAAATTTTGGGCCCCCCCACTTTTAGTGTCGCTCCGACGCCACCGATACAGTCTTGCTAGAGTACGCACAAGCCACGCCAAGCTTTCAGAAATCAGATTCAGTAGCCCGAGTGAACGCCTGCGTCGGCGTCTTGTTATATATGTTCTGGATAACTTTTACAGCTGTTTTAGAAACGGTCGAGACGGAGTGATTTCTGAAGTCAACCTGTTTAATCTAAGTCTATTTATACTGTATAGATAACCGTATTAGTCGTATGTAAATTGTTTGCTTTAGGAAGTCTACCCTGATCTGAAACTTCTTTTTATTTTAATAAAAAGTTTCAACTTTTGTGGGCTTTACGAACGTGGCTTCTCTTTACCGCGGAGGCTTCAGTTGTTGGAGAAGGCGCACAGAGAATTTCGCCTTTACCGGAAGTAAAAGAATAATATTGTGTTCATGTTCAACCAATCAGAACAAAAGTTTCAATTTCAATTCTAAGAAGTAATGTATACTTGGAATGTATGTAAGACAATGAAAATAAATTTAATTTCCGCAACATCCTTCTCGTCTGAGATAAATCAGTTTGGGAGACATGTACAGGTAAGACATTGGAAATCACATGAGCTTCATTCAAATATCTTTGTGACATCGTGATTGTGATTCAAGGCGCTTTAGCAAGCATAATCGTCAAAGCCAATTCAATGATGAGTGTTTACGATGAAAATAGGAGAGAAGACGACATTAAGATCTGACTGTATTTCAGTAAGCCAGAGCTGACAACATTCCACTGCCGGTAAGTTCGTTTCTGACTCAATGGATGAGAGTATCAAGTTCTCCTTGCTTTAAGCTATATAAACAGTCTTAAAATGCTATGTGCATGATTGTATGTACTATATATTACCTTAGTTTATTGGTTATAAAACGGATTCTTGGCTTTCGATAAACGCTTGCCAGAACTATGACGCAATCTTTTTTTCAAGTGAAGAGTCAATCCAACTTTAAACTGGTCAAACCGGTTATTCTTTCATGCGCGTGCACTTAGTGACTGAGTCTTTGGTGATGAAATTGTTGACGTTTGTGCACCCGTGGTGTTAATTATGAAAAGAACACTGCCAACATATGTCATGATATTTATTACTTTCCATTTTCCAGTGACGCTTCTATCTTTATTTCTTTACCATTATTGCGATTCACAGCTACAACAGTTAATACTATATATTTATGAAATATTTTAAGTACTCAAATTTATAAACATAGGCTTTCGAAATGTCACACCGATTTTGCCAACACTTTGTCTTGTAGTTTTTTCAAAGATTTTTCGTGTATGTAGATAAATAAAAACAGCAAGAATGTAATCAAAATAGAGGGGGGAACAAGGTTATTTTCGTGAACCCGTGATTGACTATTTTTGAGCTTTGTGAATCGTGATTTAGAGCAATATTGTCTCGTGAATCGTGATTGAACTGTTGGAAAAGTCGTGAAGATGCTATTTTACTTTTTGTTATTCGTGAAATGCCAAAAACGTACCTGTGAACTTGTGACAAGACACCCCCTTTCCCCCCCCCCCCCCCCCCCCCCCACACACACACACATACAAACACATTCGCAAAATAAATTTGAATGCCGGCGCTCGTATTCCCGCTGCCGTCAATCGGAAACATCGTGTGCATGCAGTCTAATGTTGGATGGCGTCATCTCTCCATGTTTTCCACAACGTTCTAGAGTTAATGTTATACAAACACGACTTTTAACCAATCATTGCTTGCGCTATCAATATTTAACAATTATTCGCCAAAGGCGCGGTGAATATCGGTGAATAATAACCGAGACGAAGTCGAGGTTATTATTCACCGATATTCACTGAGGCGAATAATTGTCTTAGTATAAACTGACACATTTTCGTACTTTTAGGAACAACATTTTCTTTAAAATTGTTAATTTCCTCGTCTGTCGCATTGACAACTTGGCTGGCGGCCATTTTGGATAAACGCTGTAGGTGATTATCGAGAATTAATCCGAAGTAACTCGACCAATCAGCGCGTGTGATTTTCTATAATCACCTGTGTATTTATATATATATATATATATATATATATATATATATATATATATATATATATATATATATATATATATATATATATATATATATATATATATATATATATATATATATATATATATATATATATATATATATATATATATATATATATAATATAGCTACTATTCTCAGTGGGATGTTTCTCACATAATGCCGTGGGGAAGGGAATTGAGCCAATTTAATTAATCCTGGTTAACTTCATTCATGAATCAAAGCCCTAGGGACTGCAGAATCATTTAAATTTGCTCCACGGGTTGGGTTTTTGGCCATTTCACCGATTCGCACGGAGAAGGAACAATTTCAGCTGTTATAAGGATTTTTTTTTTGCCCGTGTGTTGCCAGCTGAGCCTCACAAGTTTCCTCGACCTTTGCTATGGCTCAAAATCTTCTTCCTCAACCTATTGACGTCGAAGTGCCTATCCAGCCGCCTGTTATCGCACCACTTAACGTCAACCCACCGCCAGTGGTCGCAGATCATGTTCCTATCGAACCCGCCGTTCAACAGCAACTACAACCACTACCAGTACAGCCTGCTCCCGTTCCTCAGGTTAGTTGGGTTTGGGTATGTGTCTGGTTTATTTCTTTTCGCATGGGGTTTTGTTCTCGTTTGGGTTTTCCGACTTGTTTTTTTGCGATTCTTTTCCCTCGTTCCGCGTCATCGCCCATTTTGTTTGGTTAGTTTGCATAACCTGTACTGCCTTTTTAAAAGGAAACCGAATCGATGTTTTTATAGTGACGATTCGTTCAACTTTTTTGTCCTTTGCTCGATTAATAGTTGCTACTCTGCCCTTCCGCTTCGCCACCACGTTGTTTGCCGTTGCCCTTCATTCGCTGGTCATGTGTACATTTCCACTTTAATTTTCTTACTTCGGGGCCAAGCCCATACCCTCGTGACGTGTTATTTGGTATTCTTCGCCCGTATTCATATTTTAGGATAATTATCGTTGTATCGCTGGTTTTTTTCTTGTGAGGCTAGACCCCGTGTACTCTGCCTTGTGGCCGGTGTTTTGCCTACAAAATATACGTGTGTTCACGTTTGGTTTCTTCGCTGCCTGTTTACTGTTAGGTGATAATGCAAGCTGTGTGGGACCTGCACGTTCGGTTTTGGGTCTCTATGGTATAGATATATTTATACGATACTGTGTGGCTGCGTTTTTAATTTTATTAATGGGTAATTCGTACGTGCATGGTGGTGTGATGGAGTTTGAATTTTATTTAGGCTTACGTTGTACGCTGCTGTGTGTCTGGTTTGAATATTTGTTAGACGATTTGTACGCTGCCGTGTGTCTGCGTTTGAATTTTTGTTTGATGATTTGTACGCTGCTGTGTGTCTGCGTTTGAATTTTTGTTTGATGATTTGTACGCTGCCGTGTGTCTGCGTTTGAATTTTTGTTTGATGATTTGTGCGCTGCTGTGTGTCTGCGTTTGAATTTTTCGTAGGTGATCATTTGTACGCTGCTGTGTGTCTGCGTTTGAATTTTTCGTAGGTGCTCTTTCGTACGCTGCTGTGTGACTGCGTTTGAATTTTTGTTTGATGATTTGTACGCTGCTGTGTGTCTGCGTTTGAATTTTTGTTTGATGATTTGTACGCTGCTGTGTGTCTGCGTTTGAATTTTTCGTAGGTGATCATTTGTACGCTGCTGTGTGTCTGCGTTTTGAATTTTGTGTTAGACGATTTGTACGCTGCTGTGTGACTGCATTTGAAGTTTTCGTAGGTGATCCTTTGTACGCTCCTGGGTGACTGCGTTTGAATTGTTGTTTGATGATTTGTACGCTGCTGTGTGACTGCGTTTGAATTTTTGTTACATGATGATTTGTACGCTGCTGTGTGTCTGCGTTTGAATTATTCGTAGGTGTTCATTTGTACGCTGCTCTGTGACTGCGTTTGAATTTTTGTTAGACGATTTGTCCGCTGCTGTGTGATTGCATTTGAATTTTTCGTATGGGTGATCATTTGTATGCTGATGTGTGACTGCGTTTGAATTATTGTTTGATGATTTGTACGCTGCTGTGTGTCTGCGTTTGAATTTTTTCCTAGGTGATCATTTGTACGCTGCTGTGTGTCTGCGTTTGAATTTTTCGTAAGTCATCATTTGTACGCTGCTGTATGGCTGCGTTTAAATTATTGTTTGATGATTTGGGCGCCGCTGTGTGACTGCGTTTGACTTTTTGTTTGATGATTTGAACGCTGCTGTGTGACTGCGTTTGAATTTTTCGTAGGTGCTCATTTGTACGCTGCTGTGTGCCTGCGTTTGAATTTTTCGTAGGTGCTCATTTGTTCGCTGCTGTGTGCCTGCGTTTGAATTTTTCGTAGGTGATCGTTTGTATGCTACTGTGTGACGACTGGGTTTGAATTTTTGTTTGATGATTTGCACGCCGCTACGTGGCTGCGTTTGACATTTGTGAGGTGTTTGTCTGTACGCTGCTATGTGACTGTGTTTGAATTTTTGGTAGGTGATCATTTGTACGCTGCTGTGTGACTGCCTCTGAATTTTTGTTGTTTGATTTGTACGCTGTGTGACTGCGTTTGACCTTTTGTTAGATGGTGATTTCTCCGCTGTTGTGTACCTGCGTTTGCATTTTGTTGGGTGATAATTGTACATGGCTGTTTCACAGCATTTGATTTTTTGACGCCGTTTCTGCGCTAACGTTTGACGGCGCCTGAATTCTTGTGCAGTGATAGGCTGGCAAACTACCCTATATTTATCGCCTACTATTTTGGTTGGCTTATTTCTCACGGGCGTGCTTAGGGTGTCTTTGATTTCTCGTTTCGTGAGATTCTCCTCTTCTCTTATAACATTCCCCTGGTTCACATCCCTTTGTTGCCAGTGACTTTTACTGTTGCTGCCCCTCTGGTTAGAGGCGCGTCTAGTGGGGACGGGGGGTGCTCGCGGACCCCCACACAATGTTTGTTGTAGAATTTGGACATATCTGGCTTTGCTGGGAAATGTCGTTGTTAAACTAAGGATCGACATGCCCAAAATCACTAGACTTCCATTCTAGGCGCCGCAGCTGGCAATGCGAAAATGGCGCCCTCCAAATGCCTGCAATCCCTTTTTAGAGGCCCAGTTATGCTTCCATTCGCCCGGGATTCACACCATCCGGTTTTTTATGACCTTATACCTTTCCATTTTTGTTTTGATACCTTTCCACAAATCACTGTTCAACTTACCCTGGGCCTACCCATCTTGCTCTTGTCGTTGTGTCTTTCCTCCAAAATTTTATGCTTCCACGCTTCCTATCCAGCATTTGGTCACCATCATTTACCCGATTTGAGAGGGGCATTCTTAGTACGCTCTATACACTGTCTATGACGGAGTTCTCGTTTCGGGTTATCTGGTGGCGACCCTTTGAGGGATCCCCATCTGGGGGTGGGGGGCTACTTATTACTTTCCGGGGCTTGGTTTGCGTGCTCTCTATGCTTACATATCGTGTGCTCAGCTGTTTTGGGGCAAATTACCTGTAGCGGCGAGCGTGAGAAATGCCGCGTTAATCGGGAAATCGTTGCGGCGACTTCCAAACCCGGCATTATTCGCAACGTTTTGTCTTTTGCCTTCGGCTATGGATAGGTGTATGTGTAGGGTATTCCTCCAGCAGGTATGCTAAATGCCGCGGTGATTATACCACTGGATCATGGGTTAAAAACTAATACGTAGATCACCCCCCACCCCCCACCCCCCTCCCTCCATCGCCATGGTTTCCAATGGTAGAGTTCTCGCCTCACCAAGGGACTTACTATTTCGAGATCCTGCTGCCTTCGTCGCGGGCGAAATTCGTCGCCATTCCCCGGTCTGGCAGTTAGTTCTTCAGGAACACACTAAGCGTTCTGAAATTTTATCTTATATTGACAACGGTGTGGATGTGTATCCTTTTTTACGACATTTCAAAGGTCGTTTCCAGGGAGAAAGTTTTGACTCCGACCTCCCCCCACCGAGGCACTTCTCTAATAGCCGTTCCTGTTTGGGTTTTGAAACTTTTATCACAACCACCATCCTCGACCGTGTGCAAAATGGTTCCCTGACGGTGGTAGGTAAACTGGGTGAGGTGGCTCCCCCACGTCTTGTCATGCCCCTCACTGTCGAGCCTTCAAAACCCCGGCTTTGCCACGATGAACGCTTCCTTAATTTGTGGGTTATCGATTCGCCGTTTTCGTTTGATTCTTTGACCGACCTACCACGCTATGTTGGTCTTAATCATTATCAGACCATTCTTGATGATAAGAGTGGTTACGACCATTTTTTTCTCACCGAATGCAGCCGAACATTTTTTGCGTTTCAATGGCAGCACTGGTATTTCTGTTATAACACGATCCCGTTTGGTTGGAAAGCGAGCGCTAATTTATACCACACCATCGGCCTCGCCGCCTCAAGCTACATCCGATCACACGGTGTACCATGCTCTCAGTACATCGAGGACTGCCACATCGGGCAGCTGCGTACCCCGCCGCCTAACCCTCTCGTGCCAGTTTGGTCTAACTTCGCCCTAGCCGAAGCGGCCGCTTTCATCGCTGGCAGTGTTCTTATCCAACTGGGTTATTTTATCGACATAAACAAATGCATCCTGATTCCCCAAATGGTAGTTCCCTTTTTGGGATATTTTTCGGACTCCTCCCGACAAGCGTTTATACTCCCCTGCGAGAAGAAAGCAAAGTTTTGTGCTTTGCGCGAATCTATCCTCGCTAAGAAGACCGTCTCACTTACGCAACTACCGAAATTTGCGGGTAAAACCATGTCTTTTACTTTGGTTGTTCCGGCGGCACACCTCTACTCGCGTGCCACCTTCCGTGCTATTTCTAAAGCGCACGCTACCCACCGTCCCGTGTTGATTACCCCAGATCTGTTGCAGGAATTATTGCACTGGCGCTTCCTCGACACCTGGACAGGTTTTTTTCCATGGCGACCTGAGTACCATTACCGTATCCGTGTCTTTTCCGACGCCTCAAACACCGGGTGGGGAGGTATTCTCTACTTTTCCAGCAACATTCCCACTCACGTTCATGGATTGTGGCGGAATGATGAACGCTCTGCCGCCATTGTCACACGGGAGGCTTTGGCCCTTGTTAAAACCCTCCATATCGCCGCTCAGCGTTTTTCTAACGCTCGGATTGATTGCTACGTCGACAGTCAGGTCCTTGTCAACTGTCGGAGCAAAGGAGGGTCAAAGTCTCGGGAATTGACCGAAGTTTTAAAGCAGCTCTTTCATCAAACGTTATTATCCAATTTTTGTCTTCATCTCTACTACGTCCCATCCTCCCAGAATCCTGCTGACCGTGCCTCTCGCCAGCTCTCCGGTTTAGATTGCACATTGGCACCACACGTGTGGCGTCTCATCGACGACACTTTTGGTCCCCACTCCATCGATCTGATGGCCATTCCTGCCAACGTTCGCTGCGATTCCTCGGGCCGCCTATTGAAGTTCTTCTCGCCTTTTCCACTGCAAGCAGCTGCGGGTACTAACGTCTTCTCTCAGGTGTTGCCTCCATCCGACAACGCCTATGTCTTCCCACCTTTTGTCCTCATCGGTCCGTTAATCAAGTTCCTCAGCACACACTGTCACTGTGCCTTTTCCCTTGTCGTTCCGGATCTGTGCCCTCGGCGGTATTGGTGGCCCCTTCTTCGGCATCGCTCCACCGCTTCCTTTGTTTGGGCGTCAAAGGACAATCTGATATTTTGCTCTTTCCAGCACCGACACCTTCGGGATTTACACCCCGCCCTTTACAATGGGACCTTTGGGTGTTTCGTGTTTCTCATCTCTGAGTTCTTCCGTATTACATGTTTATCCAGACACCTCTCGACTATGGAAACCCGCCGAACGGTGTCCGGACTGCCATTACCCTAATGACCAGGGTTTTTGCTTCTGCCAGCAGTGTGGTTTTCGCAAAGACGAACGTGCGGTGCGCGAGACTCCGAAGGTTGACATCAACATTGATGCCCTTAATGGACGACTTAATTCCCTTCGTTCTAACAGAAAGAATTGGAATTTTTTCTTGCCTCGTTGCCTTTTCCCAAATCACTTCTGTGCGCTTCTCCGAATGACTTAATCCGTTTCTTAATTTGGAAAGACCAACACGGAAAGACTAAAGTCCATGTGGACAACTGCATGCAATCCATGCATTTTGGTTCCCGTACCCGGGCTTTCGGCCCCTGTCCTGCACGGCTTGCCGCGGGGATGGTGAACAGTTATATTGGAAAACTGCGCGCTATATTTGCTTCTATAGGTCGGGCGGGCTCCGCTACTGATTCTTCGGGTGTTAGCAATCCCGCAGCTCACCCTGTAGTTAACCAGTATCTCATCTCTATGCGTGAAGAGCAGGCTCAGGCTCACGTACTTCCACGACAGCCGACTCCTATGTTTTTTGATAAATTCATCACCCTCTGCACCCACCTTCGACAGCATACCTTATCCCCCACAGTCACACCCACCGATCGCTACCTTTACCGTCGGGATCTCGCCTTCTTCTCCCTGGATTTCTACTCCGGTGATCGTGCCTCCGACCTTGGCCGCGTTAAAACAAGAGAGATCTTAACCCTTCCTGGCGAAGACGGTTTCCTTTTCCATCATACATTTGGCAAGACACTTCGGGGACACGACACTAACATTTTTGCTATCAAACCCTGCTCTAACCGCATTACCTGTCCGGTAGCAAATCTTAAGCTCTACGTGCATTTAGCAGACCTCATGGGTATTCAACTCCGTCATGGTTACCTCTTTCGCGTGACCGACCGCGACGGACGCATCTCCACCAACCCCTTTCAAGGCTCAGCCGTCACCAGCAGGCTCACCGAACACCTCACTACTCTCAATATCCATGCTGGTGAGACTATGCACAGTTTTTGCTCGGGCTGCACCATCACACTGTCCTTATTGGGCGTCTCTACAGAGGATGTGGCACGGCAAGTTGGGTGGAAAGGCGTCAAGACTGCCCTGTCTTATTCGCAAACAGATGTGGTGGTGAACACAACGAAAGTCGCCGATCTCCTTAGCAAAGGAACCTCTACGTCTCCGTCTCAACCGGTCCCAGAGGCTACGCGTTTAGGCTGTGAATTTCGAGCCCGTAATAACCTACAAGATTTTCTTTTCGCTTTCCCGTAGTTTCTTTGATTGCTTTACGTTCTGAGTATTGGAGAGTATCAATAAAAAATGATGTGTGTCTGCATTGGTAATCATTTTTGTCGTCCCAGAGGGGGTCCGGTACACTTTAGCCATGCAGGGGCCCAGGAAAAATTATCTTAGTCCCATTCTTAATTCCCTTCCGCCCAAGGTATTGTGTGGGGAGATACCACTGGGAATATATTACTATTCTCAGTGGGATGTTTCTCACATAATGCCGTGGGGAAGGGAATTGAGCCAATTTAATTAATCCTGGTTAACTTCATTCATGAATCAAAGCCCTAGGGACTGCAGAATCATTTAAATTTGCTCCACGGGTTGGGTTTTTGGCCATTTCACCGATTCGCACGGAGAAGGAACAATTTCAGCTGTTATAGGATTTTTTCCCGCCCACCTCCCCTCAGCTGCAACACACACCAAGCCTATCCGTCCTGCCACTTCTACAGCTTGGGCGGAAAAATTATCTTAGTCCCATTCTTAATTCCCTTCCGCCCAAGGTATTGTGTGGGGAGATACCACTGGGAATATATTACTAATGGTATATGAGCTGTTCCGCAATTTGATTGGTTCAGCTACTCACTGTATATCAGCTCATATACGGTGAGTAATGAAATCAATAAAAAATCAAAATGGCTGACCGTTTTGCTCAGCTTGATGAACAAGAAATAAAAACCCTCCTTGAAAATGCAATACCAGAAAATACCAAAAAAACAACAAGATATGGAATGAAAATATTTAATGGTAAGTAAAGCAAAGCCTTTTTCAAAATAAGGGGTAGTTTTGAAATTAAATTTGACATGAAAGGACTGAAAAGGAGTGCAAAGTTTTAAAAGACAAGAGAGAAAGATAGAAATTAAATTAATTACATTGAATTTTAGATTGGTTTACCTCTTCCAATTTCTCTGGCGGTTTTTACATCACAGAGATGACAAAAGCAGAGTTAAACACTTGCTTGAAGGTGTTTTATACATCTGCTAGGCAAGTTGACGGCTCGTATTACAAGAAAAATACGATAAAAAGTATCCGAGCAGCAGTTGACAGATTCTTGAGAAATCCTCCAAATAACAAGCCATTTTCCATCATTGGCGACCCTGCTTTTACTGAAGCAAATTCAGTGTTAGATGCGTTCGTGAAAGACCTCAGGAAAACTGGGAAAATCGCCGGTTTGGTCCACAAAAAGCCAATAACCCAGGAGCAAATTAAGTTGTTGTTTGACAGTGGCGAATTAGGTCCAGCCGACAGCACTGATCCATCACAATTGCTTTGTACCGTTTGGTTTTACCTTGGCTTTTACTTGGGACGACGAGGAAGAGAAAACCAGAGGAAACTGAACCCAAATATCCTGGTTTTAAGATCAACAGCAGACGGCAAGTTATATTTCGAGCTGAACCGGGAAGTCGCAGGTTCAATCCCGTCAACAAAAAACCAAGGCGGTTTAGCCGACGTCGAAGACGAGTCCGACGGGAAAATCTTTGCCAAGCCAGCTTCAAAATTCTGTCCTGTAGCCACCATTCAGAATTATTTAAAGCACCTAAATCCCCAGTGCGATGCTCTTTTCCAACGACCGAGAAGCTCTAAAAATGGCGAAGTTTGGTACTGCAACTCTCCCGTTGGCGAGTCAACCTTGGCAAACATGCTTCGTCACATGAGTTCACGAGCAGGAATAACACCGCCATTAACCAACCACTGCATACGAGCTACCTCCGTGACCGCACTATCTGATGCTCATGTCGAAACCCGTTTTATTAAATCGGTCACCGGCCATAAGTCCGATCAGTCGATTGAATCATACAACAGTCGTCCTTCGATGAACGAACAAGCCAGAACGAATGTCAAGCACGCTGAGTAAATATCTTCAACCAGAAATGGCTACACCTCAATCCTCTTCATCGTTGCAATGTTTGGACAAAGCGGTTCACAAAGATCATAACCTTCAATCGTCGGTTGAAATGAGATCAGACGGCGACAACCACACAATAACAGTCAACAGGCAAAGCACACACATGACAAGCGGCCCCACATTCAACTTCCACGGCTGCAACGTTCAAATCTACAACTGACTGGTTTTTTAACAGTAATCTTTGGAACCAACGTTAATATAGCATGATCGTTATTCTTGATCATTGTAGCGATGTGTTAAATTTCACAAATCTTGTATTTTTTGTCTGTTGTTTAATATCATCCATGCGATGAACGTTCCCTGTTCGTTTTACGAATGTACATTACATTTGATCACTACGCATGACGGAAGCGCCATGGCCAGGGCGGAGAAATGTCATTTGTTTACGTTATTAATTAAAAATTATTATGGAATTGTTAATAAATTTTTTGCTCATATTATATTTATTATTTATTTTATTAGATTTGCCATGTAAGAAAAATATAAACTAACTAAGACTGCGTTCACACGAGTCCGGTGTAGAAGATAAACGGTAAAATGTGGTTACGTTCACACGAAGCCGTCATAATTTAACGACGCTTTGAAGGCGTTCACACGACACCGGAACCTTCTGGTGTATATCCAGTATTTCAATGCTATGCACTGTTTAAATAGCCATATCTCGTCAAAAGTAAATGGAAACGAGAAGCAATTCAAAGAATATTATCCCCCAAGGTGTATAGTGCATTCTAGGTTTACAATTTTAGTCTTTCCGTTAGGAACTCACCTTATTGACTTCATCTTCTCCTATTTACACTGCCTAGTCATTGTTGTAATAATGTTATAATTGTTCAAACAGCAGCACAAGTTCTTAGCAGAAGCTTTCCGAAGTCGAGAAGACAAATAAAGTTTTCCATCGCTGAAAAATACGCCAGCCGTTTGGTTAGGAGCCGAAAATTTAGGAACTGGGTACTAAAGCGGAGCGAAAAAGTGCCGGATCTTGTGTTCACATAGCCTGCGAGCAGACGTTCTTTCGGGGGGAGCCGAGCCGCGAAGCGGCGAGGCGAAAACACGAGGAGAAAGAACGTCTGCCGTCAAACCCTATAATTAGCCTTCCGCCCCTTGACACCTGGCATGTAAACAAACTGCAAGGTGACTCGCCTTCGACGTATCTACACTGGCGAAATAAATGTCTACTTACAATACTCAGTGACGATATCGTTAATTGACTGCCATTGCTTTGCAATAAAAAGAAACCTCGCGATTTCCTTCTAATCCTATTTAAGTATCCAAGGCAGTTGATTTGCCAATTCTTTCACTGGCCGCCTTTTCCAGAAGCTCACGTTGATTTCACTGGGGATTTTTCTGCTAAACTGAACCCGTCGTTGAAAGTTGAGCAAAACGTCTCGGCCAAGTCGGCTTCACAGCAAATGACCTTCGTTATTTAAAAGTTAACTGAACGATTTTATCGCAACACAAGCGAAAATATTAAACGATCCCACATGAAAGTGAAAGTTTAGAAACCGTTGGCCAATCATAATAGAAGCGGAAGTAGCAGAGACATTATAAACCAATCAGAACATTAGTCCGCCACACGGACTAGAGAATTTATTTTTGAATGGATTGTCCACAGACTGTCTTCTCTTCTCCCAAAGCCACACCCCCCTGAAGACAGTCTGTTTACAGGCTAGTGTTCACACGACACCGCCAAGGGTGGCCCACATTATTCTACGGAACGGAACGGAACGGAACGGAACTTGTCGTCGCATTATTTTCCGGAACGGAACGGAACGACACTTTCTTTGTCGGAGTTTGTCGGAGTGCATATAACTGCCAGTAATGATAATTCAATGATACTGCAAGATATCTATTAAATAAAGAAACTTTATACAAATAAAAAAAATAAAACTGTAAATAGCCAAAACGTCTATAAAACAGTGTTTAGAACTATCTGTCGATCAACCTCGTACCCAGGATCTTATCTCCGAGAAGAAAATGCCGACCGGAAAAATGACAATTTAGCTATTTATAGCCATAAGAACTAAAAATAGATTAACAGCGTGGGAAAAGGACTGGAACAGAAAAACTGTTTTTTTAGACAAAAAACACAACAAACGTTTACATTTTTTTATCATGTCAAATAAATTCATTAACCGCTTTTCTTTCTTAGATACCAACAAGCTACTTTCTAACATTCTTTTAACCGTGAATAAATTATATTGTCAGCCAATATATATTAGATGGCGTTTTATGGTCATTTTTGGAAACCAAAATAAATCTTTTTAGTGACTCTTTTGAAAAGAAAATATTGTGCATAAGATGTCTGTTGTATATTAACATGTCATCAGTAGAGCGGATTTGCCACCCAGCAAAGTTACCCAATTACTAAACCGGGGGCATGTATACTAGTCTATTCATAACCATACTAATACTACGTACAATTACGTTATATTTGTCAAATAAAAAGATAATCAGAGTAATCTCTTGGAAATTCAACCCAACTGAACTTTAAAATAAACAGATTCCTGAGCGTTACAGCATCAAATTACATTGCAAACATTAACAGCGTTCCGTTCCGTTCCGTAAAATAATGCAATGACAAGTTCCGTTCCGTTCCGTTCCGTTCCGTTCCGTAGAATAATGTGGACCGCCAAGGGTTCCGTTTCATTTCGATCCGTCTAGAAATCGTTTTCAAAACGCTCCGGTTAGAGCGCCGTTTTCACACAATTTCGATCCGGAGCCGTGTGAACGCAACGGCGTTTTGTGACTTTTTAGCGCCGTTTTCACACAATTTCGATCCGGAGCCGTGTGAACGCAACGGCGTTTTGTGACTTTTTAGCGCCGTTTTGAACTCGCTCCGGACTCGTGTGAACGGGGTCTTAATACAAAAGAATAATATAAATGGCAGGGTGACCGCAACAGCGTATGGCCAATTACCGCGGGCCCAATATGTAGTGGATGTCTATATTATAAAACAATTATACCATTCGCTCTCGTCGTATATGGCTGATAGCCGACTCGGCGAAGCGCCTCGTCGGCTATCAGCTCATATACGACTCGAGCTCATGGTATAATTGTTAAATATATATATATATATATATATATATATATATAACAAATAAAACATAAAGCTCCGTGCATATGTACTCTTATAAAGGCACGTTTGACGTCATTTGAACACGAAAGAAGTTGAGTAGAGGCACGAGGCGACAGCCGAGTGCCTTTACACTTCTTTCGTGTTCAAATGACGTCAAACGTTCCTTTATAAGAGTACATATGCACAGGAGCGATATGTTTTATTTGTTTTATAAAATAAGAAGAGGAAAAATCAAACTAAAAGTGAGGTAGTTTAGGAATTTGGCGGGCTTTTCCAGCCAGCTGACGCCATTCTACGTCATTCATGATCTATGTTCTCTTATAAATGCACGGAGCCCAGCCAATCAGAGCGTGCGTAGGGGCACCTTATTTTATAAATATATATATAAAGCATGAAGTATAGTTATCTTAAAGACTTCGCTACCAGAGGTTTCACCCTAAACGGGATCATCAGGCGACTCGCCTGATGATCCCGTTTAGGGTGAAACCTCTGGTAGCGAAGACTTAAGATAACTATACTTCATGCTTTGTATTTTGTTCTATCTATATGGTATTGAGCACTGTAACATTTCTTCGAAACAGAGAACGTAGGAGTCTAATCATAATTTAGGAGTAGGATAGTTTAATCATAATTATATGATTGCTTTGAAAAACGTTCGATTAATTTGTTCGGATTAGAACTATGATTAGAATTGTGCATGTGCTTCGTTGTCAGTTTTCGTGTTTCAAATACTGTTTATTTATAAACATTCATTATACTAAGCTCCATTATATATAGGCCTTTGAATTTGAACAACCAATCAGATCGTGATGTATGGATTCCCCCAGAGCCTTTTCAGCGCGCCAGCACGGGAGAGGCTCTGGGGACGAGAATGTTAGCGTTCCAGTTATCACATTTTAACTTACATTGAATTCACTGACTGCGTCTCGTGGGCTACTTTTTTGTTCTTACCCGTTGTGACGTCATCTGTGCATCTATAACTGAACAGACAACGGCAAAATGGAACTGATCTATTTGTTAAAGGACATTGGCAACAAAAATTAAGTTCGCCTAATTTGAAAGAACTCATAAAATTGTAATATCTCTAAATTTGTTCAACGAAATCACTTGAAACTGTGCACATAAAACGCCTTGTGACACTGAACATTTCATAACTGATGTCGCTTTGTATAAAAATACTGTAAAAATACTTGTGTGAAAATACTGCCCATCTCATTTACATATTAAACAAATTGAAATATCTTGCTAAAGAGGAAAGATACGAAAAAGTTGTAAAAGATCTTCTATTACAATTTTACGAGTTCTTTCAAATTAAACAAACTTAATTTTTATTGCCAATTTCCTTTAAGTAAAGAACACTGCCAACATATATGTCATGGTATTTATTACTTTCCATTTCCAGTGGTGTTTTTATCTTTATTTCTCTAGTATGACCTATTGCTATGTATGCTTGGATAATTTCATATACTTTTTTTTTGTCCTTTTTTTAATTTATGGCTAAAGTCAAAATGAATCCTTCGAAGTCTGATCACAACAACTGGATAACCGTCGGAGCTTTAATCAATTTAATTAGAAAACCAATAGCTATTTATGCTGATCACATTGTCAAAAATTGGCACAAAAAGCTGTGTCAGGATTGCGTTGCATTTGGAACATGCACCACTCCAGCAAGTTGCCTGACAAAAAAGAAACCACGCGATCTTTGTTCGGCGTGCGAAGGATGGTATAACAAGCTGGAGTCATCTCACCGTGGGGGAAAGAAGTCTCAGATCAAATGGTGGCAAAACTGCGATACATCAAAGTGGCCTGTCGATGCATGGGAAGTAGCCAAGTTCTTTATGTCCATTCTTGGAGACAACAAGAATGCCGTAAATGATGCAGAATCCACTGATTTGTCATCTCTTCTTAACGTTCTCGAATGGATGGATAATGTGGCTTTTGGTGGAGATAGACGTGTGGATCTGGACCTCGTGAGGAAGCTCCGTTCAGAAGTCAGAAATACCTGGGCACATGCTTCAAAGCAAGAAATGACAAAAGCTGAATTAAACAACTCTTTTGTTATCGCCAGGGAGTTTCTTGCTGACCTTGACACAGTCTTTAGTCGTAAAGAAGCCAAGGAATGTGATGAAGAGATCCAATTTTTACAAGCTAACGGACTAACCAATGTCGTTGAAGCCGAGTTAAACAGCTTGCTTTTGCTGCGGGAAGACCTGTGTGTAGATGTCAACCAGATGAAAGAAGAAATAGAGAATCTAGACCAAGCTCAGACCTCTGACAGGCAAGTTATAGAGGTAAACGAAAGAAAATTGAAGGATCTTGAAGAATTCACAAAAGAATGCTGCCAAAGAATGGACGATTTTCAGAAATGGAAAGAAAATCTGGATAACTTGTTCAACAACTTCAGACCTCAAATGGAACGTTTCCGCCAAGAAACTGAGAGAAACTTCACAGAAATCCGTGTAGCCATCAAAGAAATACAAGATACCATGAGTGTTCAAGAAAATGAACAGTCGAAGCTAAAATGCCGCTTGCCCGAGAAATTATCAACGTTTGTTAGTCGTAATACTGAAGTAAACTCAGTACGGAATTTCCTAAAACAGGAAAGTTGCGGAATTGTTTCGATTGTTGGTCCACCAGGGTTTGGCAAAAGCACTATTGCAGTCCAAGTTTCGCATCAATTAAAAGAGGAGAACATTCCTGTCATCTTTTCATATCTGTCAAATACGTCCACCGTTCCTGAAGTGATTCAACGCCTTTGTCGTGATATTGGTGTTTATCCTGGAGAAGATCCTAAGTCTTCATTGATATGCTGGTTTGGAAACATCAAGGAAAAAGTTGTCCTGGTCATGGACAACATCGAGCAGTTGCTTGAAGACAACACTAGATCCGAGTTCACCGATCTGGTGCTTACGCTTCGCAAGAATTCAAACCAACAGATACAGATTCTGACAACTTCAAGAACTGTCTTCGCAATTCCTAATCTAAATGAGGTTGAAAACGTTCGAGTAGGAGAGATGGATAATGAATCCACCGTCGAACTTTTAAGGAAGTATTGTCGTAATGAAGAAGTAGAAGATGAGTACCTGAACACATTGGCTAACCTGTGTGGTCATGTTCCCCTTGCTTTGTGTATCGCAGCTTCCCGAATTCATGAATTTGAAGATCCTGCTGAATTGATAACGTGGTTAGCAGACAAGCCCATGCAAGCTTTAAAGTCTTCCGAGCGCAACGAACATGTCCAAAAAGCCATTGAGATGTCTTTTAAAAAGTTGGACGACGAAGATAAGAAAGCGTTCGTTCGTCTTGCAGTGTTTGATGGAGATTTCCATAGAGATGCTGCTCAAGAGATTATTGAAAGAGATCGATACCAGACCCAAGACTTTTTGAAAAATCTCGTAGGTCGAAGTCTGATACAGCGCACTGCAGTTGGACGCTTCTTGATCCATTCTCTTGTTCGAAGGTTCTTGACCGATTACGAACAGCTTCAAGATGAAAGGCCAGCGGCACAAGAACTGATGGTGAAACACTTCCTCAAGTTGTGTCAGTCGTGGACCGAAAAGTATTATTCCAAAGATGGATCCAGTGATGCAAGGGAGTTATTAATGAAGGACGCCCACAATGTCGAAGAAATGTTAAAAGTCTACCAAGGGGCAAACCTTGAACAAAGCATCGTCGAGTCTTTGCTATGTAGTGATATATATCGGTCGTTATCCAGATTTTTTTACAACTTCATCCAATGTATTTTCTCACAAACGGTGATAAAAAATTTCTTGGAATTTTGTGTTGAATTAGCGAAGAGGGAAGGGCAACTAGCGATTCAGATCAATTTCCAATGTCTGCTAGCAGATCAAGAAGGTCGCAAATTGTCACGGGAATCAAACGAGTACGTCAAAGTGGTTGAAGAAATCAAGGAAGCGTTTTACAAAAATGAAGAAAACCTGAAAGAAGATAGTGCTATATGTAGCCATTTTTACTATTGTTATGGTCGGTTTCTTTCACGCGGTGATTCAACGTCATTATGCCCTGATCCACTAAAAGAAGCTAATGATTACCTCGAGAAATGCTTGCGTATACGAGAAAGCAGAGAAGGAAATCCTGTAGAGAGAGCTGATGAGGCAATCACACTATGCCAGCTTGGATTAATAAGCAAGAGACGTGCCAAATCAGATAAAGAAGCGTATGAAAGTCACATGACCTGTGCTAAAAACCACTACGAGCGAGCTCTGGAGTCAGCCAAAGAGCATTTGGGCGATCACGAAGTAACCTCTACTTGCCATAAAGTTCTTGGTGATTTGTATTTGGTTTGGAGACGGTCAAAAGAAGCCCTGCCGTATTACAAAAGTGCGAAGGATATGTACAAGAAACTAGGGCTTGATTCCAGTGAATCTATGGTTAACTTGCTTAAGAATTATGGCTCGTGTTTCTCCTATATTCGTTGTTTTGAAGATGCAAAGGAACAGTTGAATGAGGCTCGTGAAATAGCTGACAAGCTTGGTGAAGGACGTACATATTGTAGAGCTCAAGTATACTTTAATTTGGCACAATGTTTTCCTTACGAGAAAAGAAATTTTCGAAAAGCCGCAGAGTACGCTGGAGTAGCAATCAAGTTGAAAGAGTTCTTGAACGAAAGGCAGATAAAAAGAATGGAAGGAATTATAAGCAAGACTAAAAATTAGTCTGACTAAGTGAGATTATCGGATGATTTGTAACATAATTTTACCATCAGTGATCTTTGAAAATTTTGTACTATAGCATTACAATTAAGGTGATTTTGACTTTATCACAAAGTCATCATCAGATAAAATGCAATTAGGGTAATTTTACTGATTGCATTGAAAATTTAAGGATTGTTTAATTACTTGAAACTTTTTGAAATACTTGAAACTTTTTAAAACAATTAACTTTAAGCTATTTTAACTACTTGAAATTTCAAACTTTTCTGAGAACTATCTCATATACTGTATGTTTAAAAATATAGGTTTACAATAACTGTTGTAGAACTCCAGCTAACTTTTACAGTTTAAAAAACGGTCGAGTGATTTCTTAATTGTCAACAATGTTTAAACTGAACTAAGGCTATGTGCACACGGTAACGTTTCCGAGCGTTTTCGTATTGTTTCAAGTAATGAGCGGAGCTGATTGTTCTCGATTCCCTCGAGGGCAGTAAACAATACGAAAACGCTCGGAAACGTTACCGTGTGCACATAGCCTAAAGGCCCGGTCAAACGAGGATGAGAGTTGGCAAGCGAGAGTTTGTCTGAGAGTTTTCTCAACCCTCATGCCCCGGTCAAACGAGGATGAGAGTTGACCATGAGAGTTGACGAGAGTTGTAGGATTTACCGCACGTAGCAGGGAGACTAGGAACGAATTTCGAGGTAAACAAAGTAACTCTCAACTCTCATATGCCAACTCTCATGACCGGTCAAACGAGCAAAAACTCTCATCAACTCTCATTAAAATTTGAACTAGCTCAAAGTTGATGGGAGTTGATAAGAGTGCATGAGAGTCGATGAGAGTTGGTGGTCAAACGCGACCGAGAGTTGCAACTCTCATCAACTCTCATCCTCGTTTGACCGCCGGGCCTTAAGATTACTATATCGATAACTATGTATATTAGTCGTATATCTAAACTGTTTTCTTTAAGTGGCCATGTTTTACTGGTCTAGTGTCACTGGAAGGGGAGAAAAACAGAGTAAACTACATTAACTTTATTTGTGCTGGGTTTTCTATCCGTTGAAGTTATTTTCTACCAGGAATAGGATCCATCATGGAGAACAAGCTGAACAGCATAAAACACGAATTAGAGCGCGCACAAAAAGATGGGGGGAGGTGGGAATAATAATAGTGAGTAAGGGGTGTTTACATGGAGGAGGGCCCTCTTGGTAGGGCTACAATCTTGGATAATAATGTAACACTCCCCCCCCCCCCCCCCCAAAAAATAAATCAATGTTGTAACGTCCTTTCTCCCAAAATCAATCTTGACGAAAAGTTTAAAATAACAACATTGAATTGGGGGGCGGGAGTTCACTGTTACAACTACTTTTGTCCAAAATTCAGTCTTGATTCAATCTTGGACAATATTGTTGTAACACCTCCACCCCCTAAATTAATGTTGTAACGTTCTTTTTCCCAAAATCAATATTGGTGAAAAGTTTACATTGAATCGGGGAGCGGGAGGTTCACTGTTCGTTACAACTACTTTGTCCAAGATTGTAGCCCTCTACCCAGATCCCGCCTCTCAGCGTAATTCCTTTTAAAATATTGTTTGCGTTTACATGACAAGAGGCCCAGCCCTCATAGGCGAAGAAAGGCTGGGGATTTCCCATGTAAACGCTCTCAAGAGGGCTGGCCCTCGAAGCTCAGTATACACGGTAAAGTTCGCCTTTACCAATATTTTTTGGTCGACTTTTTATTTTGCAAGTTGCGTTTGTTCATGTGTTTGTTATTAAGTTTAAATCGTGTTTGTGAAAACATGCTTTCAGACTTCGTGGGAAAGTTGCACAAGTCGGTAAATAAGCCAACCCGAGGTGAAACCCAGCCCTCTTACTGGGGCTAGCCCTACCAAAAAAAGCTCATGTAAACACGAGGTAAATTCCAGCTCTCTTACTAGGGCTAGCCCTACCAAAAGAGCTCATGTAAACAGGAGGTAAATTCCAGCCCTCTTACTAGGGCTAGCTCTACCAAAAGAGCTCATGTAAACACGAGGTAAATTCCAGCTCTCTTACTAGGGCTAGCTCTACCAAAAAAGCTCATGTAAACACGAGGTAAATTCCAGTCCTCTTACTAGGGCTAGCTCTACCAAAAAAGCTCATGTAAACACGAGGTAAACTAGGGCTAGCCCTACCAAAAAAGCTCATGTAAACACGAGGTAAATTCCAGCTCTCTTACTAGGGCTAGCCCTACCAAAAAAGCTCATGTAAACACGAGGTAAATTCCAGCTCTCTTACTAGGGTTAGCCCTAGCAAAAAAGCTCATGTAAACACGAGGTAAATTCCAGCTCTCTTACTATAGGGCTAGCCCTAGCAAAAAAGCTCATGTAAACACGAGGTAAATTCCAGCTCTCTTACTAGGGTTAGCCTTACCAAAAAACCTCATGTAAACACGAGGTAAATTCCAGCTCTCTTACTAGGGCTAGCTCTACCAAAAAAGCTCATGTAAACACGAGGTAAATTCCAGCTCTCTTACTAGGGCTAGCTCTACCAAAAAAGCTTATGTAAACACGAGGTAAATTCCAGCTCTCTTACTAGGGTTAGCCCTACCAAAAAACCTCATGTAAACACGAGGTAAATTCCAGCTCTCTTACTAGGGTTAGCCCTACCAAAAAACCTCATGTAAACACGAGGTAAATTCCAGCTCTCTTACTAGGGCTAGCTCTACCAAAAAAGCTCATGTAAACACGAGGTAAATTCCAGCTCTCTTACTAGGGTTAGCCCTACCAAAAAACCTCATGTAAACACGAGGTAAATTCCAGCTCTCTTACTAGGGTTAGCCCTACCAAAAAACCTCATGTAAACACGAGGTAAATTCCAGCTCTCTTACTAGGGCTAGCCCTACCAAAAAAGCTCATGTAAACGCGAGGTAAATTCTACCCTCTTTCTAGGGCTAACCCTTATAAACACCCCCTAAACAAAGTTGGCGTGGGACTTTTGGCACCTCCCCAAATGAAGAAAAGTAGTTAAAATTATATAATCTATTTTTACAAGTATCCAAGAAAAGCGAAGAACAAGTGGTGTATAAAATATGACTGGCTAACAAGATAAAAAGCTAGCTCTAAAGAGTAAAGTAAATTTATCAAAACGCTTCAGTTACTTTATTTAGCCAATCAAAAACTAGTTTAATAGTTTTTAATGAGGTTATGCAATAACCAAGGTTAACAGCCAAGGAACGGCGCGCGGAGAATGGGGAGAATCAGCGTGTGAGAGTGTTTGATAACTAGAGGTGCATTGGCCAGCAAGGAGTCATTACGCCTTTAGTCGGCATACTGACTATTGCATGAGGAAAACATTAACAGCGAACATATTGCATCCCACCATCCCACCCCTAATCAATCAAAGCAAATTGCAATTTCTACCGAAAGTATTTTCGGTGTGATAGGTGCAGACATGCAAAGGTGGTCAGGTCAAGGATGGAATTCGACACGTAGCGTGGGGACCTGAATCCAAGTAACAACAAATCGCAGCATATCCTGTAGTCATGTCTGCACCTAACCATCCACAAGGGTAAGTATAGTGACTGCAGATGTTAATCGGGTTTCAACAGGATTGCCATCTAGGATTCTGGGATTTTTTTATAATTCAGGTAAATTTGTGTGAAGAAGACCCCGTTTAGTCCGTTTACACGGTGCCGAACGAATTCGGAACCGTTGTCGAATTAGTACGGTTCCGCCTGTTTACACGGCGAAATAGGACGAATTCGAGACCGGTCTCGATTTCGTCCTGTACCGTGTCATAGAGATTTTTGCCCGAAAAATTTAGGGTTAAATATTCGGATTTTCAAGTCGTATTTTTCAGTCTTATATTTAACGTATGAATTTTGCTTGAACATTTCACAGCAATACATATCGAAGTTGCCCAAAATTCATAGCAAATATCAGCTTGTGCATCGCAAATTTGAATTTCAAAGGAAGGGGTAGCCTTCAGTTTAATTCGGCACTGAGGCAGACTGGTGATATGAGACGGTTTATTATTTAAACCAAGGATTTTGACAATAGGACACAGACGTTGATGCCCCCTGGACGTCTATATTCGTGTACTATTGCAGTAAACTATTTTAAAAGTGTAACGTTCTGGGTTGTTTTCAAGCACTGATCACAGATTGACAGTCGGTTAAGTTTAATCTGCTTATGCTTTTTCTTTAAATAATTTGAGCTGGGCCAGTTTTTCAATGCCTGATTGTGGCTGGGCTTCTATTTTCTTTTTAAATTTGCTTCAGTGCAGACTCAAATTAAATTGAATGTTTTCTTAGTATAGCTTTTTAAACCATGATTTGTTTCAGCCTAAAACGCCTTACTGAAAAGCGTTTCACAAGCTTAATTATACTTTTATATCCAAAATATAGGCCAGACTGTGAGGTCTAATATTGGAATAAACACATACTTGCTTTTCAGGTAGTGTTTTTTCCCTTCACGAAGATATACACTGTAGACAAAAGACCTTGACCCTAGAAACTCGTAATTTAAAAATTACTTGACAACAAGACAGTTAACCGTTGGAAATATTTACGTCATATCTAACGTATTTTGAAAATATTCAACCTGAATCATGAGGATAAAACATTAATAAAAATTTACAGATCTTTCAACATACGGCCGTGTTTTTGTTTGAAATGAAAAGTTAGAGAAAAAAAAACGAACTGCCAAGAGAATTTCAAACTTTGGACGCTTTAATGTTTTCGGTACGAAGGCTAATCAGATCAAAGGCTTTTTTGTGCTATTCCTATTAACTCGAACAAGTATATATTCTGTGATTGTAGAAATATTCCAATATGTGTGCTACTTCACAGCATCGCGGCTGACGACGACGGCAGACAGAATTTTCGAGCTTGTGACATCACGCTTTGCCTTTACTTCTTTCATGACTTTTCTATAATCCACACTATAAAGTATTGGTAGCGTTGTTTTTGTATACCTTGGTATTGTAGATCTCGGACGCTTTTCTTTCCCTACGTCTGGCAAACCCACCATTTTCGAAGGTGAAATATAATCCCGTGGGGGAGGAAGGCACATGACCCCCACCCTCGCAAGCAGTGGCGGAGGAAGACGGGGCCCTTAGGCATATTTGCTGTGGGGGGCCCTGTTGTCATGATTTGACTGACATGGTTTGAAAGCTGTATTACTTGATACATGTGTTTTTAGAATATAGTCTTCTTACTTTACATAATATATATATATATATTTTATTTATATATATATATATATATATATATATATATATATATATATATATATATATATATATATATATATATATATATTTTCGCTTACCTCAAAAGTCTGCTACAGGCTGTTTCATCTAAAAAGAATCTTCAGACAGATCTGCCTGAAGATTCTTTTTTAGATGAAACAGCCTGTAGCAGACTTTTGAGGTAAGCGAAAATCTATATTTGCTCTAACTATATGTTATCGAGCACTCTTTGCGTTTCGTAGACCAAAAACCCACACGTATATATATATATATATATATATATATATATATATATATATATATATATATATATATATATATATATATGAAACTATTTCGTTTTGCATTGATCAAATGAAAGGTAAAGAACTTCATGTAATAAGAAGCCAACAGGCTCGCACCCAGGACTTTTGTTTTTACTGAGCTAAAGAACTCAGCTGTCACCCCCGATGGAGTCATGGTGGCCAAAATTTTTAGCTGTCAATAAATTTAATCTTGCTGTTAAATGTTAACCTGATTTTTTTATGTTTAGTCGTTATAATACTGTATTCTAATTTTGGTGGGAACGGGACTGCGGCGGGCCCCTCCGGACCCCCAACTGTCGGGGCCCTTAGTTCTCGCCCTAACCCTACCTAATGAGTAAAGCAGTGAGTTGGGCACATATGTCAGTGGGGAAGTTGTAATGATATAAAGCCAAAGATAGCCCTCTAGCTAGGGTGGGTGCAGTATGCTGCCCAGGAGATTTTGAAATTTACAATCTTTAGAAATTGCATTTCTTGCATTCTTACGGGTGATTTATGATCCTTCGGGCCTCTGAATACAGCCCTGCAAACATTTTACAGAAAATGGTGTTGTGTTGTTCAAATTTTAAAATAAAATCTGCAATGTTCTATTGTGTCTATGTCTGAATAATTGAATATGACTGACTGCATGACCTCCTATCCTGAAAATTCTGACAGAAACTCAGTACATTACATCCTGGGATTACCAATCGAATTATAATGCATGTATTAGCAACTTCCCCCTGGGATTGACCCCTGGCAACCCAGAGGGATTGCTTTTACTGAAGTCAAACCAAATAACAAATGCCTCTGAGTATGAAGCATAGTTATTACATACATACCCCTCCCCAAGGGCAGTATTTATTTTTTTCATCTCCATATCAAGCAGCACAGCCAGTTGCAAAGAGTATGTGAGACATATATTAAATTATTTAAGGTCAATTTCCACTCGTTATAATTTTGTATAAATAGACTTTAACAATAAAAACTTTCGATGTTTATGGGCTTTGCGGACGTAGTCTCCCTTCACCGCAGAGACTTTTCGTTGAGACGTTGCGGAAACTCACTTTATTTGTCTTACGTACATTCCAAGCATAACTCACTTCTTAGAATGGAAATTGAACCTTTTTCTCAGCTGATTGGTTGATCATGAACATAATAGTCAATATCCTGTGAAGTAAATACCGTCTGATATATCACTGTAAGAGACTACAGGCAGAAGATTGGAAATCACAGCTTAATTTAAAAATATGTTTATGTTCTCTTCGGAATTGATTCTTTTATGATGGTCTTCAAAGAGCTTTAGCAATGCATAACCATCAATGAGTATTTACGATTAAAATTAGAAAGAAGACGTACGACATTGAGATATTGCTGTTTTAGCACTGGAGCTGACAACATTCCAGGTAAGCTCGTTTCTGACTTGATGGATATAAGAGTATCAAGTTCTCCTTGTTTTAGATCTTATAGACAGTCTTAAAATGATTCATGCATGTATGTATGTACTATTATCGTTATTTTACTAGTTGTTATTGTATTAAAAGTGAAAAAGATCATTGCTATCTTTCCAATATAAACGCTTGCCGGAACTATGACGCAATAAGGCCGTTTATACACGAAAGATGCGTTCTGACCCATTTATACTGCGTTTTGAACAAGCCGTGACTTGTGTTAAGCTGTATTTCCACTAGGCGTAAAATGTCGCGCTCCACTTTTCTGTTGTACAAATTAAATAGTTTTCTACTTCGTTCCACATGGAAACTCACAAGACAAAAGAAAAAAATCGAGCGCGCGCACGATATTTGACGAATCCGCGAACGATAAATCTTTGTACCCTTTTATACGAGGGTTTCGCGTCTTTTGTAAGCCGCGTCTTATTGCATGGCTCTTGTATAAACGGCCCTATAATGAAGAATCAGTCAGCTTTTTAAACTGGTCACACTGGTTATTCTTTCATGCGCGTGCACTACATCTTTGCATCAAAGTCACTAAGACTTTGATGATGAAATTGCTGACTTTTGTGTGCCCCTGGTATTATTATTTATACAATACCCTGGTTACTATGCGTGTTTTCATTGGTTGTCGCCCATGATCTATTAGAAAACAGACACATGGACACGTCAGATCACGTCAGATCACGTCAACTGCATGACTTGCTTTTTTCCTTCTTCATGCCCCAAAATTCGACAAGAGTTTTGATAAAAACCTTTTAAATTTTTGTATTGTATAAAACAAATAGATTCCATTTTTTTGTTGTCTGTTCAGTTAATATATAATAATGATAATAATAAAGTCCTTATTTGAACACTCAAAACAAACGTCTGAGTTTACATATTAAGAATACTACAATTAGATTGTTACAGTTATTACATCAATTTTTTTTAGTACTTTAAAAATCTAAGGTATAAATAAGAATAAGAATATAGATAGTTTATATAAAATTGAAAAGACATCTCTTTATAAACGCGTTTTTGAACCTCTCAGTTTTAACAATTGGTAGCTCAAAGTCATGACCTCTCCGTCTTAAAGGTCTATTTAACTTACTAGGTAAAAGATTGTGTAAAGCATTGATTCTTATCATCATTTATAATTCTTGACCATAATTTCTTGTCTCTGTTCGATATTATTTCTTTAAAATCTGATCTGTTGCTTGTATAACCATTTCTATAGGCACGATTGACAAACTTATCAATCTGACTTACGTATTTATTGTACGATGCTCCACCCCAAACTTCGGCTGCAAAGGTGAAAAGAGAGACTATAAGACTATTGAAGAGAAGATCCAATTGATGCGTAGAGAGCCCGTAATGTTTGCAAACTCTTAGAATATACATTCTTTTACTAGCTTTTTTCATCATCTCTTCAAAATGTTTATCCCATTTTCCAGGTATTTCTTCCATCGTGACACCTAATAATTTGAGCCATTCTTTCCGTATTATGGATGGAATGAGATCCGGAAGGGGAATAGACACTTTTCCGCGAACTATCATTTCATAGGTTTTCTCCATGTTTAAAGACATTCTATTCTCGTTTGACCATAGTTTCATGTTTTCCACTTCATCCCCAGCTGAATCTTCGCAATCATAAACTGGTGCTATTATTGCAATATCATCAGCAAATTTAGATAAATCATTGGAGAGATTCACCGCCTTGATATCATTGACCATTATAGTAAACATTACAGGTCCAAGTACAGTACCCTGGGGTACGCCACGATTAATGTCCAAAAATTCAGTTGTGACACCATCAACTTTCACTCGCAGCTCTCTGTTTGCGGTTGTTCAAAAAGTCAATCATCCAGTTTATAATATATGGATTAATGAGTATTTTCTTGATTTTATTAAACAAAATATCATGTTGGACACTGTCAAATGCTTTACTAAAGTCAAATGAGATTACTCTAACTGATCTAGCACCTTAAATCAAGGCTTTTTAACCACATATGTTGATATTTTATTAGGGCCATGGTAGAATTATGCCCTTTTTTCTATGCAAATTGATCATCCCCAATATAATTATACACTGTATCAGCAACTTCACTTTGATACACACATTTCTCAAATAGGCGCATAATGATATCTGTTAGTGAGATAGGTGTAAGCTGGGAACAGGAATTAATTGAGTTTTCTTTTGGACTGGGTATCACATCAGCTCTTTTCCAAACATTCGGAATCTTCCCACTCTTCAGAGAAGTATTAAATATTCTCGTTATAACAGGAGTCAATATCACTGCGTACGTCTTCCAAAACCAGTACGGTATGTCATCTGGTCCGGATGTTGTGCGTTTCAATTTTCGCAAAAAATTATACACCATGTCTAATGAAAGCGAGGGAATTCTGGTGTCCTTAGAGATGGACAGCAACTGGGGAGCAGTGTATTCAGGGTCAGTATTTATGCCTTGGAAGTAAGTGTTTATTACACTTGGCTCTATTATAGAACTAACTGGTAAAGTGTTTCCTTTTCTTCCAGTCATACTGTTAACTTTATTCCACCATTTCTTAGATCCATTTTTCTCATTTTTAACAGCATTCACCTGGTTGGAGTGGATAAGACGATTAATTTGATTCTGTAAACGAGTAATTGTCTCTTCATCATTCGTTCTCATTGCTTGCTTTCTCTTTTTTAACAAGTGCTTAACAAGCGGAGACATGAACGGTGGGTCACGTGATGATGATCGAACTTTTATTAGTGGAAAACAAGTTTCAAATTTAGGCCATAGAGTTTCATAAAATTGAGTAGCCATCTCATCAGAGGAAAGCTCCTCGTTTATTATATTATATTAGTCCAGTCAACAGAGTCTAAATCACTAAACATTCTTTGTTTTCTATGGTCTGGCACGTCTCTGAAGAATAAATTCGTTCTTTCTGCTTTTATAGCATCTTTTGGAAATGTTATAATAATGTTATGGTCAGATCTTAATAGACCTTTTCTCACTTGTACTTTTTTCCAATAATGCGGAACGTTAGTTATAAAGACATCAAGAATATTGTTGCATCTCGTAGGTGATTTGACCATTTGAATAAGGGATTGCTGACTAAGTAGATCATGAATAATTAGTTTGTTTATATCTCCAGCAATAATAATATTCATATTTGGATCACGCAATAAAATTTGCTCACAAGAATCAATCAAATAGTCTATCAAATCTTTGGCGTCATAGCTATAATCGCCAGGGGGATGATAAATTGCTGCAACACTAAACACAGAGTTTTCAGTTATTATTTTCACCCAAATGCATTCGAACATATTTTCTACTTCTAGTATGTTTTCCATTCTCCAATCATTCCTACATAGTATCGCTACTCCACCCCCACGTGTATCCTGCCGATCTTTCCTGGCAATACCGTAACCAGGAGGGCAATTCAGTGAACTTGGTATAGCTGAATGAAGCCACGTTTCAGATATAAAACAGAGATCAATGTTGTTGCTATTAAGTTCAGCATAGAGTGCAGGATAAGCATCAGGCTTAGCCAGCGATCTAGCGTTCAGCACTAAACATTTAAGAATTTGTCTGGGTTTGCTGATTTCACGTCCGATAATTTTAACTTTAATTAGGTTTCTGCAGGCGTGGCGTGGTTTAGATTTTTGTTTTGCTGAAAATTTTCTAGCTGATGTACGTACTGGTATTTGATTAGCCATTATACAAGAGTTGTAATGGCTAATCAAATACCAGTACGCACAGAAGACGTAACAACTCGACTGCGTCTCGTCCGTCTCGTGGGCCAATTTTTTTGTTCTTACCACGTTGTGACATTTATCTGCACATCTATAACTGAACAAACAACGGAAAATTGCCAAAATGGAATCTATTTGTTAAGAACACTGCCAACATATATGTCATGGTATTTATTACTTTCCATTTCCAGTGGCGCTTTTATCTTTATTTCTCTAGTATAACCTATTGCTATGCTTGGATAATTTCATTTATTTTTTCTTTGTCCTTTTTTAACTTATGGCTAAAGTCAGAATGAATTTGTCGAAAGATCACAACAACTGGATAACCGTCGGGACTTTAATCAGATTAATCAGAAAACCTATAGCTATTTATGCTGATTACATTGTCAAAAATTGGCACCAAAAGCTGTGTCAGGATTGCAGAGCATTTGGAACATGCACCACTCCAGCAAGTTGCCTGAAAAAAGAAACCACATGATCTTTGTTCGTCGTGCAAAGGATGGTATAACAAGCTCGCGTCGTCACACCGAAGTGGGAATAAGTCTCAGATCAAATGGCGACAAAACTGCGATACATCAAAATGGTCTGTCGATGCATGGGAAGTAGCCAAGTTCTTTATGTCCATCCTTGGAGACAACAAGAATGCCGTAAATGATGCAGAATCCACTGATTTATCATCTCTTCTTAACGTTCTCGAATGGATGGAAGATGTGGCTTTTGGTGGAGACAGATGTGTGGATCTGGACGTGGTGAGGAAGCTCCGTTCAGAAGTCAGAAATACGTGGACACATGCTTCAAAGCAAGAAACGACCGAAGCTGAGTTAAACAACTCTTTTGTTATTGCCAGGGAGTTTCTTGCTGATCTTGACACAGTCTTTCGTCGTAAAGAAGTCAAGGAATGCGCCGAAGAGATCCGATCTTTACAAGCCAACGGACTAACCAATGTCGTTGAAGCCGAGTTAAACAGCCTGCTTTTGCTGCGCAATAAGCTGTGTGTAGATGTCAACCAGATGAAAGAAGAAATAAAGAATCTAGACCAAGCTCAGACCTCTGACAGGCAAGTTATAGAGGAAAACGAAAGAAAATTGAAGGATCTTGAAGAATTCACAAAACAATGCTGCCTAAGAATGGACGATTTTCAGAAATGGAAAGAAAACCTGGATAGCTTGTTCAACAGCTTCAGACCTCAAATGAAAGTTTTCGCCAAGAAACTGAGAGAAACTTCACAGAAATCCGTGTAGCCATCAAAGAAATACAAGATACCATAAGTGTTCAAGAAAATGAACAGTCGAAGCTAAAATGCTGCTTGCCCGAGAAATTATCAACGTTTGTTAGTCGTAATACTGAAGTAGACTCAGTACGGAATTTCCTAAAACAGGAAAGTTGCGGAATTGTTTCGATTGTTGGTCCACCAGGGTTTGGCAAAAGCACTATTGCAGTCCAAGTTTCGCATCAATTAAAAGAGGAGAATATTCCTGTCATCTTTTCATATCTGTCAAATACTTCCACCGTTCCTGAAGTGATTCAACGTCTTTGTCATGATATTGGTGTTTATCCTGGAGAAGATCCTAAGTCTTCATTGATATGCTGGTGTGGAAACATCAAGGAAAAAGTTGTCCTCGTCATGGACAACATCGAGCAGCTGCTTGAAGGCAACACTAGATCCAAGTTCACTGATCTGGTAAGTACGCTTCGCAAGAATTCAAATCAACAGATGCAGATTCTGACAACGTCAAGAACTGTATTCTCCGTTTCCAACCTAAATAAGGTCGAAAATGTTCCAGTAGGAGAGATGGATGATGAATCCAGCGTCGAACTTTAAAAGAAGTGTTGTCTTAATGAAGAAGTAGAAGATGAGTACTTGCACAAGTTGGCTAACCTGTGTGGTCATGTTCCCCTTGCATTGTGCATCGCAGCTTCCCGAATTCATGAATTTGAAGATCCTGCTGAATTGATAAGGTGGTTAGAAAAACGGCCTATGGCAGCTTTAAAATCCACAGAGCGCAACCAATATGTCCAAAACGCCATGGAGATGTCTTTCGAAAGGTTGAAAGACGAAGATAAGAAAGCGTTCGTTCGTCTTGCAATATTTGATGGAGATTTTAATAGAGATGCTGCTCAAGAGATTATTGAAAGAAATCTTTACCAGACCCAAGACTTTTTGAAGAATCTCGTAGATCGAAGTCTAATACAGCGCACTGCGGTTGGACGCTTCTTGATCCATTCTCTTGTTCGAAGGTTTCTGACCGATTACGATCAGCTTCAAGATGAAAGGCCAGCGGCACAAGAACTGATAGTGAAACACTTCCTCAAGTTGTGTCAGTCGTGGACCGAGAAGTATTATTCCAAAGATGGATCCAGTGATGCAAGGGAGTTATTAAAGAAGGACGCCCACAATGTCGAAAAAATGTTAAAAGTCTACCAAGGAACAAACCTTGAACAAAGCATCGTCGAGTCTTTGCTATGTAGTGGTATATATCAATCGTTATCCAGATTTTTTTACAACTTCATCCGATATATTTTCTCACAAACGGTGATAAAAAATTTCTTGGAATTTTGTGTTGAATTAGCGAAGAGGGAAAAGCAACTGGCGATTCAGATCAATTTCCAATGTCTGCTATCAGATCAAGAAGGTCGCAAATCGGCATGGAAGTCTAGCGAGTACATGAAAATGGTTGAGCAAATCAAGGACGTGTTTGACAGAAATGAAGAAAACCTGAAAGAAGATGGTGCCCTGTGTAGTCATGTTTACTATTGTTATGGTCGGTGGCTTTCACGCATTGATCCAACGTCATCATGCCCTGATCCACTAAAAGAAGCTAATGATTACCTCGAAGAGTCGTTACGTTTACGAGAAAGCAGAGAAGGAAGTCCTGTAGAGAGAGCTGATGAGGCAATCACGCTATGTCAGCTTGGATTAATAAGCAAGAGACGTGCCAAATCAGATGAAGAAGCGTATGAAAGTCACATGATCTGTGCTAAAAACCACTACGAGCAAGCTCTGGAGTCAGCCAAAAAGCTTTTGGGCTATCACGAAGTAACATCTACTTGCTATAAAGTTCTTGGTGATTTGTATATGGTTTGGAGACGGTCAAAAGAAGCCCTGCCGTATTACAAAGATGCGAAGGATATGTATAGGAAACTAGGGCTTGATTCCAGTGTACCTATGGTTTACTTGCTTAAGAATTATGGCGCGTGTTTTTACCATATTCATCGTTTCGAAGAAGCCAAAGCACTGTTAAATGAAGCTCGTGAGATAGCTGACAAGCTTGCTGAAGGACACACTCCTTGTAGAGCTCAGGTGTATTTAAGTTTGGCACAATGTTTTCGCTCGTGGAAAAATGATTGCCAAGAAGCCGCAAAGTACGCTCGAGTAGCAATCGAGTTGAAAGAGTTCTTGGGCGAAGGACATATAAGAAAATTAGAAAAACTCATTAAACCAAAAGAAAATCGCACTTGGCGTTAAATAATGGTTTTTGAAATGATCAAATGATTTCTGTAATGCGATTTATAACTTATTATGTTTTTTGATTATTTTGTACTAGAATCACAATTATTTCAACTTTATATTACAAAGTCATCATAGTACAACTATAATTATATATAGGATTTAGTGATTGTATGAAAACTTAAATACTACATGTTTCAAGTATTTTTAACGACTTGAAACCTTTTAAATTGCTTCAAACAAATATAACTTTAAACAATTATTAATTTTAATTGCTTGAAAGTATTATCTGAGAACTTTCTCATGATATATGTTTAACACTTTGAAGCCTGATTGAGTCTTTAGTATTTTATTCTGGCTAACGCTAGAGGTCCAGGCCTCAAAATGTTAAAAATATAGGTTTATATACAATAACTGTTGTATAACTCTGGATAACTTTTACAGCCGTTTTAAAAACGGTCGAGTGATTTCTGAAGTCAACCTGTTTAAAATAATCTAAGTCAATTAGTCGTATGTAAATTGTTCTCTTTAGCTACCTTGATCTGAAACTTCCTATTATTTTAATAAAAATTTTCAACGTTTGTGGGCTTTGCGAACGTGGCCTCTCTTTACCACGGAGTGGCCCTTCTGCTCAGTTATTTTTTCTGTGGTGGAGGCTTCAGTTGTTGGCGAAGGCGCACGAAGAATTTCGCCTTGCTGGAAGTAAAAGAATATTATTGTGTTCATGTTCAATCGATCAGAACAAAAATTTAAATTTAAATTCTAAGAAGTGAGGTATGCTTGAAATGTACGTAAGACAATGAAAATAAATTTAATTTCCGCAACATCCCTCTCGTCTGAGATAAATAAGGCTAGGCATGTATAAGCATGCAGGGCATTGGAAATCACATGAGCTTCATTCAGATATTTTTGTGACATCGTGATTGTGATTCAAGGAGCTATAGCAAGCAGAATAGTCAAAGCCAATTCAATGATGAGTGTTTACGATGAAAACAAGAGAGAAGACGACATTATATGACTGTATTTCAACAAGCCAGAGCTGACAAAATTCCACTGCAGGTAAGCTTGTTTCTGACTCGATGAATGAGAATGTCAACTTCTCCTTGCTTTAAACTATATAACTACTATGTACATCATTCACGTATGTACTATTACCTTGATTTTGTTGGTTACTTATAAAACAGATTATTGTTAGCTTTCGATTAACGCTTCATGCCGGAACTATGACGCAATATTTTTTCAAGTGGACAGTCGATGTCGCTTTAAACTGGTCAAACCGTAGCCTAATTTCTAGGCCTTCCTCGGTTGACACGTTTCGGAAGTGATCCGAACAGATCCGCTGGGAAGGCCTAGCAACATTCGTAAACACTTTCACTTTACAGCTCAGTTGTTTATTGAGGAATAATTGTGATGTTATGACGTCCTAAGTGTTTCCAGACACTTACTATTTCCATCTGCATAAAATAATACAAGCCCCTACTCACCTCGGATCGACGAAGATTCACTGTCCTAGCTCCTTATCACTAGCTTTCCTTCTGCAACCGCCAAAAGTTGAAAGTTAAACAGTTAAATTTTCATTTCGAGCTCCAATTGGAATATATTACATAATTTCTTTCTTTCGATCGCCAAGATCTTAAACTCTTTGGTGAAATCTTCGCAGACATCCTAAGATGAAAATGATGTATAAAGTATTAAATAACATGGGTCCAACTTCACTCACTAACCTTTTTACTTATAAAAATGAGATAACAAACTATAACCTTCGGGATATTTCAAGTAGTCTTTGTTTACCAAAACCGCGTACTAACAATATGAAAAAAAGTTTTATGTATGATGGAGCATTCCTTTGGAACTCCATTCCAAAAGAAATTCGGGGAAGTACATCCCTCACTTCCTTTCAAAAGAAAATCGCTGCTTGCATTGACATTTGAAAGTTGAATTGAGTGTATTATAGATTTTCCTGTAAATACTTTTAGTTTGATTACTTTCTAGTTGGTTATGTTAACTTCAGGACTACATGTTATATCTAATTTTGTAAATAGTTTCTTATTTTTTTGTCTTTTTCCTTTATATGTAAATATCTTTTGCACACGCCTCTCGTGGAAATCAGCTTCGGTTGACGGGGTCAACGTGTTTAAATAAAGTTTCTATATATATATGCTTTTTACTGTCGCTACGCTAGATCCCAGGAACACTCGAAGGGCCGGAACGATTCTGGGCAGGACCTTTTTGCGAATGTTGCTAGGCCTTCGCGTTTCCAGCCTCTCCCCAGTCTTCCCAAGAACCCAAACCGACTACGCGGCCAAGCTCATGGCGGAAACGAAAGGCTTAGAAACTAGGCTAGTCAAACCGGTTATTCTTCGACTATAGCCGAGATTCGTGCGATCTTATTACAGTACACAGCCAAAAATAACAAAGCTATAAGCATAGCAACTGATAAAAATGATATAAAATAGCAACATGCAGGTCAAGCTATTAGTCACATTTAATTATACCTAAGAAATTCAGACATAAAAAACAATATAATTACAAACAGAATATTTCGTTACAAACAGATAAGGTGGCTCCATACAGTTTCTTGAAAAATGGAAAATACAAGTTTGAGAGTCCAAAACACGTGCATAAACAATTCAGAAAAAGAATAAAACTAAATGTTATACATAAATAAATGGCAACAGTTGTTGCTATGGTAACAATGACGTTTCAAAATGGCTGCCAATTACCCTTCAAACTAATTAAAATTCGAGAAAAACTTTGGTGACCCCCAATTTTTTTTCATTAAAACGTTTCTTGAAGTATGAGTAATCAAAGGCCGATTTTAAAAATAATTCTGAAACGAATAATTTTTTCCCCGGAAAAATCTTGTTTGTTAATTTTTAAAAAAATTGGATCTACAGAATTTTTTTAAAACCGGCCTATTGATTACTCGTACGTCAAGAAAAATTTTAATGAAAAAAAAATTGAGGGTCACCGAAGTTTTTCTCGAATTAAATTAGTTTGAAGGGTAATTGGCAGCTATTTTGAAACGTCATTGTTACCATAGCAACAACTGTTGCTATTTATTTTTTAAACAAACAATTTTTGATTGTCAGAATTTTTAACTATGTATAACATTTAGTTTTATTCTTTTTCCGAATTGTTTATGCACGTGTTTTGGACTCTTAAACTTGTATTTTCCATTTTTCTAGAAACTGTATGGAGCACTAATCGTAATTACTGTGTTACTGGACAATATTTTGCTTGATTTTTGAATATAATTATGAATTAGTATAATCTATCGCTATGCTTGGATAATTTAACATACTTTTTTGGGTTTTTTTAATTTCTGGCCAAAGTCAAAATGAATCCGTCGAAGGATCACAACAACTGGATAACCGTTGGAGCTTTAATCAAATTAATCAGAAAACCTATAGCTATTTATGCTGATCACATTGTCAAAAATTGGCACCAAAAGCTGTGTCATGATTGCAGAGCACTTGGAAAATGCACCAATGCAGTAAGTTGCCTGACAAAAAAGAAATCCCGCGACCTCTGTTTATCTTGCAAAGGATGGTATGACGAGCTCGAGTCATCACATCGAAATGCGAATAAGTCTCAGATCAAATGGCGGCAAAACTGCGATACATCAAAATGGTCTGGCGATCCATGGGAAGTAGCCAAGTTCTTTATGTCCATCCTTGGAGACAACAAGAATGCCGTTAAGGATGCAGAATCCACTGATTTATCATCTCTTCTTAACGTTCTCGAATGGATGGAAGATGTGGCTTTTGGTGGAGACAGACGTGTGGATCTGGACCTCGTGAGGAAGCTCCGTTCAGAAGTCAGAAATACCTGGGCACATGCTTCAAAGCAAGAAATGACAGACGTTGAGTTAAACAACGGTTTCGTTATTGCCAATGACTTTCTTGCTGACCTTGACAAAGTCTTTAGTCGTAAAGAAGTCAAGGAATGTGATGAAGAAATTCAATTTTTACAAGCTAACGGACTAACCAATGTCGTCGAAGCCGAGTTAAACAGCTTGCTTTTGCTGCGCAAAGAGCTGTGTGTAGATGTCAACCAGATGAAAGAAGAAATAAAGAATCTAAACCAAGCTCAGACCTCTGACAAGCAAGCTATAGAGGAAAACGAAAGAAAATTGAAGGACCTTGAGGAGTTGATCAGAAAAATTCAAGATACCATAAGTGTTCAAGAAAACGAACAATTGAAGCTAAAAAGCTGCTTACCCGAGAAATTATCAACGTTTGTTAGTCGTAATACTGAAGTAAACTCAGTACGGAATTTCCTAAAACAGGAAAGTTGCGGAATTGTTTCGATTGTTGGTCCACCAGGGTTTGGCAAAAGCACTATTGCAGTCCAAGTTTCGCATCAATTAAAAGAGGAGAACATTCCTGTCATCTTTTCATATCTGTCAAATACGTCCACCGTTCCTGAAGTGATTCAACGCCTTTGTCGTGATGTTGGTGTTTATCCTGGAGAAGATCCTAAGTCTTCATTGATATGCTGGTTTGGAAACATCAAGGGAAAAGTTGTCCTCGTCATGGACAACATCGAGCAGTTGCTTGAAGACAACACTAGATCCGAGTTCACTGATCTGGTGCTTACGCTTCGCAAGAATTCAAACCAACAGATACAGATCCTGACAACATCAAGAACTGTCTTCGCAATTCCTAATCTAAATGAGGTTGAAAACGTTCCAGTAGGAGAGATGGATAATGAATCCAGCGTCGAACTTTTAAGGAAGTATTGTCGTAATGAAGAAGTAGAAGATGAGTACCTGAACACATTGGCTAACCTGTGTGGTCATGTTCCCCTTGCTTTGTGTATCGCAGCTTCCCGAATTCATGAATTTGAAGATCCTGCTGAATTGATAACGTGGTTAGCAGACAAGCCCATGCAAGCTTTAAAGTCTTCCGAGCGCAACGAACATGTCCAAAAAGCCATTGAGATGTCTTTTAAAAAGTTGGACGACGAAGATAAGAAAGCGTTCGTTCGTCTTGCAGTGTTTGATGGAGATTTCCATAGAGATGCTGCTCAAGAAATTATTGAAAGAGATCGATACCAGACCCAAGACTTTTTGAAAAATCTCGTAGATCGAAGTCTGATACAGCGCACTGCGGTTGGACGCTTCTTGATCCATTCTCTTGTTCGAAGGTTTCTGACCGATTACGATCAGCTTCAAGACGAACGGCCAGCGGCACAAGAACTGATGGTGAAACACTTCCTCAAGTTGTGTCAATCGTGGACCGAAAAGTATTATTCCAAAGATGGATCCAGTGATGCAAGGGAGTTATTAAAGAAGGACGCTCACAATGTCGAAAAAATGCTAAAAGTCTACCGATTAGGGGCAAACCTTGAACAAAGCATCGTCGAGTCTTTGGTATGTAGTGATATATATCAATCGTTATCCAGATTCTTTTACCACTTCATCCGATGTATTTTCACACAAACAGTGGTTAGAAATTTCTTGGAATTTTGTGCTGATTTAGCGAAGAGGGAAAAGCAACTGGCGATTCAGATCAATTTCCAATGTTTGTTATCAGATCAAGAAGGTCGCAAATCGGCATGGAAGTCTAGCGAGTACATCAAAATGGTTGAGGAAATCAAGGAAGCGTTTGACAGAAATGAAGAAAACCTGAAGGAAGATAGTGCCATATGTAGCCATTTTTATTATTGTTATGGTCGGTTCCTTTTTTCGCACAACAATTCAAGGTCATCATGCCTTGATCCTCTAAAAGAAGCTAATGATTACCTCGAGAAATCTTTGCGTTTACGAGAAAGCAGAGAAGGAAGTCCTGTAGAGAGAGCAGATCAGGCAATCACGTTGTGCCAGCTTGGATTAATAAGCAAGAGACGTGCCAATTTGGCGAAGCCCTTAGATGAAGAAACGTCAGATAAAGAAACGTCAGATAAAGAAACGTCAGATAAAGAAACGTCAGATAAAGAAACGGTGTATAAATTGTTTGCGGCCTACGCCAAGAACTACTATGAGCGAGCTCTGAAGTCGAGCAAAGAGCTTTTGGGCAATCACGAAGTAACCTCTACTTGTTATAAAGTTCTTGGTGATTTGTATTCGGTTTGGAGAATACCAGAAGAAGCCCTGCTGTATTACAAAGATGCGAAAGATATGCACGAGAAACTAGGTCTCGATTCCAGTGAATCTTTTGTTAACTTGCTTACGAATTATGGTTTTTGTCTTACCTGTGTCCATTGTTACAAAGAAGCAAAGGAACAGTTGAATGAGGCTCGTGAAATAGCTGACAAGCTTGGTGATGGACATACTTATTGTAGAGCTCAGGTGTACCATAATTTGGCACGATTTCTTTTTTTCGAGAAAAAAGATTTGGGAAAAGCCGCAGAATGCGCTAGAGTAGCAATGGAGTTGAAAGAGTTTCTGAGAAAAAAACAGATAATAAAAATGAAAAGACTTATCACAAAGGTAGAAAACATTTCTCGGCGTTAGATACGTTTTTGAAATTATCAAATAATTTCTGTACTTTCTGTATTTTGTACTAGAATTGCAATTCAGTGAACGATGATATCCGACTTTATTACAAAGTCATCATTATACAACTAATTATATTTATATAGGATTTAGTGATTGTCTGACCTTAAAGACTGTTTCAAACAGTATATTTAATTACTTGAAACTTTTTTTAATTGCTTTATATATACCATTAATTATTTGAAATTTCAATCCATTTCTGAGAACATGTTATATTTTAACATGTAGTTTACAATAACTGTTGCGGTAGAACTCAAATAACTAAACTGAAAAATAGGTAGACTCTTAGCCTATTTTTACCCCTGGGGGGTATTCTGGCAATTTTTGGGTAGGGATGTGCCGCCGTGACCTCAAAATGTTGACCCTACCCCAGACTTAAAAAGGCGATTTTCTATACCGATAGGTATCCCAGACCTAAACTGAAAAAAATCAATACCCTATCCCAGCGGCCAGCACTGGTGTCACATCGACATCCATACTCTATCTCAGACAAAAATAGGCACCCTATCATGGTGTAACACTGAAACAAATTGCTGCAATCGTTGTAGAAAGTAGAACCTGATTCTACTTTCTGCAACGATTGCTGCAACTTGTCTTGCAACGATTTTGATCATTGGACAGCATGTTACACGATATCGCTACTCGTAGAAATCACATATAAAGCCCTGGGGACGAGCTTGAAAAGGTGTATTTTTTATTCGTTGATCACATGAAACAGTGGTGGATTATCAGTTTCGGGGCCTGGAGGCTAAATAAAATTCACGGGCCTTTATGACAATATTTTCCGGAAATTTTTTTGAATTTAGAGTCTCGGAAACACCATTTCCTGCATTCTGAGGCAGTGTACGATACAGCACTGATATTCGTATAACAACTAATCTTAATGAAAAATCCATTCTCTGGAAATTTCGGGCCTCTTGCAAGCCCGGGCCTGTAGGGGCCAGTCCAATTCTGTTGGGTTGGGGGGGGGGGGGGAGCTGAGATTTTCGCCAGAAAAATTTAGGGTTAAATATTGATTTTTAACTTGAATATTTCACAGCAATACATATCGAAATAGGCAAGTTTCAGGGTGTTGCGCGCGCATCACTTTTCAAAGAAAGTGGCAAGCTCCACTCAAAGTAAACATACTGTTGAAGATAAAGAAAGTATAGATACAGTTTCTGGATGTTTAACACTGTTATTCGGCTGTTGTTGGCTCGCTAGCAGGTCTGTTTGCCATTGCTTACTTTGTCGGGAGCCCGCCAAGAGCCCGCCAATTTCTTTGCAAGACGATGCGCGCGCAACACCCTGAAACTCGCCTATTGTCCGAAATTTTCAGCAGAAAGTGCCCGAATTTTCCTTTTTCAGATATTTTGGGAGGGCAATTGCCCCCCTCTGCCGCAATGCTTTGCGAGACACCTTTAGTTTCCCGCTCTTTTTTTCCCTGTCGGTTGGGAGGTCGGGAGCTCGCGCAAAATGTTTGTGTCGTAGCATGCCAATCTCGTCCCCAGAGCCAAATGGGCAATTCCCCCTATAGCAATGCATCATGGGAGTTGTGGTAGGCTTTCACTTTCGAGCGAAATGGCCGCCGCGAGGCGAGCATTTTGTCTGAAAGAGTAACTAGTTGTTTTACAATATTTCCTTTCCGCAATGAGGATTTTAGACTTCTCAATGGGACTGGGAGGGTGTAAACCACTTTTTGTACAAAAGACAGCGAAATCGCAGCTAAAATAAGCGAGGAAATTACTTCAGAGTGACTCGACAAGCGAATATTGATCAAATAAATACGATCCGAAGACGGTCCTTCCCGGACGTGAACAGGTGAGTAAGTAGATCGATTATAGCTCAGTATATAATTCAGCTTTTGTGACATGTATAAGTTGTTTGTCAGTCACGATCGCTTAGTTGTTGTGCTCGGAAGTCTTTCTTCCTGGCGTATTTGCTTGTTGAAATCAACATGGTTGCATGATGCACTCGACCTGTTGTTCGTAATTGCCTCTGTATTTTATTACACGATGTTTTTTAAACTTTTTGGCGCGAAAAAACCCCCATTTCTTGAGCAAGAGTTGAGATATTTTACAAAGACGCCAAGCGTAAAATAGTCTTGTCAGGGTTTTCGTTCGTTGTTTTGCTCTTCTGTTCCCATTGTTGTCGTCGGTTGCTATCCTCTTAGAATAACAAGTAGGTCCTAGAATTAGTGTAGGCTGTAAATATACATTTGGACTATAAATTTACTAAATATTTTGAAAAACTGTTGAGTTTCCAGCCGTGTTGTGTTGCAATAAACTTTTTAGTAAATATAAGAAATAATCAAATATCTAATTCTAATTTTATCAGTTAACTAGATAGCATATTTAAACCATATTAAATACATAGTTAATTTTAAATAGTAGATAGTTTGTTAAAATGTACATATTTTTTTAAACATATTTGAATAAGTTATAAATTTTACAATGGAGGATGAACCTTGTACTTCAATGTTTTTCGCCTCGCCGCTTCGCGGCTCGGCTCCCCCCAAAAGAACGTCTGCTCGCAGGCTAACTTCAATGGAGAGTCAGAGAGAAAAACAATTGCCAGTTCCTAGTGTAATTGAAAGGCGGACAAAGAATTTAACAGCTATCCCAGCATTTTCATACCAAAAATTGGAAGAACACCTAATCTTTACATGTGAAAAAACATCAGACCATAAGCCAGCAGAGGCCTTGAAACACAAGAAAGGTGGATATTGACTTTTTAAGGCAGGGTTTGCAACCCAAATCAAGGTCAAGTCCAATATCAAGGTCAAGTCCAATGTAAAGAAAGGTGATGACACAATTTTTTTTCTTGTCCACTGCCAAGTAAGCAGGGACATAGCCATGACTCCCCCCCCCCTTGATATAAAACAACAGACATGTAACTACAAAACTGATGCAATATGCCATTGTGTCAGGAAATAAACTGTAAACAGTGTATTCAATCTACTGAGTGCATTTTGAGTATCTATGTGACGTTTGCATGTTTTGAGTATATTATATGACATCTTTTAACCTTTAGAGTCTGTAAAATCTTCCTCCAAAAGCCAGGAAATGGCATTTCAGTGACTCTTGATTTCAAAATTTAATAATAATAATAATAATCAGTTTAATTACCCTTTTTGTAGTTTAACACTAATTATTTCCTGGGGGAGCATGCCCCTGGACCCCCCTAAAAATTTATTTTGACTTTGGCTCCCCCCCTTTCAAAATCCTGGCTACATCCCTGCAAGTAAGTGCTCAAATGCGGAAAAAAGTGTACCAGGTCTATGTTCACTTTGATCAAACCTCTGGGAATATTGTGTTTGCAAAATGCTACTGTCCTTATGGAGCTGGAGGTCGCTGCAAACATGTAGCAGCCCTTTTGTTTCAGTTGTTGGACTACATTGAGCTAGGGCTGACTGAGATACGCGATGACAAAACATGCACTCAGGAACTTCAGCAGTGGCATGTTCCCAAGAAATCACAACCACAGGATGCTGTTCTTTTCGAGGATCTTATTTTCCCCCAAGACAGCTACGAGAAAGATAAACATGGCTGCAAATGCCCTATTGTGGAAGGTAAGAGGCAGATATACAGTTCTACTTCAGAAAAGGTTAGCAAAAGTGACTTGGAAAAGCTTAAAATTGGTTTGGTAACAGCTGGTAGTAACTGTTCTGTGATTGGGCTTCTCACTGACAATGACTGTGTTCCATGTGAATTTGATGTTAACACACTACCATCTAGGCAGAGAATGACTAATGCAGAGGCAGAGGGAAGTAAACTTCAAGCAACAAATATAATTAAGAGAGAATATACTGGCAAGATTGAATGAAAAACCTGATTATTCCACTGTTCCTTTGGAACCAAAATGCACAGAGTTTGTCAAAGTCAGATTACAAGTTGACTGTAAGAGTTGTGAAGAAATTGAAAAAAACACACATACACAGAGTGCTTGTTTAGAATGGTATGCCCAAAGATGTAGGTTGACATCATCCATATTTGGCTCGGTGATGAAGAGACGGAAAACTATATACCCAAAGAGCATAGCTGTCTTGGGGGAAAATAAGATCCTCAAAAAGAACAGCATCCTGTGGTTGTGATTTCTTGGGAACATGCCACTGCTGAAGTTCCTGAGTGCATGTTTTGTCATCGGGTATCTCAGTTAGTCCTAGCTCAATGTAGTCCAACAACTGAAACAAAAGGGCTGCTACATGTTTGCAGTGACCTCCAGCTCCATAAGGACAGTAGCATTTTGCAAACACAATATTCCCAGAGGTTTGATCAAAGTGAGCATAGACCTGGTACACTTTTTCTGCATTTGAGCACTTACTTTGCAGTGGACAAGAAAATAAATTGTGTCATCACCTTTCTTTACATTGGACTTGACCTTGATTTGGGTTGCAAATCCTGCCTTAAAAAGTCAATATCCACCTTTCTTGTTTCAAGGCCTCTGCTGGCTTATGGTCTGATGTTTTTTCACATGTAAAGATTAGGTGTTCTTCCAATTTTTGGTATGAAAATGCTGGGATAGCTGTTAAATTCTTTGTCCACATTTCAGTTACACTAAGGAACTGGCAATTGTTTTTCTCTCTGACTCTCCATTGAAGTATAAGGTTCATCCTCCATTGTAAAATTTATAACTTATTCAAATATGTTTAAAAAATATGTACATTTTAACAAACTATCTACTATTTAAAATTAACCATGTATTTAATACTGTATGGTTTAAATATGCTATCTAGTTAACTGATTAGAATTAGATATTTGATTTTTTCTTATATTTACTAAAAAGTTTATTGTACACAACACGGCTGGAAACTCAACAGTTTTTCAAAATATTTAGTAAATTTATAGTCCAAATATATATTTACAGCCTACACTAATTCTAGGACCTACTTGTTATTCTAAGAGGATAGCAACCGACGACAACAATGGGAACAGAAGAGCAAAACAACGAACGAAAACCCTGACAAGACTATTTTACGCTTGGCGTCTTTGTAAAATATCTCAACTCTTGCTCAAGAAATGGGGGTTTTTTCGCGCCAAAAAGTTTAAAAAACATCGTGTAATAAAATACAGAGGCAATTACGAACAACAGGTCGAGTGCATCATGCAACCATGTTGATTTCAACAAGCAAATACGCCAGGAAGAAAGACTTCCGAGCACAACAACTAAGCGATCGTGACTGACAAACAACTTATACATGTCACAAAAGCTGAATTATATACTGAGCTATAATCGATCTACTTACTCACCTGTTCACGTCCGGGAAGGACCGTCTTCGAATCGTATTTATTTGATCAATATTCGCTTGTCGAGTCACTCTGAAGTAATTTCCTCGCTTATTTTAGCTGCGATTTCGCTGTCTTTTGTACAAAAAGTGGTTTACACCCTCCCAGTCCCATTGAGAAGTCTAAAATCCTCATTGCGGAAAGGAAATATTGTAAAACAACTAGTTACTCTTTCAGACAAAATGCTCGCCTCGCGGCGGCCATTTCGCTCGAAAGTGAAAGCCTACCACAACTCCCATGATGCATTGCTATAGGGGGAATTGCCCATTGCCCCGGCCGCGCGATTCGGTCTTACTGGCAGTCTGGCACTAGTTCAAGTTTTGGAAAAAAAAAACAAAGATGTCGGACGCACGTGAAGCTAAAACTTCGGGAACAAAACGTAAAATTAAAACTTCTAACGATGGTGGAGGGACGATAAAAAGGCAGAAAAAGAAGAAAAGGTGAGTGACATAATGAAATAAGAAAGATAGAGCTCGAAAACTTTGAAGGAGAACTGAAAGTAAAGATTATGCAGCAGTGAGCAAGACCAGTCCAGTTTTATCTGAGAGCAAAACGTAAATTATTGTAAATTACAAAACATTCTGGTGGATTACTCAACATTTGTGGATGATTCGTTAATATTAAAGTATCTTTCATGAATCATTTTCATTTTTGAGGGTCATTTAATATTTTATTTTTGACTAAAGTAGAGACGGTCGGTCAGTCAGTCAGTCAGTCAGTCAGTCAGTCAGTCAGTCAGTCAGTCAGTCAGTCAGTCAGTCAGTCAGTCAGTCAGTCAGTCAGTCAGTCAGTCAGTCAGTCAGTCAGTCAGTCAGTCAGTCAGTCAGTCAGTCAGTCAGTCAGTCAGTCAGTCAGTCATTGTTATTTGCCAAAATAACTTGTTATTAAGCCAAAATTCTTTCGAATTACAGACACACAAACAAGCCTTATTAAAATACACATAAAAGAATATTATTTCGAATTAGTTGCTACATGTATTATGACAGTGGTGTATTGAGGGGAGGGTGTGTTACTTAAATAGTTTCTGAATGGCAATAATAGGAGCTCTCCTGTTTTAGTGATGTCCAACTGCAGGATGATGATGAAGACTTTCCTAGAGGTGGCTCGAACCCATTGACTCCTCTTGAAGTCCGACAGATCAGGGATGAAGCAGAAAAGGATGTTTTGTTTGGTGTAAGTCAAACCAATGCTATATCCAGGGCTAATTTGGGCACATCTGTCAGTGCTAATAATTAATAATGATATAGCATATATAGCCCTCGAAGAGGGGTCAGGCATGCCGCCCAGGAGATTTTGAAATTTAGAGTCTTGGAAATGCCTTTTCTTGCATCCTGAGGGGTGATTTATAATTTTGGGGGGTACACAAACCAGTGTCTCAAATCTCTTGGATACAGCCCTGTAAACATTTTACAGAAAATGGTTATAGAGTTGTGCTGCTGAAATTTAAAATAAAACCTGAACTATTCCATCATGCTTATAAATGGTTTGAATGATTGAACGTGACTGACTGCATAATTCCCCAATCTTGAAAATTTTGGCAGGAACCCAGTACATCCCAGGATTTCAGATCTAATTCTTAGCCTGAAGACATTGAACTTACATGACATTGTACACTTTCCCTTCACCATAACTTTACATAATGTATACTATAACTTAACCCTATCCAGACTGGGGGTTGGGGGGTTGGGGTGGAAGTGCCCATGCTGATTTTAAAAGTTAATATCTCCTAAGCCAGTACAGGTATGGTTCTGAAATTTTATGACTTTTCCTAAATATATATGGGCTTTATGTGTGGAAAATTTGGTGAAAAAATATTACGCAAAAAAAAAGTTACAGTGGAGTCGTGAACACCTACCAACACAATTTCAGCAGACAATTTTTCTTATGTTTACTTTTATAATAGTTACAATAAAAGTAAGCACTTTTTAATAAAGAGAAGCTATTTTTTTGATATACTACCTTTTTTATGTTAACAAAACAAGAAGAAAAAGAATTTTGGAAATTCTAAAAATCCGGGGTTTTTGCAATTAATGATGTCATAATTTGTTGCCATGACAACATAAGTGTAACACATACTTGGACAAGGCATACCATCCACCTGTAAAAGTTTCGTCAGAATACACCAGATGGCTCAGGAGATATTGACGGCGGGCACTCCCCAGTCCCAGAAGACAAAAAAAAGCCTGGTCTGGATAGGGTTAAGTATCAGGACTTTTTTCTTCTTCTAAGAAGACTTAGGAGTCCTGGTTAGACTAATTTTGGTTATGTTTAAACCTAGACTTCAACTCCTGGTAGTCAAACAAAGCAAAAATCCAAGAAAAAGAAACAGAAGTTAAATGATTCTAAACCATCTATTGAAGACAGTTTTGTTTATGTCAAAGAAGATACTAGGGTTGTTGATACTCTCACATTTAAGGTGTGTGAATGATTGCGTAGTCTGGGAATGCACACTGTCTGTTTGTCTGTCTGCAAATATATCTGTCTGTTATGGGTGGCACCAGACACTACACTGTACATAATTTATTATCAGTTAAAGAACACATTTCTTGAACTATAGAATTTTTATTTAGATAAGGAATTCATGCAGATAAACAATTAAAATTGAATATTAAATTAGTCTATTCAAGTATCAATAACATAAGTCACCATTGTCCCATATTAAACTTGCTCCCAACTTGACCTTGTATACAGCTCAGTTGATAAAGCACTAGTAATAATTATTATGGTACCTGTAAATCTTCATGCACTGTATGAAGACTATTGTCTAGATATTGAAGAAACTAGTCTGTCTTGAAATATCAAATAGTCTAAGTACCATCATTCAACCACCAACTCCCAACGTGACCTGTAGCTTGGTTAATTGGTAGAGCATTGGACTAGTAAACCATAGTAAACCAAAGGTCGGTTTCAAATCCCAGCCAGGCTAACTTGAGTTTTCTCTAAGGTCATGGGTTCAAATCCAAGCCAGGCCAAGTAGAGTTTTCTCTAAGGTCATGGGTTCGAATCCCAGCCGGGCCAAGTAGAGTTTTCTCTACTTGTCCAATATGGTTCGTCACTCTGAGTAACACTTATTATTAGATGGTCACATGTTTGAATCCCAGCTATGGCATACTGTAGTACAAAGTAGAGATGGTTTGTTTACTGGAAGTGACACCTCTATAACCTTATTTTTACCTACCTAGTTTACATACATATTTTTTATTGTTTGTAAAATACAGAAACTTTCAAAAGGAGTGTTGCTACTTGGAGTTGTCCAAGAAGTGTTTGACTTTGAGTTGGTTGTGAGCTTACCAAATAATTTAAGTGGCTGTGTTCATATCACAAATATCAACAAGGCTTTTACATCGCAACTTGAAGAAGAAGCTTCTGACACTGAAGATGCAGAGGTACTGTTATGCCAGATTTTCAGTTGGGATACCAGTTTCAAAAATGCTGATATCTAATTTGACTTTACATTTAACTTGCACTTGTCACCATTTTTTTCAGCCTGAAAGCTTGACTAGATTGCAAAAGTTTTTTCCAGTTGGCACCATAGTGAAATGTGTGGTGGTTTCTACTGACTCTACCAAACATGGCCATAGTAAGGTCAGATTATCTGTGGATCCAGCTGAAGTGAACAGCTCATTGACTGCCAATACTATCAGCCCTAATATGGTGCTCTCTGGATACGTAACAAGTATTGAAGATCATGGTTATGCCATTTCTTTTGGGATAGAGAAGGTCAAAGGATTTTTATCTAAGACCAATGTCTCTGGTAGGTAGTGCAGCCGCCTTATGAGTCTGTCTGGGGGCCAGAAATTTTTTCTGAGTAATTGAGCTTGATGAACATCCACCAAACATCTGTTATATTACACCAAGCTTGCAAACATACCGCATGCACTATTACCAAAACCGATGATGCGCGGCATGGCCCAAAATAAACATGTCATGTTTTCCACCAAAACATTAACAAATCCGTCTGCATTCCTTAGCCTTTGAAATTGACACCGTGAGATCACTGCAATATGATTGTTCCATTTGCTACTTCTGAATTCTCCAGCCAAAAACGTTTAGGAATGCAGATGGATTCATCAATGGTTTGGACTGAAATCATGATGTGTTTTTTTGGGGCCATGCCGCACATCATCGGTTTTGGTAATACATGTATTTTTATTATATAAGTAATCGATAAAGCATGAGCAGCCAAGCTGTATTTGATTTACAAGCTAGGTGAGCTGCAAGCGAGCCATAGTAAATCAGATACAGCTCAGCTGTAAATCAGGATGATGCTGTATCCGATTTACAACCGCTGCTACAGTATTGATTTCTTTTGTGTTTTCATCATGAATTATTAATGAGTATTTTAATTATATATCATTCATATCATCTTAACTACATCTCATCTGCAAACGCTAACCACTAATGACTTAGGGGCACATATGAATTTGCAATGACCTTAGCTCTCCATCTGAGCCTCAGTGGCTCAATGGTTAGAGTGCATAGATGGATTTTCTGGGTGTGTGTGTGTGGGGGGGGGGGGGGGGTGCTACCCCCCAAATATTTGTTTTCACCCCCAAACGAAACGTTCACCACATGGATTCAAACAACACAGTAATTTGATAGAACCCTATTTCGGGTTTACAGGGTCATTTAACTCTCTCAAAGGACCTGCCAAATTCATTGACTTGACAACTTCAAAAACCTTAGTTTTTTGCTTTGAATGCCTTCTGATACATGTGCTCTAGAAACCTTGATTTTTTTCAAAATTTTCCGGGGGTGCTTTGCTTTCTAGCCTCCCACCAGCGGCTCCACCCCTGGACCTCACTGGAGGATGAGCCCTGCAGCACAATGTTTGGTGACGCCTTGTGTTACCTCACCAGCTCACCCCCCCCCCTAAAATTTCTGGCACCCCCCTAGTAATAAATATTAAAATCCGTCTATGTTAGAGCGTGTAACTTTATGTAACCAGTCATTAGAAGATTGCAGGTTTAAACCCTGTCTGGGAGTCAGAAATCTTTTCTGAGTAATAATTGAGCTTGACGTACATGTACATCCACCAAATGTCTAATACTTTACACCAAGCTTGCAAATGCACCACATGCACTACATGTATATATACATACAGCTTATCATATTCATTTAACTACATCTCATATGCAAACACTACTACTTGGAGCATATATATATATATATAATAAAAGTAGCGTGCTGCGTAGGCAGTGTAGAAACAACAATCGAAATATAGTAAGTTTAGATATACTGCCGAAACAGAGAAGGTAGGAGTCTAATGTTTCGAGCGAAGGCCTTTCGTCGAAACGTTAGACTCCTACATTCTCTGTTTTGGCAGTATATCTAACCTTACTGTACTTTGTATATATATATATATATATATATATATATATATATATATATATATATATGTGACTATGAATTTCCAACCTTACACTGTAGCTCTCCATCTGAGCCTCTAATGGTTAGAGTGTCTAACTCTAACCAGTCATTAGAAGGTTGCAGGTTCGAACCCAGGTGAACATCCACCAAATGTCTGCTACAATACATTACACCAAACTTGGAAATGTACCACCTGCACTACATGTATGTACTACAACTTATCATTATCACTTTAAATAATTGCATCTCATATGCAAATGTCTACCATTTACTGTAGGAGCATATGCAAACAACTTATCATAAAACTAAAAGTGTTGTTTAATTTGCCTTTAATTTGGTTACTGATTATTGTAAAACTGTAGGTTAAAATATCAATTAGTAATTGCCCTTTCTAAAATTTTGTTGCAGAGGAACTCTGTGTTGGGCAAGTGGTGGACGGTCTTGTGATGTCTATAAGTGGTGAGAAACGATTGGTTCAGTTGCAGTGTGACAAGAGTAAAATTAGAACCAGCCATGTAAGTGCCTGTAACTTTTTTTAAAGTGTATATGAAATGAAAATTAAGTTTGTCTAATTTGGAAGAACTCTTGAAATGGTAAAGTAACATCTTCTACAGTTTTTCCATAGGTTACTTCGTTCTTAAGATATTTGCTATTTGTTTGATAATGTAAATTATCACACTGCATAGGTCACATTGTATAATGAGTTGCTGGAAAATTAGGAATGTCGTTGAACAAAGTCACACGAAACTGGCAGCGCATGTAGGTGTATTTGTCTCATGACTTTAAACAAACACAGGTTCAACCGATTTGACAGATTAATATCAATGATGTGCATGATTTCTCAGTAACTCATAATCAGATAATGATTAATATACAATGTGACGTATGCAGGCTGTGTGATCATTTACATATCAAACAAATAGTAAGATCTCAAGAACGAAGTAAGATATGGAAAACCTGTAGAAGATGTTACTTCACCATTTCAAGAGTAAATTCTTCCAAATTAGACAAACTTGATTTTCATTTGATATACACTTTAAGCCATTACTAAGGGTTAACCTGGGATGGTTAACTTTCAGAACTACAATAATGGTCAATTACACATGTAGCAATCAAAGTACAGTACAGTACATAATTTATTTTGCTCTGATGAAGGCCTGAGTCAACAGGTTGGAAACAGTCTTTGTAAATATATCTTATTAGATGTTTTGGTGTGTAGTATCGCTGTATATTTTTATGAGTTGTGCCGTATTATGCCGAGCCCGCACAACTGCTCTGATCAACAAAATTTTATGGAAAAAGAAAACTCTAAAAAGGCCAGAGAAGTAGCGTGACTTGCACCAAGACAAAATAATAAGCATACATGAAGTAGTCTCCTGTGTGTAAATTTGATTGGCTAACAAAATCTGTCAAACCGGTTTTCTACTATCCAAATAACTAACTATCCAAATATCACTGTATATTTGTACTCATTTTTAGCGTTATTTGGACAGTTTTTAATGTAATTGTATAATAATAAATAATATTATCTAGTGTTACCAAAAATTATTGCTTATTAGTTATAACTTATTTTTTTTACTTAAGATTACCCAAAAGGACAAGATTGTCTTTTCCAGTTTATTACCTGGGATGTTGGTCAAGGCAACTGTGAAAAAAGTGAGTAGGGTAATAAGAAAGCTAATGAGTTTTCAAAGGAACTGCCAGATATCTTACTGTATGGGGCTGGTTTTGGCCAGTCTGGCAGTCAAAGGGTTGAACAAGATAACTTTGTTATGTAGTTTGGGTTTTGCTAGTTGTAACTCAGACTGCTATTGGTTCATTTATGGTCACATGATGGGATTAGACAAATCAAATGTTTCCCACATGGGCAAATTTTGTGACAATTGTTGCCCGCTCAGGTAACAACTGCTTGGTGAAAGTCTAGCTAAACAGCCTAAACCAAGGAAAAATCCAACGAAAACCCAGCTATTATAACAAAGCACTTTTAATGTCTGATCATCGGGAAACATTTAGTTTTGTGTTCTCTCAAGTCTCGATGTTTCCTTCAACTTTGTCTTGGGAAACATTGAGACCCTCAGGATTTCAAGCAAAATTAAATGTTTCCCTCATGACCATTAAGTGTTAGTAATAATAATAATAATAATAATAATAATAATAATAATGGTCTTTATTGCATAAGATAAAAATACATATCTTATGTTACAGGTATATCATACATAGTAAGCATACAATGAAAACTAGTTACAATTGGACTATAGTACAAACATATATAATATATAGGTATACAAATATTTCAGATAGCTAGATTATAGTTAAACATTAGACGATTAATGAAACTATTCTTGAATCTCTCTGAGTTTATACTTTCGGGCGCAGACTAGATATATTTCGAAGGTTATAATTAGTATCCTTAACTTTAGGAAGCTGTTTATGTAGTGGATGTGTGTCTAGTCTCTTTACTTTATTAAATATTAAATAAATACTAAATATTAAATAATATAACATACTGTACTCCACTAACTATTGCCACCATAATTTATTGTCAATGAAAATACTGTATACCTGTACTCAAATTTAAAGCTCTTCATCACTCAGGTGAAGTACATGTAGTTTGTTATGTATGAGTCCATTCCAACTATGATCAACCTCACACACCCCCCCCCCCCCCCCCCCCCCACACACACACACACACAATTCAGGCTGAACTCAGGCTGGGCTGATTTTGGGTTGGTTGTGGTGTATTTACTATATATATAGATCGTTTTCATGAGTCTGGCCTGAGATTCAGTTCAGGTCAGCCTAATCTCAAGTCACCTGCTAAACCGAACTGAAGCACTTTCACCTCTCAAATTTGATATTGTTTTAAATGAGATTGATGTCAAATCGACGTGAAATAATGATTCTTCAGTGGTCATAAGCTGTAAGGCAATTGACTCAAATCTTGGAGTAACAGTGAAACCAAGCCTTCATATAATTTCAAGGCTGGTCTCATGTAAATGAAAAGCAAAATGCAAAATTCAGGCTGGTCCTAGTTCAAAGCCAGCCTCACTGCCTCATGTAAATAGAGGGGAAATTTAGTGGCCCGCTAATTTACTGTATGTGTTAATGATATTACAAATATATTGTGTGAATTTTTAATGTGCAATATTACATTATCTCCAATCACATTTTGTTTTTCATTAAATAGGTTAGCTCTAATGGTCTAGCAGTCACATTTCGTGGTGGCTTTGATGGAAGTGTATATCTTCCTCACTTGAAAAAAACATGGTCTAGTGGTGATGACTTTGAGAAAATCTATCCCATCAAAACAAGGGTAGGACACTTAAATTCATCATATTGTCAAGACTGTAGTGTTGCGCTGATATGAAATTATGAAATTTTATTGATATCTTCAGTTTGTTTGTTTCTCTGCTTGTTTGTTTGTTTGTTTGTTTGTTTGTTTGTTTGTTTGTTTGTTTGTTTGTTTGTTTGTTTGTTTGTTTGTTTGTTTGTTTGTTTGTTTGTTTGAATGTTTGTTTGTTGGTGTGTGTTTGTTTATTTGTTTGTTCATTCATCTGTCTGTCTGTCTGTCTGTCTGTTTGTTTGTTTGTTTGTTTGTTTGTTTGTTTGTTTGTTTGTTTGTTTGTTTGTTTGTTTGTTTGTTTGTTTGTTTGTTTGTTTGTTTGTTTGTTTGTTTGTTTGTTTGTTTGTTTGTTTGTTTGTTTGTTTGTTTGTTTGTTTGTTTGAATGTTTGTTTGTTTGTTTGTCTGTTCATTCATCTGTTTGTTTGTTTGTTTGTTTGTTTGTTTGTTTGTTTGTTTGTTTGTTTGTTTGTTTGTTTGTTTGTTTGTTTGTTTGTTTGTTTGAATGTTTGTTTGTTGGTGTGTGTTTGTTTATTTGTCTGTCTGTCTGTCTGTCTGTCTGTCTGTCTGTCTGTCTGTCTGTCTGTCTGTCTGTCTGTCTGTCTGTCTGTCTGTCTGTCTGTTTGTTTGTTTGTTTGTTTGTTTGTTTGTTTGTTTGTTTGTTTGTTTGTTTGTTTGTTTGTTTGTTTGTTTGTTTGTTTGTTTGTTTGTTTGTTTGTCTGTCGCCAGGATATCTCAAAACCTATTGCACCGATTTTCATGAAAGTTTGCAGAAGGGTTGGCCATAGACCAACAACCAATCCATTAAATTTTGGTTGAATTTAGTCAAAATTTGGATGAGAAATTAATAAAAATCTGACCGCAAGATTCTCCATGTAGAAGAAATGCTTGATTACGCTCATATTATCCTTATTTTATGCAAATATTTTTGCATAATTTTGGTACGAGTGCAATCAAGCATTTTATTCATACATGCATGTGTTGGTCTCGTGAGCTAGCCTGGTTAGCAGGATGGCTCGTTTTCTTTTTAAACATCTCTAATAACCCGCTGGCGGAGGTATATGTAGTCTTTGACTACCCTCTAGTTTACTCTGTTTCACCCCCTTCCAGTAACACTAGACCAGTAAAACATGGCCCCTTATGGCTGGACCTCTAGAGAAAACAGTTTAGATATTACTAAGACCCCGTTTACACGATGCCGGTACAATTTGAAAACGGAACAAAATCATGCCGTTTAGGCCTTGCGTTTACACGATACCGGCACAAAAATAAAATGAAATATTATATGCTGTATTTGCATACCGGCATGATTTTGTTCTGTTTTCAAATTGTACCGGCCGTCTAAACGGGATCTAATATACATAGTTATCGGTATAGTATAAACATTAGTTCAATTAAAACATTGTTGACAATTAAGAAATCACTTGACCGTTTTTTAAACTGTAAAAGTTAGCCGGAGTTCTACAACAGTTATTGTAAACCTATATTTTTAAACATATATAATGAGATAGTTCTCAGAAAAGTTTGAAATTTCAAGTAGTTAAAATTAATAGCTTAACGTTAATTGTTTTCAAAAGTTTCAAGAATTTCAAAAAGTTTCAAGTAATTAAACAATCTTTAAATTTTCAATGCAATCAGTAAAATTACCCTAATTGCACTTTCTCTGATGATGACTTTGTGATAAAGTCAAGATCACCTTAATTGTAATGCTATAGTACAAAATTTTCAAAGATCGTGGTAAAATTATGTCACAGAAATCATCAGATAGTCTTACTCAGTCAGAGTATTTTTTAGTCTTGCTTATAATTTCTTTCATTCTTTTTATCTGCCCTTCGTTCAAGAACTTTTTCAACTCGAGTGCTACTCCAGCGTACTCTGCGGCTTCTGGTAGCCAATCACGAAAAAAACACTGCGCCAAATTAAAGTACACCTGAGCTCTACAATTAGTATGTCCTTCAGCAAGCTTGTCAGCTATGTTACGTGCTTCAATCAACAGTTCCTTTGCTTCGTCGTAACGACCAAGACAAGTGTAGCACAAGCCATAACTCTTAAGCAAGTTAACCATCGATTCACTGGAATCAAGTCCTAGTTTCTTGTACATATCCTTTGCATCTTTGTAATACTCCAGGGCATTTTCATATTTTTCCCATTCCCAAAACAAATCCCCCAACACTTTATAGCAAGTAGATGTTATCTCGTGATCGCCCAAAAGCTTTTTGGCCAACTCTAGAGCTCGCTCGTAGTAGTTTTTAGCACAGGTCATGTGACTTTCAAACCTTTCCTTGTCTGATTTAGCACGGTTTCTGCTTACTAATCCAAGTTGGCACAGCGTAATTTCCCGATCTGCTCTCTCTCCTGGACTTCCTTCTCCGCTTTCTCGTAAATGTAAGGACTTCTCGAGGTAATCATTAGCTTCTTTTAGTGGATCAGGGCATGATGACGTTGACTTGTGCTGCGATAAAAGAAACCGACCATAACAATAGTAAAAATGGCTACATAGGGCACTATCTTCTTTCAGATTTTCTTCATTTCTTTCAAACGCTTTCTTGATTTTCTCAACCATTTTGATGTACGCGCTAGACTTCCATGCCGATTTGCGACCTTCTTGATCTGATAACAAGCATTGGAAATTGATCTGAATCGCCAGTTGCTTTTCCCTCTTCGCTAAATCAACACAAAATTCCAAGAAATTTCTAACCACTGTTTGTGTGAAAATACATCGGATGAGGTTGTAAAAGAATCTGGATAACGACTGATATATACCACTACACAGCAAAGACTTGACGATGCTTTGTTCAAGGTTTGTCCCTTGGTAGACTTTTAACATTTTTTCGACATTGTGGGCGTCCTTCTTTAATAAGTCCCTTGCATCACGGGATCCATCTTTGGAATAATACTTTTCGGTCCACGACTGACACAACTTGAGGAAGTGTTTCACCATCAGTTCTTGTGCCGCTGGCCTTTCATCTTGAAGCTGATCGTAATCGGTCAGAAACCGTCGAACAAGAGAATGGATCAAGAAGCGTCCAGCTGCAGTGCGCTGCATCAGACTTCGATCTACGAGATTCTTCAGAAAGTCTTGGGTCTGGTATGGATCTCTTTCAATAATCTCTTGAGCAGCATCTCTATTGAAATCTCCATCAAACACTGCAAGACGAACGAACGCTTTCTTATCTTCGTCGTCCAACTTTTTAAAAGACATCTCAATAGCTTTTTGGACATGTTCGTTGCGCTCGGAAGACTTTAAAGCTTGCATGGGCTTCTCTGCTAACCACGTTATCAATTCAGCAGGGTCTTCAAATTCATGAATTCGGGAAGCTGCGATACACAAAGCAAGGGGAACATGACCACACAGGTTAGCCAATGTGTTCAGGTACTCATCTTCTACTTCTTTATTACGACAATACTTCCTTAAAAGTTCGACGCTGGATTCTTTATCCATCTCTTCTACAAGAACGTTTTCGACTTCATTTAGGTTAGGAATTGAGAATACTTTTCTTGAAGTTGTCAGAATCTGTATCTGTTGGTTTGAATTCTTGCGAAGCGTAAGCACCAGATCAGTGAACTCGGATCTAGTGTTGTCTTCAAGCAACTGCTCGATGTTGTCCATGACGAGGACAACTTTTCCCTTGATGTTTCCACACCGGCATATCAATGAAGACTTAGGATCTTCTCCATATGCAGGATAAACACCAACGTCACGACAAAGACGTTGAATCACTTCAGGAACGGTGAAAGTATTTGACAGATATGAAAAGATGACACGAATATTCTTCTCTTCTAATTGATGCGAAACTTGGACTGCTATAGTGCTTTTGCCAAACCCTGGTGGTCCTACAATCGAAACAACTCCACAACTTTTCTCTATCAGGAAAGAACATACTGAATTTACTTCAGCGTCACGACTAACAAACGTTGATAATTTCTCGGGTAAGCAGCTTTTTAGCTTCGATTGTTCGTTTTCTTGAACACTTATTGTATCTTGTATTTTTCTGATCAACTCCTCAAGATCCTTCAATTTTCTTTCGTTTTCCTTTATAACTTGCCTGTCAGACGTTTGAGCTTGGTCTAGATTCTTTATTTCTTCTTTCATCTGGTTGATATCTACACACAGCTCTTCGCGCAGCAAAAGCAAGCTGCTTAACTCGGCTTCGACGACATTGGTTAGTCCGTTAGTTTGTAAAGATCGGATCTCTTTGGAGCATTCCTTGACTTCTTTACGACTAAAGACTGTATCAAGGTCAGCAAGAAACTCATTGGCAATAACGAAACCGTTGTTTAACTCAACGTCTGTCATTTCTTGCTTTGAAGCATGTGCCCAGGTATTTCTGACTTCTGAACGGAGCTTCCTCACGAGGTTCAGATCCACACGTCTGTCTCCACCAAAAGCCACATCTTCCATCCATTCGAGAACGTTAAGAAGAGATGATAAATGAGTGGATTCTGCGTCATTTGCGGCATTCTTGTTGTCTCCAAGGATGGACATAAAGAACTTGGCTACTTCCCATGCATCGACAGGCCATTTTGATGTATCGCAGTTTTGCCGCCATTTGATCTGAAACTTCTTTCCCCCACGGCCACGGTGTGATGACGCGAGCTTGTTATACCATCTTTCACACGACGAACAAAGATTGCATGGTTTCTTTTTTGTCAGGCAACTTGCTGGAGTGGTGCACTTCCCAAATCTAATGCAATCATGACACAGCTTTTGGTGCCAATTTTTGACAATGTGATCAGCATAAATAGCTATAGGTTTTCTGATTAATTTGATTAAAGCTCCGACGGTTATCCAGTTGTTGTGATCGGACTTCGACGGATTCATTTTGACTTTAGCCATAAATTTAAAAAAAGGACAGAGAAAAAGTAAATAAAATTATCCAGTCATAGCAATAGGTCATACTGGAGAAATTTATAATTACTATTAATAAGTCACGCAAATCTTTGTGGATAATATTTGGGTGACGGAAAGTGCGGTTTTCTGGAGGTAAGGGCCCCCAGAAAAAGCTGGAGAAGCGAAAGTCAGAGTGAGAGTAAGGGCCCTCACTGTTATGGACCTTGCTCTCATGTCCCAGCCGGGCTTCCCCGTGGTTGAAGTTACCGAGAGAAGCGAAGATCAGGGTGAAGGTAAGGGCCCTCACCGTTATGGACCTTGCTCTCCGTCGCCGGTGTGTGCTTCACCGTGGGCGAAGTGTGGCCGAGGGGACACCACTTTCCGCCCCGATTTTTTTATTAATAGAATATTAAAAATATATATATACAATTTTGGGTTTTATCTTTACCTCGCTGAGTATTACACAAAAACTAAATGATGTTTCAACGATAAACTATATTACAAATTGAGGTTCTTTAACAACAACTCTAAGTGTTCCATATTTATTCTCAAAGGGTGCGGTGGGTGGGGTAACTTCGACTAGATGTTTTGACGAAGGCGATCAGAACCAGAGTGAGCTATCTTGTTTTCTGACAGACATTTAGTGCTTATAAGCTTGGGATGTCCGGTTTGATTAAATCGTATTAGGTAACTTGTGCATACCTTGTTTTTGCCAAGTTGCTAAGAGCAAGAAAAGTGACATAACGCAGGAAATGTCACGACTGCGCTATCGCGTGAGAGTATTAAGATGTAGCTTCTCATTAATCCCAATTTATCTAGTTAATATAAATTGGCGCTATTGGTATTCTAAAATTTAAATGTGAGTAATAGCTTGGGCTGCATGTTGCTATTTCTATATCATTTTAAATTTGCATAGCAAGACCAGCTGCTATGCATATAGCTGGACTGACTCTTCACTTGGTGACACACAAGTGAAAATTCTCACGTAAACCTACAGTACTTCAGTAAGTCCGGTAAATTTACGTGAAGCAATTTTCACTTATGTCAGTCAGTAAAGGCTTTAGGCAACGTGAACCCCAAAACGATTCCACAGCTCGTACATTTTGAAAAACGATAGGTTTTTCTGTATATACTTTGCTGAATCCGAAGAGTGTCACTTAAAATTAGGAGGATACTTAACCCTTTATTGCGCAGGTTTCCGGGAGCTCTCCACCTGACAAGTAAAATTGTCTGGTGTTAGCGGCCCAGAGTAAAATCGTCTGGCGTTAGCCAGAGTAAAATCGTCTGGCGTTAGCCAGAGTAAAATCGTCTGGCGTTAGCCAGAGTAAAATCGTCTGGCGTTAGCCAGAGTAAAATCGTCTGGCATTAGCCAGAGTAAAATCGTCTGGCGTTAGCCAGAGTAAAATCGTCTGGCGTTAGCCAGAGTAAAATCGTCTGGCGTTAGCCAGAGTAAAATCGTCTGGCGTTAGCCAGAGTAAAATCGTCTGGCGTTAGCCAGAGTAAAATCGTTTGGCGTTAGCCAGAGTAAAATCGTCTGGCGTTAGCCAGAGTAAAATCGTCTGGCGTTAGCCAGAGTAAAATCGTCTGGCGTTAGCCAGAGTAAAATCGTCTGGCGTTAGCCAGAGTAAAATCGTCTGGCGTTAGCCAGAGTAAAATCGTCTGGCGTTAGCCAGAGTAAAATCGTCTGGCATTAGCCAGAGTAAAATCGTCTGGCATTAGCCAGAGTAAAATCGTCTGGCGTTAGCCAGAGTAAAATCGTCTGGCGTTAGCCAGAGTAAAATCGTCTGACGTTAGCCAGAGTAAAATCGTCTGGCGTTAGCCAGAGTAAAATCCTCTGGTGTTAGCCAGAGTAAAATCGTTTGGCGTTAGCCAGAGTAAAATCGTCTGGCGTTAGCCAGAGTAAAATCGTCTGGCGTTAGCCAGAGTAAAATCCTCTGGTGTTAGCCAGAGTAAAATCGTCTGGCGTTAGCCAGAGTAAAATCGTCTGGCGTTAGCCAGAGTAAAATCGTCTGGCGTTAGCCAGAGTAAAATCGTCTGGCGTTAGCCAGAGTAAAATCCTCTGGCGTTAGCCAGAGTAAAATCGTCTGGCGTTAGCCAGAGTAAAATCGTCTGGCGTTAGCCAGAGTAAAATCGTCTGGCGTTAGCCAGAGTAAAATCGTCTGGCGTTAGCCAGAGTAAAACGAAAACGTTGCCAAAAGGCAACTATGGCCAGTAAAGGCTTAAGTGGAGGTTTTATGCAACCAGGTCCAGCGATCAGTTTCCATTTCAATGTTGTCTTCATCATTCCAAAACGGATTAGACATACAACATGCATTAAAATAGAGCGTTAAGTATACATGTGTCTTACCTTTAAAGTTTACTGCATTTATAATTCGTTCTGTATTGAAAGTAACGTCGGCTAATCTAAAACCGTGCTCAAAGCTATATACACTCATGCAACAACACAATGCCAGGCAACGCTAATGATTTCTTAGAGTCTAAGCGTCTTTTTGCAGGTTTTAATTGGTTAATGCCGTAGCTAACCAATAGAATTCAGAGTAAATGCAGTAAATACCGCCATTTGCATGTTTCATCGTTTGAAACTCTGTTCATTGGATCACAACGTAGTGTTTCCAAGGGCACAACGTGACGTTGCTACGGAGCTTTGACAGGGTTTCAATTAATTTGTTATTCGTGGCGAGTAGATATTACAAAACCATCGCCGTTGCTAAGCGTCTTTTTTTGCAGGTTTTAAGAATTCAGAGTAAATGCAGTAAATACCGCTATCTGCATGTTTCATCGTTTGAAACTCTGTGTTCATTGGATCACAACGTAGTGTTTCCAAGGGCACAACGTGAGCTTTGACAGGGTTTCAATTAGTGATTAATTTGTTATTCGTGGCGAGTAGATATTACAAAACCATCGCCGTTGCTCTTTCCTCGGCTCTTTCTCCACCGTTTTCCAATATATTATCAATAATGCTTCTGCTTAAGTCATCTGATAGATCTTTCCCAACATTATATGTCCGTCTGGCCTTGCTAAATCGTTTACTAGACATTTTTTTCATATTAGAGAACTTAAGCATATTAGGCGTTTTTGAGACACGGACGGTGACCGGAATAACAGGAATACAATACAGAACTACTGAACCGCGTATTCTTTTAAAAGACTTTTTTACCCAAAACAAAGGCTATGAATAATCACATATCTAAACTTTTAGCTCATAAGCTTAAATTTCATCTTTATGTAAGAATACAAATCCTTTATTTTATATTGTAATGTAATGAAATTATCCCCCTTAAAATACAAGTTTTCTACTTTAAAAGCATGTATATTGTAGTAAAACAACGATGACAGGCCTCAACGTTCTAGAAGTTCCCGTCGTCTCAAGAACGTGAAAATGCTCTCAATGACGTCTTGTGTGGAACGACGACGGCGTTCTCTTTGCTCTTGAGATTTTAAATTGCTCATTATCATTGTTTTGAATGAAAAATGCTATTGAATTCAGTCGCCGTCCGTGGCTCTAAAACGCCTGTATGCTTAAGCTCTCTAATATCTACTCGCCACGTTGCAAGAATAACAAATTAATCACTAATTGAACCCTCCCTTGGAAACAATACGTTGCCGTCCAATGAACGCAGAGTTTCAAACGATGAAACAACATCTTAATTAACGCAAGGTGCAAGCTCCACTGCAAATGGCGGTAAAGTGTAATTGGACAATATAGTTCGCGTTGTTTTAGTTTGTGGTATACCTGTCTGAAGTCTGAAGCCAAAAAGCTCCATATTCGACATGTCACGTATACTAAAATGATAGTACATTATGTACTCTTTTAGATATTTTTTTCCAGTTAAATGAACTCTATATTAATTGAGGAAATTCTGGTAATTTGCATGGGATCTCATTACAAGATAGTAGTACAGACTTTTAGAACATATACCATTATCCAATCGACCTGTCTGAAACACTATTTATATTTTGGTTTTGAAATACTAATTTCTCTGTTTTCCTTAATGTCCATATGTTGTACGACACGCATCAATTTCATGCATGTGTATGAAGTGAAACCGTGTTTACATGAATTTGGTTAGAAACCCTCAAACCGATTCTTGCCTGAATCTCAATAGACCAGGCTGTAGTGGCGCTAGGTACCACTTTTCGGCGGAGAAATCAGGACTATGTTTTTTGGATAGCCATATACATTGGTATAAAGAAAATCGATGGTAAACGGGAAGTCTGTAATGATCTTGTGCGAAACGCGTCAATTACCGTTGGGTATTTAGGTTCAACGTGCGGTATTCTTAAATTCCATTCCTATCTTAGACAGCGAATGCTTGAGACGCCTTTTATGCAATCGCTTGACTGTAGGAACGTGAATCGCATGAAATTGATGCAATTGGCCTAGAAAATATCAAAATTTACAGAATATTGTGATAATTTGAGCCGATGACGTCATTTTATATGACGTCATTGCTGCAGGAATGGTTGTAAACATTTATTAAACTTCAACAGAATGAACTTTCTCTCTTGAGTTAAAGAACACGAAACAGTTTCAACAACGTTATACTGCCGTATGTCATGACGCTGTACAGTGAGTTCATTATCACACGAGTTTAGAATGCAGGAATTCAGTCGTTCGTCTTTATTTATATATACAGGTCGAGTTTGGATAAACATCATTGTTCGTCGTCACTCTCCTCGTCAATCCCATCAAACGCTTCGTGTGTCTCGAAAAATGGATCAAGAAGAATACTGTTCAGATCTCTTGGAAAAGCAACGTCCATCCAATGAATTTCGAGTGCTTCATTCCAACCATACAGGGTGAATTCAGGTACTTCCAGCATTGGTTCGTGTGACGAATTCCAGATTTTAGCGACGACATTTGCTCTTATTGAATGCAACAATAATGTTGATTGACAGGGTAGGAGCTGTGATATATCGATTACCTTCCTTTGGTTGACGTGCTTGCGTTCGAACATTTCGCAACGAACACTGTTAATTTTCTTCTTTGTACTGCCATACAAAAGACAAACGTATTCCTCGAGGGCGTCAGCTAATTCTCCTTGCAAGTCCCACGATAAACCAAGAGAAGTAAAGATGTCAATGAACTTTGCATTTTTTTCAACGATTTTCCAACAAGCTGCTTTTCCTCTTCTGAAAAATGACGATATATAGTCATTACCTGTGAAAGCGTGAAAGCCCAACATGCACTTCTTCATTCGATCCGCCAAGTCGATATCGCTAAGCCAAAGTCCTTTGCGGTGCATCCCATTTCCATAGTCGAGGTAAACTCGGCCGTGTTGATCAAGCAACTTGTTTAGCATAATGACAAGGATATCTGTATCACCAGACGGTGATCTTACGATGATTTTCTTGAGGGGATGGGTGTTCAAAGCATGGCAGCAGTGCAGTATAAGCTTTGTATCAGCCTCTTCTTGGTTGCTAACTAGCTCAGTCTCAATTTCGCACGAAGCAAGTGTCACTCTGCGGCAGTCGCTATCTGTTGAGAAGTAGATCTCTTGGCAGCGTAGCAAATTTAATGCCTTTGCCTTGCTTGCAATGATGGTATCCCGCATAAGACATATCAATCGCCGTTTGTTGTCATCATTTTTCAAAAAGTCACTAAAATTTCGCGGAATCTTTGACTTGTTAGATGGGATAATCACTTTGCTGGAAATTCCACGTGCGTTTCTTTCGGCTGACTTCAGGGAGACTTCTTGGTACGTATCTGCAACAATGTCAACTCGACTATATCCAGACGGAAGCTGCTTCAAAAACTTCCACGTGAGATCTTCGTATGTTTCTGGTATTTGTGTTATGCCCCTAAGACTTGCCATCATGTCGACAATGAACGCAGAAACGATTTCTTTTGGGGGTTGACTTTCCCTTGGGTGTAAGACAGGCATCTTCACATTCTTGAGAATGACTTGGATTAGCTTGCTTTTTGACGTAACCCTTCTTGAACCGTCCGGGTTTGCTAAGCTGAGCGGAACTGGGCATAAAGGGTATTCAAGTGCTTTTTCAAAATCGATAGCTTGCCCACTCTTTGCTGAAATGGAAAGTAATGCTCCCAAGATATTCCGGTTAACTTCAATGGATTTCGCTTTCTTGTTTTCCTCTATTGTGACCTTTTTACTTGAACTGCTGAACAAGACCAACTTCCTTCTTTTGATCGGATCATGAAACTTCACTTGACTGGACTCCAGGCGCTCTTCACGGAACTTTTGGCTCTCTTCCTCTCCAACACTTCTCGTTGACAGTATTTCGGAAGCTATATGGTCTTCAAGAGCAATGCCAGAACTCAAATTAACAAGCTTTCCTTTCCCAAGATTGACATCAAAAGGGTTAACATATTCCTCTTTCAATACCTTCATTATGCACGTGACAAATTTTTCTGACTTTAGGATCTGTGATGGTCGTAGAGCTTTGTAAGCGCCGGCAGCACTGTTTACCTCTGCAAGGTTGAGAAGTGCTCTGGTGTTTTCCGCTTGCCCTGAACGATTCAACGTCCATTTCAAAATAGCTGAACTATCGGCGGCAAAGGACTTGATTCCTCCTGATGTCTTGGCATCTCTGTTGATCGTTTGTTCTCCTCTCTGATCGATAGCAACCCGAATAGGGAATGACTCTTGGGCTTGCACTGACATACCATTTTGAATGATAAGATCTTTCAATCCCGGGTACATTTTCTCGATGTTCTCCATCACTATTACATAGTAGGAGCCATAGCGAGCGTAGTTCATTTTCTGTAATGCAAAATAAAGTGGCAAGTAGAACTTCCAGCAATGAAGTCGCATCTCAAAATCATTGTCTTGAACAGCCAAATGAATCATATGCTGAGTTTGCATAAGATCCAAGTAAAGAAGCAGCCAGAAACGTGGTGTTTCACCCAACTTTCCCTTGCGAATACTTTCCTTAAAATCCTGATATTGTGCTACGAATGTCGCATTGTTGCTAACAACGTCTGTGTAGAAAGACTCTGGCACTTCTGCTGCAGTGACGAAACTCTCGGGAATGGGAATTTTGGATTCAAGAAGGAACCTTTCGAGTAACAGCCTCTCCAGGGCTTCTGAAAAGGCACAGTGCACTGTCCAAGCACGGTTGTAGTGCGAACCTACCAGGACACCATTGAGACTGCCGGTAGAGCATACTCCAGCTTGGAATATGACATCTTCAAAACCAGATCCTTTGATAATTTTTCCGATTACGCCAAAGTTCTCCTTTATAAAGTGAAAGTCCCCTAAATGAATGAGAACGTTTTTGAATTTAGCAGGATAATTCCACAGCATCCTTTCTGCATTCATGGCAGCACCGACATCTAATGTGACGTTTACATATGGCATATTCACTTCAGTGGCAAGTTGTTGCAGATACTCTAGGTATCGATAAATCGTTGCAAATTCAGTGACGTTGCAAATTCAGTGACTTTTGCATTGATGGGGGGCAAATATGTAAGAACGGTCTTCTTTAGCACGGTTGAAGAGTTTAGCTTCTTTGCCTGTGTTCTCCAGAGTATGTGGAGACAGTTTGATCTGTTGCATTCAGTTTCCGCATTATGATCCATAACAAGTAATTGGATAGGTATGGAGATTCTTGAAAGATTTCTCTTACCATCGATTCAAGGTTAAAAGACGTGAGGGATGGCTCCTTTTTTGTGTCCACAATAACTTCGAGAGGCTCAATTTCGAAAATTTCCAGGGATCGCCGTTTGGTTCTTGGGAGGTTAACTTGAATACTTTGCTTCATTGTCAACGGTGACTCCTCTTGGAAAGCAACCATATGGGTCGAGTTGATTGCTCCATGTCCAGTCTGTGTCTCGAGATTCATGTCGAAATTGTCGACCCAGAAGTACGTTAATACACTTTGGTTCGAGGACACTGGTTTGATTGGAAGGGAACCACTGCTATTGGCAATTTGTTGTGCTGCTTCGGCTTGAGCTGTTTCAATTTCACAAACCAAATTGTAGTCGATGCAATGCCCAAGGTGATGCATTATTTGTATTGGTACTTTTTGCCCTGTTATATTATGGAGTCCTAGACCGATAAGGAAATGCTTTGCAGTTATTGTTTTCCCACGTGTTACCCCGTGAATTAAATCCGAGGAATAGGACTGAATCAATCTATTTGCTGTATCGCGATTGGGATGATCTTTATTCTTTAACAGGTGACTGAAAAAGGCATCCAAAGTTTCTGGTGGCTTCCTTGCATCACACGAGAGCTTTTCAATTGTTGGCGGCCATGCCAAATCTGGCATACTTTGAGCATGCTCAAGTATATCTTCACGCAGACACTCTGCAGCTTGTCTCAACAAATGCTTGTGATCATTGACAAGGGTATGAGAGTTTATTGCGTCTGCACTTATAACAACTTCAGCGGTGTTTGCATCAACAGTTAGGAAGTGTAGCTTGCCTGGATAGGTTGCCTGTATCTTTGCTTTCAACTTACTGCGATACCTTGTGTCTTCAGTATGAACACCAAAGTGATCATGCAAAATGCGCATTGATATTGCCTGGTTTTGGGAAAGGATTTTCTCTTCTACACATTTCTTCACTTGGTCAAAGTCCCCCAATGATCGTTCCTTTTCGTCTACCTTGACAGAAGATTTCTGTTTTCGCGTATACTCCTTGTAGCAACTTTCATGGTATTTGAACTCTCTTGCAATCAGGTCGGCATCTTTGACCTCAAAGAAGAGATTTTGATCTTCTTTTGACTCTGCACTTTCCTTGATAGTCTGAACAGCATTTTCCGTGCAAACAGTTATTGGGAAGTGGACTTTATTCTTCTTCATTATTCTATACTTTTTGCAAAAATTGCATTCCTTTGGGTACACGTTGCTAGATGAACCACCATGAGATGTTTTTGCTCGTTTTGGCGGGCGCGATGAAGGCGAGGAGCTTTCACTGTCTAAGTTGTCAGGAAAGAGACTTTTTTCTTTCGAGAGTATCAAGGTGAACTTTTTATAGCAAGGAACGAGATGTATACCATGTTGAACTGGGTCAATTTCTTCGGGAATAAGTAGGCACTGATCTGCATGTTGATTTGGACCACCTAACGACTGGCGAAGGTTTTTTGCTGCATAAATTTTCTCTTTATTGACAGAGGAAATTTCTTTTAAGTTACTGTATTTAGCATCTCTGATTTCGTAGTGAACAATACAATAACGTTCATCCATACCTATGAATAAAAGTAAAATTTGAATAAACAACTGCCTTTTGATTCAAGTTTTGCAACTGTTAAATCGAGCTTTCAGACTAAAGCTGAACAAAAGGTTGTCGTATTGAACTACAAATAAGGTGTAATACTTACCTCACGATTTAGGAAACCATCTTGGATGAATCAGAACTTGTTTTCTTTGGCTAAGATTGAGCGTTGGAAATTATTCCACATCTGTTTTATCCCAAAATATAAAGATGTTTGAACTGTGTTATTTTCTTTGCTACTAAAAGGTTGATTCTGATATCAATTTCACATTCTTATATTGTATTTCTTTAATTCTCAAAAGCATTAACTTGTGGCAAAAGTTTAAAAACAACGCACAAGTCTCCGAAGTTTCAACTTTCAAATTACTATTGTGCACCGGAAAGTGAAACTAGTCCCAGTCCCAAATGGTCGCCTAATACTTTACAACCAGATTTCGGAACCACAATATTATAGCATTGTAAAGTACTTTTATTTAAATATCTAGTGTTTTACCACGGCCGAGTTTACCTCGACTATGGAAATGGGTGAGATCTGAACGCCCTGAAACACCATTCCCAGCACTCTCGGACAACTATTTCTGTCAAAAAGGTTCTGTAAATTGATCGTCATTTCTCGCTTGTTTGCCATTAAAAACCATCATTGCAATAAAATTCTCGTTATTCCCAAGACATTTTCACCAAGTTAAAGCTCAAATGTTAGAATCCGATATTAGTTACTATTAGTATGCTGAAATGTGGGCGCTAAGTAGCAGTAACAAATATCAACGATTGCACAGACGTAGAAGGATTAATTTAAACAATAAAAAACACAACAAACCTGCTTCCAAAATGGCGAAAACGCTTACCGTTCCGATTCCGAGTTAACGAGCCTGGGTATGAGTTTGGACACGTGGTTTCAATAAGGCTCTGGGAACGCGTTTACGGGGGTTTTGATCAGCTTATGCCCTTTCACATCCTCGATGCTTAAAGAGGTGACATTACCAGAAGAGGTGACATTATTGAAGTTTAATAAATGTTTACAACCATTCCTGCAGCAATGACGTCATATAAAATGACGTCATCGGCTCAAATTATCACAATATTCTGTAAATTTTGATATTTTCTAGGCCAATTGCATCAATTTCATGCGATTCACGTTCCTACAGTCAAGCGATTGCATAAAAGGCGTCTCAAGCATTCGCTGTCTAAGATAGGAATGGAATTTAAGAATACCGCACGTTGGACCTAAATACCCAACGGTAATTGACGCGTTTCGCACAAGATCATTACAGACTTCCCGTTTACCATCGATTTTCTTTATACCAATGTATATGGCTATCCAAAAAACATAGTCCTGATTTCTCCGCCGAAAAGTGGTACCTAGCGCCACTACAGCCTGGTCTACAAGTCAATCCACTCAATTTCTAGATTGACTTCAGCCATCCGAGTTTCAATGAAATCCAAAACTTTCAATCTTCTCATGCATGTAACACAACAAGGAGAAAGAACATGCATGGGACATTTGACTTGGACACTCAACCCACTTCGTGTAAACAGCGCCTTAGTGCTCACAGCAGAAAATTGCATCTTTGCACTGAACTGTATATAACTGTATATACTAATAATATAGTTGTTAAAATATTCACCGTTTTCTGGTATTTGCATATTTTGTTTTGGAATGTAACGTTCTATATATGAACGAATTACGTACGTTAAAACACGAACAAATACAATGGAAAAACCGCTAAAGCGTTATAAACTACACACACACACACACACACACACACACACACACACACACACACACACACACACACACACACATATATATATATATATATATATATATATATATTATACTTTTTTTATGCAGTTAGTCGGTACTAAAATTCACGTCGGCTAATTTTAAACCGCCGTGCTCAAACGTACTGACTTGTAGTAATATAATACAACGATTTCTGAAGTCGAAGCGTCTTGTTTGCAGGTTAACTGGTTATTGGTTAAGCCTTAACAAATCAAATTGAGTAAATCCAGGAAATAAAGTCCTTGTAATTGAACAACATAGTTAGTGTCGCTGAATTCTGAAACCGATTGAAAAACGCCATTCGATATTTCACTACTAAAATAAAACACTTTTTTGCGATTTTTTCATCAGTGCAGTTATTAAATTATTCACTTCCGTTTAAGTAATAATATTGTAAAGACTTAATTGCAGCTGTCTCTTGGAAGTTGTTAAACTCAGAAAACTCTAAACTCTAGACGAGACTCGAACCCACAACCTTCCGAATACCAGCTAGACGCTCTACAACTATCGTTTGTCTGTCTGTCTCTGTCTCTGTCTCTGTCTCTGTCTCTGTCTCTGTCTCTGTCTCTGTCTCTGTCTCTGTCTCTGTCTCTGTCTCTGTCTCTGTCTCTGTCTCTGTCTCTGTCTCTGTCTCTGTCTCTGTCTCTGTCTCTGTCGCTGTCGCTGTCGCTGTCGCTGTCGCTGTCTCTGTCGCTGTCGCTGTCGCTGTCGCTGTCTCTGTCGCTGTCTCTGTCTCTGTCGCTGTCGCTGTGGCTGTCGCTGTCTCTGTCTCTGTCTCTGTCTCTGTCTCTGTCTCTGTCTCTGTCTCTGTCGCTGTCTCTGTCGCTGTCGCTGTCTGTGTCTCTGTCTGTCTGTCTGTCTGTCTGTCTGTCTGTCTGTCTGTCTGTCTGTCTGTCTGTCTGTCTGTCTGTCTGTCTGTCTGTCTGTCTGTCTGTCTGTCTGTCTGTCTGTCTGTCCGCAAAATCTAGAACAATATTTAAAAACAAGTTGTCAGTGGGATATAAAGCTTCCGTTTCAACCTCATAAGGTCAAAATGTTTTATCATTCTTGTATTATTGTATATAGTTGCATCATTATATTTTAAATTTTTATGTAATTAGTTAGTTATTCAATTACTTCATGTACGGCTTTCATGTAAAGAAGTTTTTAACTTATGAAACCACCGTATCTAAATAAAAGTGAATCAATCAATCAATCAATCAATCTGTCTGTCTGTCTGTCTGTCTGTCTGTCTGTCTGTCTGTCTGTCTGTCTGTCTGTCTGTCTGTCTGTCTGTCTGTCTGTCTGTCTGTCTGTCTGTCTGTCTGTCTGTCTGTCTGTCTGTCTGTCTGTCTGTCTGTCTGATTGTTTGTTTGTTTGTTTGTTTGTTTGTTTGTTTGTTTGTTTGTTTGTTTGTTTGTTTGTTTGTTTGTTTGTTTGTTTGTTTGTTTGTTTGTTTGTTTGTTTGTTGGTGTGTGCTTGCTTGTTTGTTAATGACTTTATGTGTATTGCTGTGATTTTCACCTTTCTGAGACATATGAACAAATAGATTGACTTACAAATGTATTACAGCACAAATGTGCAGAGCTGTATTGATCCATGTTGTAGACTTCTTAATAAGAATATTTCTCAAACTCATTAATAATTCATGAGGAAAATTCAAAAGGAATCAATATTTAATCAGTATTTAGAAATTGGAGGAAGATTACAGTCAAATTTACCAAACTTTGAGGTCGATTTTCTCTTAAAATATTGATTCGTTCGAGAAGCTATATCTAACACTCGTCATTGTTCATCCTCCGATGTCTAAATACAGCCAAGCTGGTTAAAGGAACTCGGCTTCGCCTCGTATTTTCAACCTGCTTGGCTGTATTTAGAAATTGGAGGATGAACGATGTTGCGAGGGGTGAAAACACGTTTCCAAAATCTCTTATTTGTATCTATGACCATCAACGCCTGACTATAATTCTCTCAAGTGGAGTAATAATTTCATAAGCCATACATTGGTTAAAAACAGGTTTTGGTAGTTAATTAACTTATCTTGTAATCCAGAGAAACAAATTGTTTAAATTTAATCAGAGTGACCAGGTTAGTTTAACAAAAGGCGTTCACTTTCTCTTGTTTCATAATTAAGAGCGATCATCGTCAAAATCAGTCGGGGGTCACAACTAGAGATATTACCGTACTTATAGAGGAGTTAGGGTTGTGAGAATTTCTCGATATAGACATTTGATTAATATATTGGTTGGTCGATTGATTTTCGCAATATTTCGTATAGGGATGAGCTGATCAATGAAAATCAAATTTACCGATTCGATAAATTCCGATACGATTTACGATCTGATCGGCCGATTCATCGGTGGTTACCGATATTTGTCAACAGGAATTCCTGACACTTGAATTTGCGGCAAAACACTAGCAAAACATAACATTGTATATTGTTTGACAAAGATAACGTGATCATTAACCATCAGCAAGAACGGAGTTTAAGTTCAAAAATGATGATGAAAAATGTGATAGATGAAAGTCGGAAAAAAAAAGTTTCACAAAACAAGAAATACGACGTGTTAAATATGATGCACTTATCAAATTAAATTTGACTGTTTCTTTGTGGAATCACTATAACTTAGCGTTTTTCTTAAAAAAGAAAATGAAATTCACAAGTATAAAACCCAGGATAATATTTATCGGACCACCGATATATGTCGATGTGATCGGCCAATAACCGATCAGCCTGAAAGTTGCCGATTATCGGCTTCTACCGATTAATTTCCGATTATCGCCTCATCCCTAATTTCGTACACTGACTCGTGTCAGATATATTACATAGAATACGTAATTTTCACCCTATGACGTCAATTTTCTTTTCAATTTTTCAATTTCGTTTATGGTCTTAGCGTTTGTATATTTCAATAGAATTCAAAAGGCCGAATTCAAAATGACGTCAAGTGTGGAAAATGACGTACTCTGCATTTATTAAAAGGGTCTGCAGTGACCAGTGTTGTAAAAGCTACATAATTGTAACTAGTTACAGTTACAGTTACATCATCAGAAAAGTAACTAGTTACCGACACAAGTTACAATTAAAAAAAGTTACAGTTACAAAGTTACTTTAAAACTTTTGTAACTAGTTACAATTACAATGTTACACCTATATTCTTTCGTTCGGCTATTAAAATCGAGAAAGCATGTGAATTAGACTAAACTATTGTTTAATTTGACCAAAGAGAATTTTCAAAACTACGATCAGTCATTGAGCAACGATGTGGTCTGAAAATTAATCTTGCGCAACTGAACAGCCTTTCACATGCTGCACTTGCATGCACCGGTGTGTTTAGTTCAATGAAAAACTGGATACGACGTTGAACGACAACTCGGTGAGGTTGGGAGCATGATGGATATCACAAAAAGTAACAGCACTCTGGACGGCAGATGTAACTAGTTATCGTTACTTTTTATTCCTACTTTTTGTAACTAGTTACAGTTACAGTTACCTTCTGAAAAAAGTAACTAGTTACCGGTAAGGTTACTAAAAAAAGTAACGATTACATGTAACTAGTTTCTTGTAACGAAGTTACTCACAGCACTGATAGTGACTCATCCAGCCAATCAGATAATCAGGCCTGCGCTAACGTCGCACAATCGACGAATTTAATTCAGACGAATTTAATTGTTTGAATTTTATTCGACGAAACTGCGACGCATAACTCGATTAAATTCAACACACGAATTAAATTCGTCCGGGCAATTAAATTCGTCTGAGTCAGACGGATAATGCGACGATAATGCGTGTTCGAGTTACACGACGAATTATCGTCGCGTCCAATTAAATGTTTCTCTTCTGTCTGTGACAATTCGGCGCCATGTTTTCAAGAAGTCGCTTTCAAGCTCCATGAGTCCAAGTAAAAACAATTAAATTCGACGTTTAAGGTGGCTCCATACAGTTTCTTGAAAAATGGAAAATACAAGTTTGAGAGTCCAAAACACGTGATTAAACAATTCGGAAAAATAATAAAACTAAATGTTATGCATAGTTAAACAGTCCGACAATCAAAAACTGTTACCAAATAAATAGCAACAGTTGTTGCTATGGCAACAATGACGTTTCAAAATGGCTGCCAATTACCCTTCAAACTAATTTAATTCGAAAAAAACTTTGGTGACCCCCAATTGTTTTTTTCATTAAAACTTTTCTTGACGTATGAGTAATCAATAGGCCGATTTTAAAAAAATTCTGACGAAGGAAATTTTTTAAAAATTAACAAACATGATTTTTCCGGGGAAAAAATTATTTGTTCTACAGAATTTTTTTAAAATAGGCCTATTGATTACCCATACTTCAAGGAAAGTTTTAATGAAAAATAATTTGGGGGTCACGAAAGTTTTTTTCGAATTAAATTAGTTTGAAGGGTAATTGGCAGCCATTTTGAAACGTCATTGTTGCCATAGCAACAACTGTTGCTATTTATTTGGTAACCGTTTTTGATTGTCGGACTGTTTAACTATGCATAACATTTAGTTTTAATCTTTTTCCGAATTGTTTATGTACTTGTTTTGGACTCTCAAACTTGTATTTGCCATTTTTCAAGAAACTGTGTGGAGCCACCTTAACTCGACGTCGCACTTACGTCGCATTACCAACGTAGTTAATTCGAATTAAATTCGTCTATTGTGCGATGTTTATTTAGCACAGGCCTCAGAAAGAGAAACATCACCTTTCTAAACTGGCCTTTATGATGCTATTAAACTTTTTTTTTCATAGGTTTTATCTCGGATAGCATATATTTATCCTTCTACAAAGACAGTTGGGTTGAGTGTACTGGAGCAGCTGGTTGAGAATTATGAAGCATTCAGTTTTCCAGGGTTTTCTATAGGCGATGTGATTGAAGAGGCTACTGTGATACGATCAGATCAGAGCAAAGGGATTCTTCTTCAACTTTCCGAAGAAGTATCAGGATATGCTCATGTTAGTAGAAATATACAATGAAAAATAATGTAAAAATATTCTTTCTTTATGACGATAAACTTTAAATAGACAACAAGTTTTTTTGTAAACATGTTTTGGTAAATTTATGCCTTCTTCATCATTGAAACATGGTACATTTGGAATTGATGGTACATCTGAAATGTATGGTACATCCAGAGCTTACTGTTTATTATTTTACATTAGTACAAAAGTTTGTAGTTTACTTGAAGTTTATCATAAAATAATACATAGGTACTGTAATGTATTAAAGACTTATTAACCGAGTGCGACGTCTGTACGGGAAAGTATTTGCCTGAGGTTTTCGTACGGACCGAGCGACGAAGGAGCGAGGTTTGTGCGATAAAACCGAGGGCAAATACTTTCCAGTACAGACCGAGCAAACGTGGTTAATAAGAAATTTATTATATGGCTATTAGTTCATTTTATTTTTAAGCTTCGAGCGTTGTTTTCGTCTTCGGAGTATGCTGTTTACCTTACCTGTTGACTTTTTCGTGTCGCTTCTTGGCTTTCTTATTTACACCAGTTCGGCTTTTATTTGTCGTGTTTTTAGATGAACAGCCTTAAAGGAAACCAGCAGTGATGTTCCAACACATTTTATTGTTCAGAATATTTGCATAAAGATACCTGTTTCTCTTTTATTTGTATTCAAATCAACTCAGAAATGTTCCCGCCAAAACTTACAGGGCCAAGAAAAAAGCGTATTGACCGACCAGCGTATTGACCGGTCGGTCAATATCGTAAAATCCCGGCCTCTCAGGAACCAATCAGCGTGCGTCGTTTTGCGTACGGACTGGAAATCAAACCCAGCCATATAATAAAATAGAATTATTTGTTAGTTTAGTGTTGGCTATAGTTCAATGCTTTTTTAGGCTTGAAATGTCGCGTCAAAAAGTCCACTTGTGTGGTTCAAATACCGGAATGTTTAGTTTTTAACGACCAATTTGGGACGAGTTGCAAAAATGCCACACCAAGGCCTTCCAGCTGAAATTGATGCCGACTGACCCTGCAATGCTAGTCCAGTGCTCTGACCACTGAGTAATATAATCAGTTGCTTTTAGTCTGTTATTAAATAAAGTAAATAAATTTAACGTAATCTTTTTTATTCAAGATAATTTTTGTGGAAACACCGCGTTTAATATTTTATTTTTATAAATACAGCAAATAAATATTGAACGTGGCGTTTCCACAAAACGTATCTTGCATACTGTTATCGCCATGCAAACTTTCAAAGCATTGTTAATGTTTTTTTGTAGATCTCGCGTCTATCCGATGAACATTTTACCAAGGTAGATAAAAGATTTAAAGCTGGCACTAAACACAGGTTGGAATCAATTTTATTGGCAATTTATGAGAAATTCAGTACAAACTGGTTCACTATTCCGTGGGGGCGAAACGTAGAGTGCTGTGTAGGGAGTGTTTTAGTTAGGTCAAAGTGGAAAGGTGGTTAACCCTTTAAAGTGTCTATGAAGTGAAAAATTTGTTGGCATTTTTGTTGTCTTATTGTACAGAGGAGCATGGCACGAGCCCTCACTGAAAATTTCAAGAGAATCTGATGCGTAGTTTTCGCGCTATTGTCGCAGAGTGCCCCTCTTACTTTGTAATAATAGGTACCTCCCTATAAGGGGGTTACTCTAATTTGGTATTGAGTACCCCCTATAGGGATATTGAGTGTGAGATAAGAAAAACAGTGCTTTGTGTATCGAAGTGTTGTGATTTGACAAATGAAGTAAAAAAATACCCCTACTACACTCTCAACTCTCAAAATTTGCCGTGGATATAGTTTGTTTTGGGGAAATTTGGGCTTCTTGGTAACAATGCCTTATGACGTACGCAGATGGATCATTAATAGTGAAATATATTGTTCTTATGCATAGTTGTCCATCTGCGTACGTCATAAGCATTGTTACCGAAAGCCCAATTTTTCTCCAAGAACGAACTAGCCATGGCAAACTTTGAGAGTTAATAGCGCGATAACTACGCATCAGATTCTCCTGAAATTTTTAGTGAGTGCTCCTCCCATGCTCCTCTGTACAATAAAACAACAAAAATGCCAACGAATTTTTCATTTCATAGACACTTTAACTCCTACCATGTCAGGAGGTCTTCCCTTGATGAGTAAAATCATCTGGTGTTAGACAGAGTAAAAAAATAAAAAGTGCCAAATGGCACCGATGGGAAATTGAATGAAAGGACTAAAACTACCAAGATTGGTTTTAATAACGAAATACTGACACTGACGTTTTGAGCGCAGCTCTCATTCCTTATCAGGATTCAGGGGAGCACGGGTGGCGTGTGCTGTTAGCGCGCTGCCTCTCATCAAAATGTTGAGCCCGGTTGGACGGGGTTAGTACTTGGATGGGTGACCGCTTGGGAATGCCCCGTTGTCGAGCTTGGAACTCATGTGAGTAGAGTTGTAGTTCATCTCTCCTGTGCTTCGAGGGTTTTTCGCCGGGTTCTCTGGTTTTCCTCCCTCCATAAAATCAACACCTAACATCTTAGCTGTGATCCGTGGTCTGAACTGCGTCATATGGCGGTTGCCTGGAGCGCCTTTGATATGCCTCGACACGGACACGTTGATCTGCGTCCTTCGTACTGTAATTCAGCCGCTGGCTGCAAGTAAAGATGATTAGCCCCCCAGTCCTTTATTCTTTATCCTAAACGTCTGTATTTTGTTATTAAAAACTGGTCTCGGCAGTTTACCGCCTTTTCACAAGAAGATGTAGCTTTGCCAGCGGTCAGAGATTATGTACCAGTGGCCATTATCGTATGTAGTGGTTACTGTACGCAGCATATAGTTGGCATGCCTAATTCGGACCTATATCCCATCCATGGTCAATGACCCAAGCCTATAGGTTATATTGAGATCTGCGGTCCTGGCATACTGGCGTCTTATATTCTCTCTATTTTTTACAGATGTCGAATTCTCAGTTTTAACACCCTTGTTGGTCTGGCGTTGGTTACATTAGAAAAGTAAGTAGAAATTTTGTAATGAAACATGTTGCTTGTTGAATTTTAGTTTGTCCATAGTTAGTGGAGGTGGATGGTTTGGAAGCTTTCAAGATTATGCAATGGTCATGTTGATGAACACAATAGTTCATGTTGGAGGAAGGCAATTGGTTGAAGAAAGGAAATTCTATGGACACGTGACGACGAAGGACTATGCAACGAACAAAGAACTTACAACACGTGATGACGAAGGAGTACACCAATTAAACCCGAACGTTGGTACTGGGTGACTGCTTCATTATACAGAAAATACAATACGTTCAGTGACCGTGAACTTAGACAAATTGAACAAAAGCATGGAACGATGACTTTTGCCGAGTTTCCAAACCATCCCCCTCCACTAACTATGATTTGTCAGTGTGTGTTGTTAGTCGATATTATATTGAATTGTTACTTTATTTACTTCGTTTTTAAGGTCTGTTATTGAAGAGCCTTTTATAAGGTACCAGGACATTAAACCTGGAGTAGTTATTACAGTAAGTATAATGGGATTACAACTTACAAGCACGAGAGAGTATAAATACGGCACCTCAACTTACATTACGCGAAGTAACAACACAGCAAGTCCGCAAAACCTATCCAACTTGACACTGCATCTTCTTTAACCTTTTGTAATCCCTTTTTTGTTTATTTAATACTTTTCTATTATGCCTTTTGTATTCTCATTTTTAGGGGAAAGTTCAAAGTTTGTTAAAATCTGGCATGTTGGTGGCACTGTCTGATCACATTCGAGGATATTGTCATCTTCTTCATTTTGCTGATGTACTTCTGAAACATCCTGAGAAGAAATTGCGAGAAGGGAAGACAGTGAAATGCCGAGTAAGAAAAACTATAACAACTACCTTTTCTGTATTTTTATATCATAACCAACACGCCTTGGTCAGGCGTTCACTCGGGCTACTGGGATTGCGCAAAGTAGAGATCTCCTCCGCAGAGGCTCTATACCGCGCTGGCAAAGGTGCGAGTGGGCCGAGGAAGATCAGATCGACGACGGGTGAATGTGGTTGCATATTTCACAGAGGTGAACATATTTACGACCAAGGAGTTGTCAGCCCCATCACTGTTAAATAAACTACAAAGTCAGTCAGTCAGTTTCGAAATCTTACAAGAACACCTTGAATTGATCAAAATGCAAAGCTGTTAAACTTTTTGTCCAACTCCAAAAGTGAAAGGAGCAAAGAACTTACAACATGCCTCACGGCCTCATTCCATCACGCGGCTAACAACTCGCCGGAAGTATGAATGTAGCGGAAGTAAAAAGTGCAAAAATGCAAAATCGTGGCACCCAAAAAAACAACCCCAAGCCGAACCCAAGACTCGGCCTACCACAGGTAGCCCGAGTATAATAAACATGTTGTTACTACAAAATCTAGCTTATTATGATGATTTATTGCCATGTAAACATTCAAGTGATTGCGAATGATAATTGTGGGACAGTGAACTCAGGTATAACAATAAGGTAATAAAAGTAGTGTGCTGCGTAGGCAGTGTTGAAACAACAATCGAAATATGGTATAGTAGGTTAATACTGCCGAAACAGAGAACGTGAGTGGCCTAACGTTTCGAGCGAAGGCCCTTCGTCAGAGAGAAACGTGAACACACCTTTGTTCACGTTTCTCTCTGACGAAGGGCCTTCGCTCGAAACGTTAGACCACTTACGTTCTCTGTTTCGGCAGTATTAACCTACTATACCATATTTCGATTGTTATAACAATAAGGTGTTACTTCGAGAGTGACGAACCATACTGGACAAGTAGAGAAAACTCTACTTAGCCCAGCTGGGATTCGAACCCGCGACCTTCGGTTTACTAGTCTGATGCTCTACCAACTGAGCTACAGGTCAAGTTGGGAGCTGAAGGTCGAATGATAGTACTTAGGCTATTTGATGTTTCGAAACAGACTAGTTTCTTCAATATCTAGACAACAGTCTTCATACATGACGATTTGAATGATAATTGTGGGACAGTGAACTCGAGTGGAGAATAATAATAAGGTCTTAACACACCTCGGTTTTCTTTGATGTACCGCGGTGTTTATTTATAATAGTTACTCCCAATATGCGTGGTTGGGAAAATAAGGGTCAATCAATGGTCACGAATGTGATTGATAAAGGATTTATCATCGCGACTGAAGTGGGGTTTTTTAGGCAAACTCTGTGATAACGCGAACTCAAAATCTCAGTTTCTTAGGCAACCTTCGTTGATCTTGAACTTCGTTAACTACATAAGAACTGACGTAGTTACCTCGGGTTCGGTAACTAACTTATAGGTGGTGTGCAACCAATCCCTTGAGATCCGAAGGGCAAAGATATTTTCGCCATGTTAGATGATATTATAATTGCAGATGATGAAAATCTTTTGAAAACGCCAACCAACATGGCGGCAATGACGTAAGATGCACACCAGCAATACATAGTATTATGAATCATCTAACAACTATGGAGAATTACAGCACGTTCAAGACCAAGTTTTCTTACAAATTGACGTAAACTAAAGATTTTTGGATTGCCATCCAGCATTTGAATCCAATTCAATCCCTACTCAATCCCTACTCAATCCCTACTCAATCCCTACTCAATTCAATTCAATTCAATTCAATTCAATTCAATTCAATTCAATTCAATTCAATTCAATTCAATTCAATTCAATTCAATTCAATTCAATTCAATTGAAGTGATTGTTTGTTGGTGTTTTTTGTTGGCCTTTTTCTATTTAAATCGGGGGTTCTTAGTTACTGTTTTTCTTTCTCACTCCACGACTTACTCTAGGTTCTAGAAGTTGAACCGGAACGCAAACGTCTTCGTTTGACACACAAGAAGAGCTTGGTGAATTCTGAGTTGCCGCCAATTACTAGTTACTCTGATGCCAAGTTGGGGATGAAAACACACGGTTTTATTTCGTCAATAAAGGACTATGGCTGTATTGTGAATTTTTATAATAATGTTTATGGTCTCGTACCGAAGACGGAGTTGGGGTAGGAATATGTTTGCTTCTATTTAACAAATAGATTCCATTTTGCCGTTGTCTGTTCAGTTATAGACGCACAGATGACGTCACAACGTGGTAAGAACAAAAACGTGGCCCACGAGACGCAGTCAAGTAGGTCACTGATGTTCTTACCACGTTGTGACGTCCTCTGTGCATCTATAACTGAACAGACAGCAAAAAATGGAATCTATTTGTTTTATACAATAAAAATAGAAAAATTATGTTTTAACAAACTTAGCAAATTTTCCCAGCAAATTTCCGGGGCATTGAAAAAGATAAATCACTTCATCTGACGTGATCCATGATCTATACAAATCAAGCAACGTGATTGGCTCATGATGTTGCAGTGAGATCCGTGATTGGTTTAGAGAAATCAGACCACGTCAGTGATGTAATCTGTGCATCTCCTTTTATAGATCATGGCTATCGACCAATGAAAACGCACGTACTATTCAAATTATTGTATAAATTCTCTTCGTGTAGTGCCTAGAGTAAAATACACAGGACGCCCAGAGTTAATCACTTATTTCTTCAGTTGTGTGTCTTTTAGTTTGAAAGCAAGCGAGGACCTTCGCGAGGCTTTTTACGTTGGTCAAGTTGTGACTTGTGTTGTGACATCTTGTTCTTTGAATAAACGAAAACTTGCTTTAAGCTTCAATGTAAGTATATTTATTATATAAAATAGAGTGTTTTATTGATTTTTCCGCCACTAATAAAAATTATAATTTCACATGTGTGATTATTTATGATAATCTCACATATGACGATTATCGCCGAATCAACATTATAGTTTAATGCATTTTTTGTAAGGCAATAGGCAATTTATTTATATAATAAACAGAACAATACATGGATGTGCGGAAATATGAAATTTATTTCTCGTGTTGACCAAGATATCTTACTCGTTCGCTTCGCTCACTCGTGAGATATCCTGGTCAACACTCGAAATAAATTTCATATTTTCGCACATCCATGTATTATTCTCTACAGTGTGTACCAAAAAAAACTGAACCCTTAGAAAACAACCTATTGTAGTAGTTTGAAAGCCCTAAAAGCGCTGCGTTATAAATTAATCAGCACATAAGTTAAACAGGAAGAGAAAAAGTTTTTAAATACTTTCACCATGCAATGCACTTCAAGTTATGTTAATTTCCCAGGTGTGTAAGACCGTGTGTTTTACGCATCTGTGGGTTCAGCGAAGTGCTGGGCTTTCGGACTACTACAATAGGTTGTTTTCTAAGGGTTCAGGTTTTTTGATACACACTGTATCAAACTTGGACTTGCGAGACAAAATCTTATTAGATCTCACAAAGGTAAAAAGTGCAATAGGGCAATCCATGTTCAAGTATGCAGCTGCAAAGGATTGGAACTATTTGCCTTCGGAATTCAGAGAACTTACATCTATCTCTAGTTTTAAACGTAGTATTTTCATGCACCTATTAGAAACTGACAACAATACTCACATTTGTAGTTTATAAATTTCCTATAACTGTTATTTTTAGTAATTTTGTTCACTTTGTATTAATGATTAGTTATTATCTATAATTAAGCCACTGTTCTCCTGTTAATACCAGCATTTATGCTGATAGGATCTTCAACAGTTTAAATAAAGATTTTATTATTATTATTATCTACTACAGTACATGCTTTGTATTATCGTAATTACCATTGTCTTTAGTATTTCCACAGGCAGCCCAGACTTGTACTCCACCTTTAGGTTAGGGCTGTGCGGGTTGACAGGATGACAGTTGCATATTAAGAATTTGAATGAGAATTCGGCTATAATCTGAAAAATATTCCCGTATTTTCGTTAAATCTATAAAATAAACTTACTTTTAAGAGTTTAACTTTTATATTGTTTATCTTGAGCGAGTTGAGACTTGTAAAGTTAAACGGGGTAGGGTGACAAGTAGGAACAACTCTCGTCCATGTAAACGGGAACTTAGAAACTTAAAAGGTCGTCAATTCTGCTTCCACACAAACATAAAATAAGTGACTACATTTTTTTGATTCTGATCACAACATCTTAAAAACTACACATCTCTTTTTCAATTGCTCTCCTGATGTTTTAGGTTTACCTTTAGATATTCAAAAACAGTGTTAAAAATGTAATTAACAAAGAATTTCTATGAACAAACAAATTAGATGTAATAGTTCAAATACGAGATGGAGGACTTTACCGGGATTTCAAAGTTTGAGTTCTTTTTTAAAAGGCGAGCCTTTTTAATGCACGAGGGCTTTGTAATCCCGGTAAAGTCCGACGTCGAGTATTTGAACTGACTTCTCAAACTCAAAACTCCGAAGATACCTCTGAAACGTAATATAATTTGCCTTATTTCAAAGTACTAGTACTTTTCCTCCGATTTCAAAGCACTGATTAAACATTAATTTCTTTTGTTTTTGGTTCATGAATTATTAATGAGTTTGAGAAAGTCTTCAAAAAAGCACACGACTGTTCTACGTATCTAAAACGTACGCTTTTAAACTTGGATGATTTTTTATGCTCTTGTGAAGAGATTTTACATTTTAAATTTTTTTATCTCCTAGACATCGGTCGACCCATCGTTACTGAGATCAAAATTACTTGAACCAGGAACGGTAAGATTTTTCGCTTTTTTTTTTAAGATAATTGAATATTTTTTACTTTTTTGGCGTCGCAGTAAAACACAAGAAAACTCTACTTTTCACCACTTTCATAATAATGGCCACAACTTTAAATATTCTTTTATGTGCATCTACGGGGGGTGTGGGGGTGGGTGTGTGTGTGTGTGTGGGGGGGTGTTTACATGAGACCGGTCCGACCTCAGGCCAGGCTGACTTTAGGTCGGTTAGTGCTGTGCGCCGGAGCTCCGGCGTTTTTTGGTCAGCCGGATCCGGAGTTCTCCCATTGAACTCTAAGTAAACTGGAACGATAACTCCATAAGACTGGCCCTATGATTGGGTGAAGTCAAACTTCGGCCGCTGGGGGTCGCCATTGCACGTCTGACGTCACAGCACCTATGAGCGGCACGTACAATGAAAAACTGAAAACTCGCTGCAAAAAACAACCATTTTTTAGACCTAAAGTTTTTTTATAGATGATAACGAAGAAGATAGTATGTATTGGGCTTATTGGCCTTGTACCTGAACAATTTCTACACACGAAAATGGATTGAATGACGAAATACCTGCCGAACAAAAGCAAAATTCGAGTCCGAAACTCGTACGGAAAATGCAGGTTTCTCTTATTTTTCTTTGTTATCTCAAACGTTTGAAGGTTGTCTTGCCAAGAATTAGTAATAAGATAATGCTAAATTATAGCTTTAACTCAAGTTTCAGTTGTGGAAATGCTAAATCTGACATTTTTCGATACGAAAAGTAATTGCAGAGCTGTAATAACACACGGTAAAGTGCATTTTGTTGTTTTTTCCTACTGAAAATTGAGAAATTTAAAACCCAACTGTTTTTATAAACAACCTCTTCATTTTAAACCTGGGTTTCATATGTATTTTCTTTATATTTGTCCAAACCAATGGCAATTTTGGTTGCGTATTGTTGACTTTCATTTGAGAGCTTATATTTTTACTGTTTTCCTTGTTTTTACTCGTCATGTCAGTGTTCACCTACTCTACGGTATATTGGAATTTGATTTAAGCCTAAAAGTGGTTAACAAGTTCAGTTTTTGTTTGATTTCAAGCTGTTTTTGCAACCCAGTTCACCAAATTCAGCTTCATTTTCTCTTGGCTATAAAGTAAAAGGGACTGGGATTGACGTGCATGGCGGCCCCCATGTCCGCCATTTTTGGCTTCATGATACGCCATCGAGTTATCGTTCCAGTTTACTTAGAGTTCAATGAGTTCTCCCAGCTCCAGCTGGAAATTCACAATGACAAGAAATGCAGCTCATAAACCACATGAAGGGTCACTGCTGACAACACTGACAGATACTGTGAGTGAGCGCATGGGGAGCGCAAGTGGAGCTGTTGAGCGGCAACCAGGCACCTTAACACCAGGGCAAGAACTCGCTGCCTACCTGTCTGAACCAGTGATACCAGTCAGATCTCAAGACGGCAAAGTTCACGCTCAGGATTTATTGGATTATTGGTATCGCCACAAAAACGAATGACCTGCTTTGACGCGTCTAGCTCTCTCATATCTTTCTTGTCTACCGTACTTCTGAACGAGTCTTTTCGTCCCAAAGAAGCGTAGCGTACTCCTTCCAGGCAACATTGGTCGCTTAGCGTTCATTAATTTTAATCATAGAAAGTTTTAAAAACCCTTGGCAATTTATACTTTGTATTTTATTATGTGTAGTAAGTGCAAAATTCAGCCCAGTTCAATCCGGAAACACCCCCTAAATGAGCCTTCTCGTTATGAAGTCAAAATTCTTTTGAAATACAGACACACAAACGAAGCCAGAAAGGCTTATTAAAATGCGCATAAAAGAATATTCAAATAACTAGCTATTATGGTGGTGTATTCGTCTTCAGGTAGTTGATGTTGACATCGTTGGAAAGACTGATACAGGACTGGATGTACAAATTAAACCAAGTAACACCCCAGCTTTCCTACCACTTATGCACCTGTCGGATCACATGAGTCACTGTGGACCACTGCTGGAGGTTTTTTCTCCCTCTCTTGGCGAAAATGGTGAAGTAAGGACGTTGAGTAACGTCTTGTATTATGGAAGGAATAAAGACAAGTCCTTGGTATCCTTTTTAAATATGGAAGGAGGATTTTACCGTGATTTCAAACTTCGTGTGCCTTTTGAAAATTAAGGTGAGGTAATACTGGCAACATTTTTCTTCAACTTGTAAAAGTTGCGTTGCAAGTTGAAAAGCGTTGTTGCACGTATTACCACCCACCTTAAACATTGTCACGCAACAATGATTTTGTTGCAAGTTGAAAAAATTGTTGAAAAAAGTAGACCAGAGTTGGAAAAAGTATTCAACCTTCCTCCGGATGGGTTTTTAAGTTTAGATAACCTTCCTCAAAATATATAGCGAGAATTTTGTGTTTTGCAACGTTCATAAATACTGCGTGACTTTTACAGTACCTTCACCTTGGTTTTCTAGGTTTTCCTATATAGGTAAGCTTTGGCATACTACAATAGCTACTAATAAGTGACCGCTGCTGATTGACAGCCTACTAACTACCCTCGACTGCTGCGAAGATACAGACATCACAGCAGACATCAGCGTACATGTCTCACACATGTAACTGCTGCCAGTGCTGCATAATTGCTGGTTAGCCAATGTTTTGCTGCAAATCGCTTTTCTTCTCGACACCTTGCTTGGTCAGTTGTAACTTTCTCAGATTACCGAATGTGTTGTTTCACGTGTTTTCACTTTAAACCTTCATCACTAAAGTAAACCTTCCTCCGGGTGGTACCCGCATACCCGCAGCTTTTTTCCAACTCTGAAGTAGACTTTAGTTCTACTTGCTGCAACATGCTGTTTCAACTTGCAATACAATCATTGTTGCGTGACAATTAATGTTTGAGGTGGGTGGTAATACGTGCAACAACGCTTTTCAACTTTGCAGCGCAACAATGTTGCAGCAATTTGTTGCTCGTATTACTTCACCTTAACAGAAAATTGGTTTATGTTCCCACAAGTTTTCTGTTGTATTCTACAAGAGGTTTTGTAAATAAGAAATGTAATACGATGTAACTTTTTTCTGAAAGTTTTCTTAACGTCTGTAAAAGATTATGTCACGTAAACAGTCTCTAATAAAAACGGCGTCTGAAGGATGTCTTGTGAAAAGATTTGAAGATTTAAAGGTTAGTTTCGTCATCGTTGACGTTTTGGTGGTGGTGGTGGTGGTGGTGGTGGTGGTGGTGATGATGATGATGGTGCTGTTGTTGTCGTTGGTGTTGGTGGTGGTGGTGGGGTTGTTGGTGGTCGTTGGTGGATGTTGTGATGGCGGTGTTGATGTTCTCATTTCGTTCCTCTTCTTTCTCTCCTTCCATCTTTTCCTCTTCTTCTTTTCATCTTCCTCTGCCTTACTTTAATTTTGTTTTCCACTTGTTTTAAAAAAAGCTCTTTCATTTAAAAGGTTGGGATGATTCTTCCAGGCTTCGTACGACAACTTATGCTTTACGGTGTATTTATTGAGTTTTCGCCTTATGTTTATGGCTTGGCTCCAAACTCAGTGAGTATCTGGTGTCCATCTTTACGACGTAAAGTTTACGTATTGTCATTTTAATGTTTTACGTTTACCCTGACCGTTAACGAGAAACGTGTTGCTCATGTTTCTTTCTTAAACGCCCAAGTTGTAAAAAATTAGAGCTCTGCTTAGGCTTTGTTTTAGATAGAGCTAAGTGAAAAGATTAGTTTTAATAACGAATTTTCTTTTTTCAGTTTCTTTCAGATAAATATATTGCGGATGCTTCGCAATATTTTAAAGCTGGACAATCGGCTCTCGCTAAGGTAGATATTCTGTTTTAGACATACGTATATAAATTCATTTTTTATTACTTAGGACAATGATCCTTATGCATTATGCATTATGAGATGACATGAAGGTAGTTCACGATCACTTATACAAAGCAACGCACGCAATACACGACACTACCATACCATACCATACCATACCATACCATACCATACCATACCATACCATACCATATTACACAATACACCACACCAGACCATACTATACCATACCACACCACACCACACCACACCACACCGTACTATACCATACTATAACTATACAACACTATACCATATCACACCACACAATACCATACCATACCACACTAGACCATACTATACCATACCACACTATACCATACCACACTATATCATATCACACCAGACCATACTATACCATACCATACCACACTATACCAGACCATACTATACCATACCACACTATATCATATCATATCACACCAGACCATACTATACCATACCACACTATACCAGACCATACTATACTACCATACCACACTATATCATATCACACCAGACCATACTATACCATACCACTCTATATCATATCACACCAGACCATACTATCCATACCCTACTATACCATACCATACCACACTATACCATACCACACCACACCATACTGTACTATACCACACCATATCATACCATACCATGCATTAACTAATTCTGGGTTAATTATTTCGTTGTTTCAAACTTCTTAGGTTCAGACGCTGCTGTTATATATATATATTTATTTTTTTAGATTGTTGAGGTTGATAGTAACCGCCGTCGGTTTCTAGTCAGTTTAAGACCCTCTGATTGTTATCCTGAGAAAGAAGAAGAACCAGCAAGTGATGCTGATAATCACAGCATTAACTTACTTGAGGAATATATTAAAGAACGTGAGGAAATCCTAGAACATCTACGCAGCGTGTCTGGTAAGCGATAAGTAATTATTACAGAATGGAGTGTACAGCAGCATTATGTCAGCATCATAATCATAATCATGATTATCATCATCAACATAATCATAATTTTTATCATCGCCATCATCGTGGTCATCACCATCTTTACCATTATCGTCATCATTATTGTCATCATCATTATCATCATCATCATCGTCGTCATTATCATCATCAGCAACACCATTATCATCAGCATTATCAGCAGCAACATCGTCATCATCATCATCATCATCATCATCATCATCATCATCATCATCATCATCATCATCGTCATTATCATCATCAGCAACACCATTATCGTCATCATCATCATTGTCATCATCATCGTCATCATCATCATCATTATCATCATCGTCAGCAACACCATCACCATCATCATCATCATCATCATCATCATCGTCATTATCATCATCATCAGCAACACCATCATCATCATCATCATCATCGTCATCGTCATCATCATCATCATCATCATCATCATCGTCATTATCATCATCAGCAACACCATTATCGTCATCATCATCATCATTGTCATCATCATCGTCATCATCATCATCATCATTATCATCATCGTCAGCAACACCATCACCATCATCATCATCATCATCATCATCATCATCGTCATTATCATCATCAGCAGCAGCATCATCATCATCATCGTCATCGTCATCATCATCATCATCATCATCATCATCATCATTATTATTATCATCATCATGCAGCAACACCATTATCATCAGCAACATCATCGTCATCATTATCATCATCGTCATCATTATCATCATCAGCAACACCATCATCATCATCATCATCATCGTCATCATCATTATCATCATCAACAACACCATCATCATCATCATTGTCATCGTCATCATCATCATCATCGTCATCATCATTATTATCATCATCATGCAGCAACACCATTATCATCAGCAACATCATCGTCATCGTCATTATCATCTCATTACAATCATTATTACCATCTGTCATCATCGTTATTATTTCACTGTCTAATTTTCCAGCCGGGAACACTAGTTAGATTGATTTTGTGCAGGGTGGAAAATCGGGGAATATAAAGAACTCTCTAAGCACAGCTAGGGAAAGAACCAACAACACTACTCACGTGAGTCCCAAGCTGGAACATCAGCAGTCGCCACTCATGTTTAAGCTCGTGTTGTATTACTTGTATACTTTAGCCACGAATATCCTACAACGTTACTTGAAATTCTGAAGGACGTTTTCACTATAATATATTTTATGTTTCAGAAGATGGTGGTGGTTTTGCAAACGTCTTACCGGATTCACTTGTCGCAGCTAAAGTAAGATAGAAACTCTCTCGTTTTGATGTCGTGTTTTTTTATTTGTATCCACTATTTTGTAGCGTAGTTCAGATTGTTTTCTAGCAAGATATTCCTTTTTTAAGGTCACCGCGCTTAAGAATTACGGAACAACATTTCTGCTTGAAGGAGGTGTTGAAGGATTTGCGTTACCACAGTTAACTAAAGGTAAAGCACACTGTTGATAATAGTTTTCCATACTATAAGATTCCTGGCGGTTCTCAAAATATAGTTTTAGCGAGTTTTATATGAAAATATAATTTTAGCGAGTTTCCCCACGAGGAAAAGTAAGTTACACTCGTGCTCGTCTTTTGATTGGACGACATTCACGCAAAATTACGCAGAATTTTTTGCGAAGTAGCAAACTCGAACACGAACTCACACTGGATCTAAACCTCTCTTTTATCTTCACTTGTAACTTTAAAGTTCCCATGAAGTGCTAATTAAGTCTCTTTCATTTCAAAGAACACTTAAAATGACAGAGTAACATCTTTTGCAGACCTTAGACCTTATTCAAAAATGGCCGCCGAATTAAAATTCTTTTTGCTGCGAGCCGTAGGGCGAGCAGCTCACTAATCTTGACGAGGTCTGGGCCGAGTTTATATGCGTTCACAAACTCGATTCTTAGGATTTCGTGGGCGATGATCTTCGGTATACGTAATCTACCGATCAGCGGCAGGCATTGTTAAATTGTGTCCTACGCTACACCACGTTGTCTTTCTTCCTCGAGCTTTTCTTGGCAAATTGGCATTGTTTGGCGCTGGAATATATTGATTTATTAAAGAGAAATAAGGGTATTTTTCTACTAAACTCCGCTCTATTTGTTGCTGGAAATGGAAGTGTACATCAAGGTGACAAAAGATTTAGTGACATTTCGAGGGGCAGACAGTGTACTTACATGCTTCGGACGATAAAGAGTTAAAACAACTATTTTACTGCTAAATAATAAATGGTCGCAACTCGCAGCAATTCGCTTTTGATAAAAACTTCTAGTATATACATATAAATTAGCCCTTATGAACTCGTTTTCATGTGTGAAATTCAAAAGAATTTTTACTTTAAAACGAGGTCATAAGGGCTAATTTATATGCACATAAAAGAATTCTAATTCGGCGGCCATTTTTGAATAAGGTCTATATAACCTTCTACGATAACTCATTGTGCACATGTGACGTCAAAGTGTTTAATTTGCATATCAAACAAACTGAAATATCTCAAGAACGAAGCAACGAAACAAAAAACTGCAAAAGATGTTTCTCTATCATTTTAAGTGTTCTTTAAAATAAGACAAACTTAATTTTCGTTTCATATGCACTTTAGTTAACTTCTAAATGTTAAGATGTACTAACAGAAGACCAACTTCATAATAGTCACCGCTTTCTATTAGGCTGAGGCGGTTAACTGATTAATAATATACATGACAAAATTACTGCATCCTGATTGGTCGAGAGGAGTGCAATTTCAATGTAACGCAGTACAGAAAAGGTGTAATACAGTGCAGAAAAATGAAATATAGTGCAAATTTCAATGAGTATTAAGCATTCTCATTGGATAATAAACAACCGGAAACTACCGGAAAGCCAATGAAATGCCTATGCGGATTTTGAAGGATGGTTTTCCTTCACGAGAGAATCCAATATGGCGACCAAAACATAAAGTTGTCGAAGAACATTTCGATGAAATACAGAGTGGATTTTGCTTTAATATTGTCATAAAAGTCCCTGCAAGAGGACTAGAAGAGGTTAGATGCTATGAGTAAAACGTTTGACGTATTTAGTGAACAAAATGAAGCAGTTTTCAACCATTAAAGCTTCGAGAAGTGGAGCAATGAGTGGTATGTAACTTCGTAGCTGGAAGAACATTTTGTCTAACATTTTCATGTATATTATTAATAAGTAATAGCATGGTTTCGAGTGCAATTTTGAAAAAACACGCACTCATGAGTTTTTCAAAGACCAAATAGCACTCGTCCTTCGGACTCGTGCAATTTTGATAGTCTTTGAAAAATTCACTCGTGCATGTTTTTTCCAAATTGCACTCGAAACCATGCCATTACCTATACTAACTGGAAAAGATCGGTTTTGTTTTGAGATCGGTTTTCCGGTTTATTTCACGGTGGAAAACCGAAGAACCGATTCAAAGTTTTTCAGTTTAACTTATATTTTGCATTCTTATCCGATGACTATATGCATAAAAGACGGACATAAGACGGGTTCACTGACATTTTGTCGGCAAGCATGTATGTTACCATTAGTGCGCTGAAGCTACTCATTCACCGTTTGTCTACCGTCGAATTGGCTAGTCAAGATGGAGATCTCCCGTTGGCATGTCAACTGAAAACCGAAATTCTCCGTCGTTTGAAGTCGAAATATGTTGCTGAGGATCTCAAAGTTTTGATGAATGTTACTTCATTCCTTGATCCGAGGTACAAAACTGATTTCCTCACAATGGGCGAGTTCGTTCAGCAAGGCAGGACTTGTAAGCACTCCAGCACGAGCGCGGTTAAATCCTGAAAAGCTTAACATGCTCGTTTTTTGGCTGAGAATTTGTAAACAAAAAGGCACTTGTATTAAGTGCCTAGAATTTTATATTTTGATGTATAAAACTTTAACTAATTGTAAATAATCAATGTTGGTTGCTACAATATATTTATTTATTGCTTCATAAAGTAAACGCACAAGTTGGTTTGATTTGGGGTTTTTTATTTCACAGTAATTTAATTGATGCAGAAGATCGGTTATGTCGGTTTTACCGGTTTTTTCGTGACGGTTTTCGTTTTTTTTCCCAAACCGCCTCAGCCTACTTTCTATACTCTTTTATGTGCATCTAAATGAGCCTTTCTGGCCTCGTTTCGAAGCAAAGATTCTTTTGAATTGTAGACACTCAAACGAGGCTAGAAAGGGTTTACTATGATGCACACAAACGTATATTCAAATTAGTCGCTATTATGAAAGTGGTCTGTTATATATCTAAACCTCAAGCTAGATTGATTAGTAGTGTTGCGTTTTATCCAAGGTATCGACGTTGCCGTTGGTGAAGTTTTTGATGCATTTGTTTTGGACTACGACATCGAGAACAAGAGGGTTTATTTAACTGTCGACTCAAACATCGTTAGACAACGCAAGGAAACGAAAAGAAAGAACAAAACGAAGGTAAGAAAACGGTTTATAGAATGATTTAATAATAGCTTCAGCCCCTACATTAGAAATAAGCGGAGCTAGGGAGTTCTCCCCCAATTACGGCGATACCATAATCGAAACTTAATCAAACACAAAATTAATCTAATTAAACTGCTAATTACATGATTGAGTAAAACATTTATGTGCTGGTTACTGAACTGCAGTTTGAAAAAATATCAAGAGGCCCTGCCTTTCTGCATTTGATGCAAACAGATTTCCAAGTACGAGGATCATCACTATGATATACATTTAACAAAGCCTTTTTATAGTAAATTTTAAGACTTGATTTGAAAGCGTATAAACTAGTGTTACTATGTTCCAAGCCTTAGAAGCTCTTATGAAAAAAGATGTCTGGAAAGTAACAGTTTTAGCAAATGGCACTTGAATTTAATAGTATCATCGACTGACGAGCTTCTAGTATTTCCAGGCAGTGCTAATGATGGACGAGCATATGCATATATACATATATTATAATTATATATATTATATATATACAGTAATATTTAATTTTAAAGAATGTTTACGAATGCTCCAAACTGGATCGAAGGACTATTAAAATTAACATAATAAGAAAATTTAATTAGCTAATCATTTGTAAATAAGGTCTTCGTCTTTCTATTTTCTTCTTTTTAGCCCAATGCAGGGGAAATTGTTCCAGCGGTTGTTCAAATTATTCACGCTGATTACTTGGTAGTTATTTTACCCAAGCATGGTCAACGAGTTGCTTATGTTCCTGTCAGAGCGGTAAGTTATCATATCATCATCATCATCATTATCATCATCATCATCATCATCATCATCATCTTCGCCATCATCATTATCATCATCATCATCATCTTCGCCATCATTATAATTATCATTATCATCATCATCACCATCATCATCATCATCGTCATCATCATCATCATCATCATCATCATCATCATCATCATCATCATCATCATCATTATCATCATCATTATCATTATCATCATCATCATCATCGTCATCATCATCATCATCATCATCGCCATCATCATCATCATCATTATCATTATTATCATCATCATCATCATCATTATCATCATCATCATCATCATCATCATCATCATCATCATCGCCATCATCATCATCATCATCATCATTGCCATCATCATCATCACATTATCATTATCATCATCATCATCATTATCATCGTCATCATCATCATTATTATTATCATTATCATCATTATCATCATTATCATCATTATCATCATCATCATCATCATCATCATCATCATCATCATCATCATTACCATCATCATCGTCAATCGCCATCATCATCATCATCATCATCATCATCATCGCCATCATCATCATCATCATTATCATCATCATCATTATCATCATCATCATCATCATCATCAACTTTATTTCACTGTCTAATCTTCTAGTGGACCCTAAGGGTCTAGTAAATCGTGGACACTAACTAAGACGCTAAGTTCGATTAAGCTAAATTTGAGTTTTCAATTATTATTTTAACAGCACTTGAACGACATCCGAGATCCAGCAAGCCGTTTTACCGTTGGTCAGACGTGCGAAGCCATTGTTGAAAGGTGAGCTGACTGGCAGTAGCAGGGCTCTCACAACTTATTTGCATAGTCCTGTCCTCATCGGGGGAGGGGATTAGAACAAAGAGAGACACAAAGAACTTTTGAAAAGATTGTATAATATATACTATTAATACTGACCCCTCCCCCCACAGTGATGGTCTTTTTTAAGGAAATTTCCTTAAAAAGTGAGAACACTGGGCAGTAGTGTAATAGTAGCGTGCTGTGTAGGCAATGTAGAAACAACAATCGAAATATAGTATGGTTAGATATACTGCTGAAACAGAGAACGTAGGAGTCTAACGTTTCGAGCGAAGGCCCTTCGTCAGAGAGAAACGTGGAGAGAAACGTTTCTCTCTGACGAAGGGCCTTCGCTCGAAACGTTAGACTCCTACGTTCTCTGTTTCGGCAGTATATCTAACCTCACTATATTTCTATTGACTTACAGTAGACCTTGTACACCGCTGAAGCTATCAGAGCTACCTTTTTTGCTGCCTGTCTTTGTATTTATTGGTCTGTGCGCGTGACTGGGCAGCTCGAACGCAACACTGTCATGTATTTAATTCGTCATCTTTTTATGGGTTTTCCCCCAGATACGTGAGATCAAAACTTGATAAACGCAAATATTTGATAGTCTCTGTGGACAACAAGGAGGAAAACCAAGATGGTATTAAACCAGGCGAAATAACAACTGGAGTGTAAGTTGTTATGATTGGAACGAAAATCGAATATATCATTTATTCTTGGTGTTGGTGGTGTTGGTGTTGGTGTTTGTGTTGTTGTTGTTGGTGGTGGTGGTGGTGGTGGTGGTGGTGTCGATGATGGTGTTGTTGGTGGTGTTGGTGTTGGTAATGTTGGTGGTGATGATGGTGTTGTTGTTGTTGGTGGTGGTGGTGGTGATGGTGATGGTGGTGGTGTTGTTGGTGATGGTATTGTTGTTGGTGTTGGTGTTGGTGTTGTTGGTGGTGGTATTGTTGTTGTTGGTTGTGATGGTGCTGTTGTTGTTGGTGGTGGTGGTGGTGTTCTGGTTGTTGTTGGTGGTGTTGGTGTTGATGTTGTTGTTGTTATTGTTGTTGTTGTTGCTTTTACTGAGTATCATAACTTTATCAGCCTATAAATAATACTGTTCCACTATTTGCATTATTGTGTAGGGTAAAGTCAATCAAGGACCTACAAGTGAACGTTCATTTATTAGGCGGAAGATACCACGGCCGAATACACGTGACAGAAATCTTGGATGATCCAGTAGAGGTACTCATTAATTCTAACTCGCAAAATTTAAAGGCCTTAGTGCGAAGGCAAAGAAAGTGTTCACCAGTTCATCACTGTATCAGTTTTTGAGATCTCTTCTGACCAGAAACAGAAGCTAGACCTTCCATGTTTGCCCAAATCTAAATTCTGTTCTAATACCGTTCAACAGCTTTGATTTTGTCTTTCTCAGGGAACAAACCCATTAACACACTACAAATGTGGCGAGAAAGTTCGCGTGAAGGTAGTTGCTTTCAAGAATTGGAAAACCCACAAGTAAGAATTTCTAGAAATTGATTGCAATATCAGTTTGTTGTGTTGCTGTAGTGTTTCTTTTCCCCCACTTTATTCATCGTTAAAAAATTCATTAATAATTCATGAGGAAAACACAAAGAAAAATCATAACCGTATCGTGGTTTCATATGGTTTTATATGTGATAAAACATTCTCCTGATTTACATAAACTTTAGCTTTGATTTTCTCGCCTTAGACAACGTTATTTTTCAAAATTACTACGCCAACGAACTTACCAAATGGTGATCGTTTTTAAAGCCATTCAAAACACTCGCAGAGCGTGTTTTATCAGATCTAAAACACTCGGCTTGCCTCGTGTATTAGGGACCTTAAGATCTACGACGGCAACTTCGAGGACGACGTCCTTCAAACAAAGCCATTCTTCTTGCAAAACAAAGATAATGAATAATTTTTAGTCCCAAGAGCAATCTGAACACCGTCCTCGCTCTGTATACAACGCCACTCAGAGCATCTTCACGTCTTCAGGACGACGTTGACTCGTGGGGTGATGAGAACTGTTGTCTGAGATTGCCTTAACATTGACACTGCAACGGTTTTAACACTTTGAAAATTATCGAAGAGGCTTCAAGTATTGAATACAGTAGTCAGTTAACCGTGACTTCTTTTTAATGCTAAAATTTGAATTGCTTTTTAACCGCCGTCGTCGTCCTAGCATCTTAAGGTCCCTAGTATATCTGATAAAACACTCCTGCTCATGTTTTAAATATTACTTAAAGTTCCTATACTGAATTGAAAATTAAGTTTGTTTTATTTGAAAGAGCACTTAAAATGACAAAGTAATTAATATCTTTTGCCGTTTTTCGCTTTCTTGCTTCGTTGTTGAGATATTTAAGTTTGTCATTTTGACGTCAAATGTGTATTTTGATCAAATGTTGTTGTGTTGCTGTCAATTTTTTTTTTACTTTGCCTTGACATCTTGAATTGTTTTTTTATATAGATTTCTTCCCGTAACGCATCGCAATTTTACAAAAGCTGTTGCTGAGTTGTCGACACGACCAAGGTAATAACTTACGTTGTTGCTCTACTAACTATTGAGCTACTGAGGATCAGGTGGCAGACCTTGTGAAAACTAGTCACACACTCTAACCATTGAGCTACTGTTGAGGCTCAGGATGGTAGACCTTGTGAAAACTAGTCACACACTCTAACCATTGAGCTACTGAGGATCAGGTGGCAGACCTTGTGAAAACTAGTCACACACTTTAACCATTGGTCGAGCTACTGTTGAGGCTCAGGTGGCAGACCTATAGTAACTTGTCACACGCTCTAACCATTGAGCTACTGTTGAGGCTCAGGTGGCCGACCTTGTGAGAACTAGTCACTCTCTCTAACATTGAGCTACTGAGCCTCAGATGACAGACCTTGTGAGAACTAGTCACACACTCTAACCATTGAGCTACTGAGACTCAAGTGGCAGACCTTGTGAGAGCTAGTCACATGCTCTAACCATTGAGCTACTGAGACTCAGATGGCAGACCTTGTGAGAACTAGTCACACTCTCTAACCATTGAACTACTAAGACTCAGATGACAGACCTTGCGAGAACTAGTCACACTCTCTAACCATTGAACTACTGAGGCTCAGGTGACAAACCTTGTGAGAACTAGTCACACACTCTAACCATTGAACTACTGAGGCTCAGGTGACAGACCTTGTGAGAACTAGTCACACTCTAACCATTGATCGAGCTAATGTTGAGACTCAGGTGGCAGGCCTAGTAACTAGTCACACACTCTAACCATTGAGCTACTGAGGCTAAGTGGCAGACCTTGTGATAAATAGTCACATGCTCTAACCTTTGAGCTACTGAGGATCAGGTGACAGACCTTTTGAGAACTATAGTAAACCCTCTTTATATTCATATTCATATTGACACTCACATGCACTCACTCGTATTCATAGACTATGAACTATGATATATTTCTTATAGCTCTTCTTTCTCTTGTGCCGCTTTTAGTCGGTTGCGTGAGGGCGATAACAATAACGAAGAAAAGAAACCAGTTGACAAGGGATATGGAGAATACAAGGAAGGAGAGAAGATCTTATGTTTTGTCAAATCTGTAAGTTTTGGTAGACGAAATGGTATTTGGTAACAAACATACTAGCAGTTATGTACATGCGGGATTGGCGCGCCGTGCGTGGGGGCCCTTCGCCCTCGTTTCTAGTCTCTTCGTTTATCTTAACTTGGCGCACGAAGCTAAGTGACTCGTTACTTATAGAGCGTTTTCATCTTACGTCACGGCGGCCATATTGGTGTACCAAAACGATGAAATGGCGGTCGTATTGGTGTACGGTATGGGAATTAGCTCTTTCTTATTCAAATATTTCGTAATCTTTCACCACCCCAATGGGCCACCGATCACGTGAGTGAAAACGCTCTATTAGAAGGTGTATCTTCGATTCCTGTCTGGGGCTTAGAAACATGTGCGCTTGACAAACGTCCACCAAACGTCATTACACCAGTACGTATATGCATGCCCCGCATACATACGTAGCACTCTTAAAATTACTTTAGGAGCACATATGACTATGAATTAGCAATCTTAGCTTTCCATCTGAGCCTCAGTTGGCCCAATTGTTACAGCGTCTAACCGGTCATCAGAAGGTTGCAGATTCGGCTACCAAACGTCTGTTACATTACACCAAGCTCATACGTATATGTACTACATATTTACGTACCACTCCTAAACCCGAGTAATGGACCTTTTCACCAATAGCGGCGGCATCTTGAATTCGCAATGCATTGTGGTCTATCCAGGGTAACAAGCTCAATGAAAAACGTGATCGCTTAGTGTTGAGACACAATGCGGTGAATTTATAAGGATACATTTGTCACGAATCTAACCTTTGTACGTCCGAGAATTGTTGCTTTTACCACTGGATATCACAACGATTATATTTAGACATTGTTGCCACGAAAGTGTTTATAAAGAGATAATTACCTCATTGTGTCTCAACACTAGGCAATCACTTTTTAATTAAAGTGTTACTAAGATGAAAAATCGTCAGTCTTTTTTTGATCTAATCATAAAGTACATTTAAAATGAGGAGGAACGGCGTTTGTGGTTTGTAAATAACTCATCTCGTTCAAGAGATATTCACGTTTTTGAAATATGCAAATTATATGGCTGATGACGTCATTTTCTCCAAACGAGCGGAATGAAAATCGTAAAATTACGGATATCTCTAGAAATAAACAATAGAAAGTGCTCAAATTTTGCATGCTTATAGTATTAAATAAAATACGTTTCACTGTGGAACTTTAGTTGTTTTCGTGGAAACTGCTGGTTCCTGGCCCCCTCCAATGATAAAATTAAATTTTCTTATTTTATCAGCAATCAAGTAGCGTTTACTCCAGCGAATAAATGTGAAGATTAGGGCTTATGTAGGCATTGTAATTCAAACGTTTAAATCTTTCTATTTTTAAACAATGAGGCAAAAATGATAATTCCCTTTTTAAGGTTTAGAGTAACCTGAGAGCATGCGCTTAACTTGGCAATCACAAAAGTTCCACAGAGAAGTGTACTTTATTAGATACTATAAGCATACAAAGTTTAAGCACATTCTATTGTTTATTTCCAGAGATATTTCTTATTTTACGATTTTCATTTCGCTCATTTGGAGAAAATGACGTCATCAGCCATAAATTTGCATATTTCCAAAACGTGAATATCTCCTGAACGAGATGAGATATTGACAAACCACAAAAGCCGTTCACCTTCGTTTTAAGTGTACTTTATGATAAGATAAAAAAAGACTGACGATTTTTTCATCATAGTGACACTTTAAGCTTGTTACCCTGGATGGACCACAATGTATTGCGAATTTAAGATGGCACTGCTATTGTAGCCTGCGTCACAGCCGCTCACAGGCGGAAAGGCGCAGGCAGAAAAATTAAACACAACACAGGCTATGACGTAGGCTACCGCTATTGGTGAAAAGGTCAATTTGATTATTTCATGTCATGTTTAGGTAACCTCAATCTAATTCGTTAATTTTATCATGCCATTTGTAGATTCGTAGCTACGACATATGGATGTCTGTCTCGACATCAGTTGATGGCAGAGTAACTCTTCTGGATGCCTCCACTGATATTAAGGTACGGACTGTTTGTTTCCGTCGAAATTTTGTTAGATGAGCTAGAGTGTAGTATAGCGGACACCTCATCCGCTGACCGCCTGAGAAGATGGTCCTAGGGTCAGGGTTTATGGTGCGTTTGAGCCTACAGACTTATTAGGTCTGCGCTAAACGTCGCCCAATAGACGAATTTATTCAGACGAATTTAATTGTTCGACGCGCGAATTAAATTCGTCTAATCGTCTGGGCAATTTATTTCGTCTGAATCAGACCGGAATAATGCGACGATAATGCGTGTTCGAGTTACACGACGAATTATCGTCGTGTCAAATTAAATGTTTCTCTTTTGTTTGTGACAATTCGGCACCATACTTTCAAGAAGTCGTTTTCAGGCTCCACGGGTCCAAGTAAAAACCATTAAATTCGACTGAAATTCGACTGAAATTCGACGTTTAACTCGACGTCGCATTTACGTCGCATTACCGACGAAGTTAATTCAAATTAAATTCATCTGAATTAAATTCGTCTATTGTGCAACATTTAGCGTAGCTCTAGTTTAATATGACGTGGGCGGGGGGGATTAAATACATATTTGACGTTGTATCTGACTTTGAACTTCTTTTATCTTTGTTAGGTTTTGAAAAATTTGTCGTCTCACTTTAAAGTTGGCACTGGTTATCAATGTACTGTTCTTCGAGTGAACGAGGAACACCAGTCACTTAATCTGTCCTTGTCAGGTGGGAATAGAAACGTAATGTTTGGGGAAATATATTTCCAAATGTAATTTCTATATGTTTCTATTTTTTGTTTTGTTTTGTTTTGTTTTGTTTTGTTTTGTTTTGTTTTGTTTTGTTTTGTTTTGTTTTGTTTTGCTGTCCTGTGTTGTTTTGTTCGTTTGTTGTTGTTGTTGTTGTTGTTGTTGTTGTTGTTGTTGTTGTTGTTGGTGGTGGTGTTGTTGGGGGTGGTAATGGTGGTGTTGTTGGTGTTTGTGGTTGTAGTGTTGTTGTTGTTGTTATTGTTGTTGGTGGTGTTGGTGTTGGTGTTTGTGGTGGTAGTGTTGTTGTTAGTAGTGGTGTTGGTGGTGGTAGTGGTGAAGTTGTTGGTAGTGGTGGTGGTGGTGGTGTAGCTGGTGGTGGTAGTATTGTTGTTGTTGTTCGTGGTGGTGGTGTTATTGGTGGTGGTCTTGGTTTTGATCTTGTCTTGTGTGCTGTGCCGTGATGTGATACCTCTCTCTTCAATCCAGGTTGTGAAGTCAAAAAGGGTCAAGTTGTTCCTGGAAAAATCACCAAAATTCTGCCTTACAAAGGAGTGGCTGTGAAACTTCCGGGAAGGAAATACGGCATGGTGTTCTTAACAGATTTCAGTGATAAATTCAAAGAAAATCCACTAGATGAATACAGTTTGAATCAACTTGTGAGGTAGGCTTGAAATTAAAATAAGGAACGCTTGCTAATATAAAAAAATAAGTCGAAAGAGAATTTCATTTATGTCACGTGTTTTTGGTAAGAAACGCTCAAAATCCTAAAAACGGCCTCACTCCGTCACGCGGTTAACAATTCACCGGAAGTAGGAATAGCGGAAGTAAAAAGTGCAAAAATGCAAAATCGTGACCCCCCCCTCCCAGGCTCCCCCTCCAAAAAAAAAAAAGAAAAAAAAAGAAAGATTAATACAAGTCAGTTTTGAGCATATGTTATGCGACATAGAAAAAATTCTCATCTTAATAATTAACAAAAATAATTGGTTATCTTTGAACTTGTTCTAACATTTAGCTGTTATGTACTGGATGTCAACAAAGATGGACACATAGATCTCTCAACTAGACCTTCCAGGACCGAAGGATCAACCAGTGAGGATAAACCAGGTATAAAATATAGTATATATTACCAGGGTTAAGTCACGTTGGCCTGAAAAACAGAGAATAATCTTCTCGACGTTTCGAGCGAAAGCCCTTCGTCAGGAGAAATTAGCTGTGTTTTCACTTGTTTGTTTGTTTACTCTATATTTTTTTCACAGTGGAGGACTCTGAGGTAGATAAAGACGTCCAAGCACTTAGTGACATTGAGGAGGGTGATCTTGTGCGTGGTTATGTCAAAAGTGTTGTAGATATTGGAGTCTTTGTCAGGTAAAAAGTTAGACAATGTACTTGAAAGAAAATGCTATTTTGCCTGAAATTTTTAATGTCAGGGAAATTTTAATGTCTTTCTTCAACACCACAGCGACGGCTACCACTACCACCATTACCATTACCACAGACACCACCACCTCCGGTTTTCCTCCCACCGTAAAATCAACACCTATTGACATGCCTCGACACGGCCACATTGAAAAATCGTTAGGAGTAATTTGATTGTAAAGATACACGTTTGATGTATTCTAATTAAAGACCATTATTACTATCACTGCCACCATCACTGGTACCATCAGCATCACTAGCACCATTACCACCACTATCGCTGCTACCATCACTGCTACCATCCATAACGCCATCACTGCTACCATTACCATCACTACCATCATTACGACCACCATCACTGGCACCATCCCTGCTACCATCCCTGCTACCATCACCATCACTACCACCATTACCATCACTATCACTGCTACCATCCCTACCACCATCACTACTACCATCACTACCACTATCACTACCACCATCACTGCTACCATTACCATCACTACCATCATTACCATCACTGCCATCATTACGACCACCATTACTGCCACACCATCACTGCTATCATCATTACTACCACAATTAGTGTGGACACCATCAATACTACCATCACCATTGCCACACCACCACTATTACTGCCACCATCACTACTACCATCACTACCACCATCATCACCACCATCATCCTCACCACCACCATCACCATCAAACATCATCACCACAAACACGCTCCTTGTTTATTAAAGTATACTAATAGAATGATAAGGTAGCGTATATCTATCCATCTTTAGCAAATGTATAAATTAGAAAAACAACATTTGCGTGTAAAAATGATCGTGATCTAATTGTGATGTATGTTAGAAGTACAGTATACCATTTTGATTATATATATTGCTTTGTTATTCGTATAATTAGTCTTTCACGACATGTCGTTGCCCGTGTCCAAATCAAGAATCTATCCCATTATTTCGTCAAGAACTGGAAACCGCTCTTTCCTGTTGGAAAACTCGTCAAAGGCAAAGTTTTAAGGTAACTAGAGTAACAGCAATTGACCATTTCCCCCAAAGAGTTGAAGACTGGTAAAGAGCATCAGTGGCGTCGCCAAACCTGGGAGAGTGGGGGGGGACAAAATGATGACGTCATCGTAAGATGACGTCATCGGTATATGACGTCATCGGTATATGACGTCATCGGTATATGACGTCATCGGTATATGACGTCATCGGTATATGAAGTCATCGTAATATGACGTCATCGGTATATGACGTCATCGGTATATGACGTCATCGGTACATGACGTCATAATTGTTGGTACCTCATGTTAATTCTACATAATAGTTTTTATATAGACAATTGTGATTTTTCTGGTTGTTTCCGGTAGTGCTAACCCAACACTACCTGTAACCTCCACATTAACCTTGACCCCAAACATTCCTAAACCTAACCCAAATTATTATGTGGACCTAACACATAACACATAGTAGTCTCCAGAGCGAACTAACGCAAGAAAAGATATGAAAAACACATTCAGACACTTGTAAACTATTTGACCATTTCATACACCCCCCCCCCCCCCCCCACACACACACATGTTTCTCACCGGATTTGGAAGAATCTCAAAATTGGGCTTGAAGAGAAGTGTGGGGGGACGCGTCCCCCCCCCCTCCCCCAGGCCACGCCACTGCAGAGCATTGAGCTCTGGTGTTCTTGGGATGGTTTGGGGAACATTTGGGTTCAATCACTCAACCGTACTATTTAAATATTAATAAATCTAAAACAAAGGATTTGTAAGTAAGTAAGTAAGTAAGGACTGGGGGTTCGACGGGTTTCCAAACGATGTGTATTTTCTATTACTATAACTATGATGTAAATAGATGTCAGTTGATATTCTCGTGTCTTTTTTCCTTACAGCATTGATCCGCACACCAACCACATTGAGCTTTCACTAAAAGGCAAAGATGTCGGTGGTGAAGACCCCGCTCCCAAACCTGAACGGAGAAAGACATTGAAGTCAGCTAGTGGCAAAAGAGTTCACGAAAACAGCGACAGTGACGACGATGACGAAGAAAAAATCTCGTCGAAAAAAATTCGAAAGGGTTCGTGAAAATTTTCTTGTGGTCTAAAAAGGTTTTCTTAGACCCCGTTTACACGATGCCGGTACAATTTGAAAACGGAACAAAATCATGCCGTTAGGCCTTGCGTTTACACGATACCGGCACAAAAATGACATGAAAACGGCACAAAATGAAGAAGGGTTCCTTGACGGCATGAAATGAAAACGGAACAGTAACTGGTATCGTGTAAACGCCCGTGCCGTAACAGTTTGATGACGGTAATCACGATATATACGACCACAGTATTCGGGTCAGCAGTATTCACAAAGTCTTCTCAATTCTCATTGGAAGAGAATAGTCACATGCTAATCCGTTAATTATATTATACCGGCACCGTGTAAACGCAAGACTTTTTGGCCTATATTTACACACCGGCATGATTTTGTTCCGTTTTCAAATTGTACCGGCATCGTGTAAACGGGATCTTAATCAGATTTTGTAAAAAGCGCTGTTTATATGCGAGGTATGCCATTATATAAATGCTACATCATGTTCCTTAATCATATTTTATTACAGAGGATAAGGTCGAAGAGGCAAGTGATATGGAAGAAGAATCAGAAAACGAGTCTTCGAAAAGCTCTTCAGAGGATAGCGACAAGGTGAGGCTTTGAAGCAAAACATAGATAAAAAAAATAACTGGGGAGGGGTGGGTGATGGACGAAAGAGTCAGAATTTAGATAATAGGGAACTTAAGCAAACTAGGGCGACGACGGCAATGTAGAGTGCAGTATCTAGTAGAAACCACGAATCATTTACTGGTACATAGTATTGAATACTTAAAGTATGTTTTTCGACATCCAAAACCTTATAGAGCTCTAGTTCTAAAAGGATTTCGCCGCATAGTTTGAAGTCAAACTCGACTACAATTTTCGCCGTTCCACGAGTTAACGACGTCCTGAAGACGTGAAAATGATCTGAATAACGTTGTATGTGGAACGGGGACGGCGTTAGGATTACTCTTGCATGGGACTAAAAATTATTTATCTTCTTTGTTGTGTGAGGAAAATTCTATTGTATTAAGGACGTTGTCCTTGACGTTCGCGTTGTATTTGCTTAAGCTCCCTAATCTCCAGTTTAGCCCCAACATTAATATATTCAACAGCTAATTTTAGTAATGTAATGTAATGGTTACGGTTCATGCTTAATGCTTATTCATTCTGTTTGTTTAGGAAAACGTTGATGAAGAACAAAGACCGAGGTTGAAGGTACACAACAATAACTCATACATGCAAGAAATGATCTACACGCCTAAAAACACACCAGTTGTTCACGGTTGTTAACAGGCGTGAACAATGTTGTGCTGCACCCCATGAACAATGTTGTGCTGCACCCCGTGAACAATGTTTGTGCTGCACCCCGTGAACAATGTTGTGCTGCACCCCGTGGACAAGTTGTCAACAAGTTGTTCACTTATAGTTCGAACAACTTGTTCATGGATAAATCAACAGTCATGAACAAGCTTGTCCAACAGCACATTTTTTATAGCCAACAACGTTGTTCGCACATGATACAACATGTAACAGCATGACGAAGTAACAACGATGAAAGTTACAACAATTGTGAACATGACTGGTGTATCAACACGTCCAACGGTTGTTGTTTCATCAAGCAGTAACAACATGATGAAACAATGATGAACAATGCTGTTCATTTATCATTGTTGTTCACATATGACAACAAGTTGTTACAGCATTGTTCAGGCAACAATGCTGTAACAACTTGCGAGATTTTTACGCGTGTACATGCAAAAAATATCTCGTACAGAGTGCTGCGTAGGCCGGTCCTAGCTATCGCAAAGCTCGTAAGGTTGTGAACTGTCGAGATTTTGACTAATGACGTTTCAAGTGGACCTCTTCATCGGAGTAAAATGTCTAAATACTAGTTTAACAGACGTTTGCTAGACGTTCGTCAAGCTCAATTATTCAGAAAATATTTCTGAGCCCCAGACAGGGTTTGAACTTGCAACCTTCTGATGACCAGTTAGACGCTCTAACAATTAAGCTACTGGGGCTCAGATGGAGAGCTAAGGTTGTAAATTCATAGTCATATGTGCTCCTAAGTGGTAGCGTTTGTATATGAGATGGAGTTAAAGTGATATGATAGGTTGTACGTATACATGTAGTGCATGTGGTAGTGTGGTACGTTTGCGAGCTTGGTGTAATGGAACCAGTCATTAGAAGGTTGCAGGTTCGAACCCTGTCTGGGGTTCAGAAATATTTTCTGAGTAATTGAGCTTGATGAACGCCTACCAAACGTCTGTTACATTACACCAAGCGCGTCCATGGTTCCCATTAACTACAGTTAAACTTATAAAAAATTGTTTTTTAGCTTTCTGGACGATTTGACTGGAATTCATTCAAGGACGACGAAATGCCGACTGCCGACGACGCAGCGGTGGATAGCGATGAAGATGACGATAATGCGAGCGACGCCGAGGAAAGTGCGCAGGTAGAGAGATTTTACACTATTTATGGTGAAGTTAACATAGGACTTGCCACTGACGATAGACTATTAAGCATGCAGGGTTCACAGTTGATTTTTTGTTTCGCCTGAACAAAGAAGAGATACAAACAATGTTCATTGAACAATGAACAATAAACTAGATAGTAGGCAATGGTCAATAGAAGATGGACAATAGTCAACAAACAACCAACAGACAGACAGACAGACAGACAGACAGACAGACAGACAGACAGACAGACAGACAGACAGACAGACAGACAGACAGACAGACAGACAGACAGACAGACAGACAGACAGACAGACAGACAGACAGACAGACAGACAGACAGACAGACAGACAGAGAGAAAACTTTATTTGAATTCGGAGTCTTATCAATTGAAAATTGCTTTTCATAAGAGCCGAATATAAGTTAATTAAATTAGAGAAAATATACAGTATTTACAATGTTATATATACAAATAGTTTAATAGTTACGTTAGTAGCTAGAGGAACTGAGGGATGTCAATTCTCGCTTGAAAGACGACAAAGTAACTTGATTTTTCAAATGGATTGGAAGACTGTTCCATAATTTAGCGCCACAAAATGTGAAGCTTTTCCTTAAATATTCGGTTTTTGGTTTTGGCAAAATAAGATTTTCACTACCTCTAAGGTTGTATTCCCTTCCATGATTAGCATAGAGAAAACATTGCTTCAAGTATGCCGGAGCATTGCCATGAAGAATTTTATGCATAATAATACATTTGTTTTTACTCCGTCTTTCCTCGAGAGTTGACCATCCAAGTTGGCTTCTTATTAAGCTAGATCTGACTTCGTACCCTAATTGGCATATTGTTCGACCAGCCCGATTATTTAACTTTTGCAACCTTGTGGCCTGTAACGCTCCAAGAGAATCCCACACAATGTCACAATAGTCAAACAGCGGCTGGATAAGTGAATTGTAAATGGTTATCGCAGTTTCTTTGTTAATAAAGGATCTGACTTGTCTAAGTCCACCAATTGCTGAAGAAACTTTCTTCGACACTATATCTATATGATCTGTCCAAGAAAGCCTCTCGTCAATGGTAATTCCAAGTGATTTGCTTTTCCTTACTCTTTCTATTTGTTTGTTCGCGAGATGTATAGTTGCCAAGTCACTTATTTTATTTAGCGAGTTATCAGATGCAATATACATTTGTTCTGTTTTTGTCACATTTAAACTCAATTTATTTGCTAACAGCCAATCATTTAAGTTATTCAAGTCAGTATTGACCAACTGAATAAGTTTGGTAATTGATTTACAG